>CM021100.1:62218837-62624215 GCA_007115665.2 Sequoiadendron giganteum | reverse complement strand
GATTGATGTTTATGAGGTTCAATTTAGTTCAGTTTAGTTTAGTTCCATTCAGTTCAGTTTAGTTCAGTTATGTTTCAGTTATCTTCAGTTGCATGTTAGTTAACTTCAGTGACTTGAGTTGCATGGACACATAACAGGTGGATAAATTCAGTTAACATATGGAGGATCATTCATGCATATTGTTTTGCATGTGTAGACACCTAAATTTGACCACTTACATTTGGTCAACTTTATCCTTTTTCGTCTAAATATACTCTTATTTGCATTAATTAAGTAATATTAACATTATTTAATTAATATCCCTAAAGTCCTCTAAAATCCTAAGGTATTTAGTTAAATAATTAAATACCTTACCCTTTATTCCTTTCTTCCAAGGAATTAAATAAATAATCCACTTATTTAATTCCCTTTATGTCACATCCTCCAACTTTTACAAGTTGGCTCCCAATCATCATTAGCCACCTAACCCTCTTCTAATCCTTCACCAACTAGTCTAATCAACCTCTTTGGTCAACTCTCCCCATCCCCCAAGGAATTTTTAATTCTTTTTTGTCTTCCCAAGGTCCTTTAGAGGAATTTTTAATTCCTCTCTCATCCCCCAAGGAATATTAAATTCCTTTTCTCTTTCCCAAGGAATATTTAAATTCCTTTTATCACTCCCATGCACATTAAAAAGAATTTTGAATTCCTTTGGTCAACTCTTTGATCTCAACCCTTGTTCCTCTTTCAAGAGTTCAAATCTTGGCCATCCATTCGAATCTCCCTTGCTAATGATTAAAACACTTAGCCATTTTTGCAATATTTTTCATCATTCATTCTCAACCATATTCAACCATTCTCAATCATCTCAATCTCTAAACTCTTACATCCATAGCCATCCTTGCATCCAAATCAAGCTACAACAAGTCGTTATGCTACCAAAATTGATCTAGGAGCACATAAATCAAATGATCAACACAAGGCCAATCAATTGATCGACTTGGACAAGGTATATCTCTCTTTTGTATTTCATTTTGTTCAAGTTCAACTAGGCCAATCTTGAGGTGTTGTTTGTGTTTTTCCTTACTTTCATTTCATTTGGTTTTACATTTTAGACTAGGAAAATTCACCTACACACATTTCTGGCACGTCCGATGGGACCCACGTCATGGGTCTATCCTTTTACGTTTTCTTTTGTTTGAGTTTTATAGGTTTAGACCTTAGTTACAGAGGAAAAACTACCTTGAAAGGTGAACTTGCCCCTTATAGGGAAAAATTTGCCTTTCCAGATGGGCGAATTTGCTCACGTACAGGGGCAAATTTGCTTCTCCAGAGAGGCTAGATTGCATAAGGGTGAATTTTCTTCTCTGGATAGGCTAGATTGCACAGGGGAAAATTTGCCTCTCGAGACGAGATATATTGCAAACGGGTGAATTTGCTTTTCCAGATAGGCTAACTTTCTCATCTACATGGGAGAATTTTCTTTCTGGGGCGAATTTGCATCCTTCAGGGGCTAACTTGTCTAGGTCTTCATAATAGGCGAATTTGGCTTGTGAGAACAGGTGAGTTTGCAACTTACAAGGGAAAACTTGCTAATCTAGAAGGGAAAATTTGCCTCATACAGAGGCGAATCTGAGGTAAACCCGAGGCTTTGATCTTCCAGTTTTCAACATCATTTCAGTTCCATTTTCAGGTTCTAATCTACTAAATCGTCTATTTGTGAGTGTCCCTAATTTTTGCTAACCTTTGTGCAAATGTTTCTTGTCCATCCAAGATTGGTGCTTGAAAACTACTAATGCATCTTTTGTAGAACGATTGGTCCAAGACCTTTAGTTAGTCTGTTTGTCATTTTTCCATACTAGCTAGACACACATAGCTTTAATTAAAGGGTCAATATACACTTGTTTTCCATGCTTGTGAGTGGACTATTGACGTATCCAATCCCCTTGCGGCATTTGGCAATCCTGGGTGATGAGAAATCATAGCTCACCAGTCAAGTCTACCTAGGAGGTGCTAGTGCGTCTAGGCTCTCCCCTTGTGCTACATGCGAGCCTAGAGACCAACTGAAGCATCTAGTATCTTCTTCCTTTAGCAGGACTTGCCTGGGATTTCATCACCTGAGGGACAATTCCAACCACGTGTTACTGATGGGGTATATAAAGGGGGGAGAACAAAATTTGTACCCCAATCCAATCACGTCGTGTCTGGAAAAGTGTTGAAGCTAGGGTGATACCTAGATAAGATGTGTAGAGTTGGTCCAAGTTTCCAGTACCTCACTGGGGCTCCCGGCTCACGCTTGTGATAGGTTGGTGTTCATAGTTGTGCCTCACATACCTTACATATATCGAGGACACCTGAGATAGCCTTGTGTAGCCTAGATAGAGATATGTGTTTCAACTGTGGCTTGGTGTAGTGCTGGGGATACAGACCGTACCCTAAAGTTACTCACCACATAATCCCTTGGGTTGAGATAGGAATCCTCATGGTTGACTGTGATAGTCCTCGAGTGAGAGTGTGAAGGTGAGCCCCTCCCATCTGTTGATGACCTTGCACCATTGGAATGCTAGCTATACACCTTCATGAGAAAGGGTGCTCCAGAGAACCACCCTGGTATCATGGAGTATTAACCTTGGGTTGTCCGCTCAAGGTAGTGGGCCTACATCAAGTTTGCAAACCCATATCACTAATTCTAGGATCGTGTTGCTTGACATGTCTTCTCTATGCGATACTAGTGCTTTTCTTTCAGTTAAGTCAGTCCAACCTTCTGTTTGTTGTTTGTTGTGCTTGTTGTCCTTTTCCACAATAAACCCTTACCTTTAGAGATGAATTTTCTTGTCAGTCACTTTCTAAGGCGACCCCATTTTTTCTTGTTCTACGGAACAGGAAAGTTTGTTAGTCCCCAATCCATCAAATTCGCCCATTTCCCTATTTATCGGTGAGTTTTCTCATCTGTTGGGTGAGCTTGCTTATCTGTTGGGAAAATTTTCCACCTTGTTGGGTGAATTTCCTCTTCATAGGGGTGATTTTATTTCCACTTCTAGTCCTATCCATTATTTTGCTCATCAAATTTACCTATTCCTTGTACATGGGTGAATTTTCTTAGTACAGGGGCGACCCTGCCTCCCATTCAAGTTTTATGTCCGTCTGAGTCCCTGTTCGAGTCTGTTTTGGTGTTCGTTTGGTGTCTGTTCTCCATTTGAGTCCTTGTTCGGATCTGTTTAGGTAAATCCATTTGTCCATTGGTGGTCCTGTCCTCCATCCTGGTCTTCGTTATGATCTGCTTAGCCGAATTCATTTATCCATTTGCTACCCCATTCCTTGTTCGAGTCCCCATTTGGGTCCATTTTAGCATCCGTTTGTCCATCCGAGTCCCCATTCAGATCCATTTAGGTGAATTTGTTTTTCCATTGGTGGTTCTATCCTCCATCTTGGTCTTTGTTCAAATCCATTTAGTCGAATTCGTTTATTTGTTTGCTATCTCGTTCTCCGTTCGAGTTCGTTTTGGCATCCGTTTGTCTGTCGAAGTCCCCGTTCAGATCCATTTAGGTGAATCCATTTGTCCATTGGTGGTCTTTTCCTCTCTCTTGGTCTCCGTTCAGATCCATTTAGCTGAATCCGTTTCTTCATTTGCTACCCCATTCTTTGTTCGGGTCCGTTTTGGCATTTGTTTGTTCGTTCGAGTCCTTGTTCGGATCCGTTTAGGTGAATCTGGTTGTCCATTGGTGGTTTTATCCTCCATCTAAGTCTCTATTCAGATCCATTTAGGTGAATCTATTTTATTTGTTTGCTATCCCATTCTCCGTTCGAGTTCTCGTTCGAGTCCGTTTTGGAATCCGTTTGTCCGTTTGCTATCCCATTCTCCATTCGAGCCCTTGTTCGAGTTTGTTTAGGGGAAGTTGTCATCCCATTAGGAAATCCTCACATTAACATTTGCTCATTCTTCAACCACACCTACCTATTCTTCAGTGTCTTCAGCTGTTTGGGTGAACTTGTCAGCTTCTTGGGAAAGTTTGATAGCCTCTTGGGGGAGTTTGCTAACCTCTTGGGTGAGTTTTCTAGCCTCTTGGGTGAGTTTTCCAACTTCTTGGGAAATTTTTATTCTTGGTAGGCACCTATTCCTTGCACCAGACAAGTCTTGGACGAACTTGCAAGCTTCTTGGGCGAGTTTGTACCTTCTTGGGTGAGTTTGTACCTTCTTGGGTGAGTTTGTACCTTCTTGGGTGAGTTTGCTACCTTCTTGGGTGAACTTGCTACCTGATAGGTGACCTTGCTACCTTCTTGGACAAACTTGCTTCCTGATAGGAAAATTCGCCTGTTCCTTGTGCTAGTCAAGTCTTGGGAAAGCCTGTTGCCTGACAGGCGAGTTTGCTTAGCCTAAATAGGCAACCTTGAAACCTACAGAGGTTACCTTGCTTCCCATACAAATTATAGAATGTGAATCCATTTGGCCATTTAAATCGCGTCGTTCCTCGAGTCGTTTGTCATGATCGAAAGATTTTTATCATCATCCGTCTTCCCGTAATCATCATTCTCATCCGTCTGCATTCTCTAAAGATCATCATTTCATCAACCAAATAACCTAGGAGTATCTTAGAGAATCCCTATATCCCATATCCATCATCGGTTCATCAATCTGAATTCCCTAGACTTTGTTTTTGAGGTTGTTATCCAAGTTGGCTTAGGTGTTTGATCCCGATCATCATCATTTGCATTTTCTTAGGATTGTCATCCATTCTAAGTCAGTTAATCATCACTAATACCCAATATATCTACTTATAGATTGAGGTAGATTCGGTGTTGTAATCATCCCGTTCATAATCCAATTCGACCATCAACACCTTGTGTCATCTAAGTCAAATCTCTAAACTAGGTTTAGAATCCATTTCACCTTCTTATTTGATCAATTATCTAATCTTATCTCATCAATCCTATTGCATCCCATCACATCCTCCAATAATCCTAATCTGAGCTTCAATCCAATCCGAATCTAAGCTTTAATCCAATCCCAATATGAGCTTTAGTCCCTCCATATCCAAGATCTTCTAATATCGAAACAAATCTTAAGATCTCTTCTCCCATCATCTTTCAATCCATCCTTTTTGTTGATCGGTGTTTTGGAAAACTTTCTCAACATAGGCGATGCATAGGTGCATCACCTCTCTTGAAAGGAAATCTCCAACACAAGTTGCTGAAAATTACCCCAAGGTCTCTCGGGTGTAGGTCATGACTTGCATGGATTCGTTCAGTTGATATTTGATGTGATCTTGCTGGTAATCACAGGGCAACCTTATGAAAGTTAGGCTAGAAGGAAGTTGGATTTGTAAATGGAGTTTTTAAGATAGGAAAGTTGCTATACGTTTGCTGCAGGTTCAAACTACAGTCTTGAACTCCATTTCTGACTTAAAATTTGGCTTTACAATGTGCAATGAACCTTAGTATAGGTTAATTATAAAAAAGGAAAAAGGGCAGGGAAGAGAAGAGGTTCCTGGACCTACAACTATGAATGAACAATGATCATGGAGGTTTCTACTATGGACAACTTCGTTACAACAAAATTTCACTTAACCAAAAATTTCACAGTATCATGAAATCTGTGCTATCTTCTAAGGACTGCAAAATTTTTATCATTCATTCACCATGTACATGCATGAACAAGGATAAAATTTTAAGAGTAACTTTGAATTTAATTCCAGACTAACTTTACACAACCATCTACCAGTAGCAAATAGCCAAAAGTATGGACTAAGAAGGCATCTACACAACATAAATCTTCACAACCATAGAAAAACATTACTAAATCTACCAAAGCTAACTAAAACAACAAAGTAAATCTAATTAAATCATCTATCTATTAGAGAAGAATCATGAAACATGGAAAGAAACTCATAAATCCACCAAAGTCAATGTATTTCTATTAAAATATCTGCAACATGTCATTACAACAACTCAACTCTCTCTTGAAAATGAGAGGAGACCCCTTATTTATAGTGTCCCAAAAGTAGAATGAGTGGCCAAGATTGATTTACATTTATGTGGCCAAGATTCACTGTAAACTAGGGTTCTACCTACCCCCACAATATATTAAATTTTAAAATATAATTTTATCCATATCCCTATTTTGTCTTTTAGTGGCAACATTGTAGCATTTTGTCTTCTTGTTGATTGTTCTTTTGCTGCAACTATTCTGTTAGAAACTCTTCATCACTAATAGGGTTTCCCTCCTGCTTCTTCAAGGTTGCATACTCCATGAACTTTAGAATCACCGACTGGAGTTTATCAACCTCTATGATGTCAGATCGCAACACTTGGTAACTCCATTCCTTGAAATTGTCAATGAGATTTTCTGAGTCTTCATCATACTTGGCAACGTGGTCCCTGAAAATCTCACACTAAGTGAAGGCTCAGACAAAAAAACTCATGAAATCGGTTGTAACCTCACCCGACATTCCATTTTCTATCCCCTTTTGGAAATGAGGCTTTATCCTCTCTGGATTAATTTGGACAATAGGCACATCATACCCTGTCATTAGCTTCAAGTATCGATTGCAATCCATCCAAAATTTCTTGGCCTAATCGATATCTAGATTTACTTTTTCAAGCAGCTACTCCAACCTTTCTTTCCGATTCTCAAAATCTCGTTTCCATATATCCATCAGCCAATGGTCTTCCTCCTTGAATCCAAACTCCCTTTCCCAAATCTCACTTGGCAATTTGAGGATAGCCTCAATCTTTGGGCATACAGACTCATATTTCCTTGGGACGTCAGTGCAAAGCTTCCTTGTACCCTCAACAAACTTTTATAAATCCAAAAACTTATTTGTTGTCCGAACAATGCGATTGATGCCCATGTTTCTAGTATCTAAGACCTACCAGAACCAACTCTTTGTGGTCTTATCCAAGTTCTTCTTCTTTTCCAGCTTATCCATTTGTTCCTTGGACAACAAATGTGGCGGGGCCGAAGATGTGGTAGGGTGTTCCTTCGTTGATAACCATTTCTAGATGTAAGCTATTAGATCAACTACCTATGCCTTAAGCTCTTCTTTTGAAACTTTATCATGTTGTATTAGATGCACAATCGTGGTGACGAAATCCTGAAGATGATCTAATTTTTGTTCTCTGGTGGCCACTCCTAAGTCGATGGTGGAGATGTTGTAGCCAATTCCTTGTTCTCCCACCACTGGTGTAGCTATTTGCACTGCTATGGATCCAGAGGCATCCATTGTTACTCTCGATCTGATTCTAGGTTTCTTCTCCTTCCCAACCTTGTTTTCAGATCCTTGGGAGCAGGAGCCTTCTTCTCCAGTTGCTTTTCCAACCAGTCAGGCATCAAGGACTTTTCCTTGGGTGATTCATGGTCACCTTCCTTTTCATCCTTTTTGATTTCAATCTCTTTATCATTCAGAGCGTCTTGCTCTGTCCTTGTATATTCCTTCTCTTCTTCGGAGTCCTGGATGAACACCGTGCATTTGATGGGGACTTTGATGAGAAGGAATTCCTTGGGGATATCTTCCCCTTCAACATCCTTTTCTTCCTTTTATTCATCATGCCCATGTTCCTCGGGCTACTCAATCTCTGGGTTTTCATGAATTTCAGCCTCTTCTTCAGGCTTATCTTCTTCCTTTTCCTCTTGTTCATCATGAGGGAGCATCTCCTCATCATGTCCAAGGTTGTGATTACGTTCTTCTACTAGAGATTTATTTCCCTCTATTTCTGTGGCAGCAACCCTCTCTTCAATGATAGGCTGTCTTTCGACCTCCTTATCTTCAATCTCTTTGAGTTGCTTGACCAACTCCGCATCAAGCTCAAGATCAGATGTTTGTTGAATAATCCTCGTATCTAGAACCTCGCCATCATCATTGGAAGATTCATAGGCGATTTCATCAATTAGTTGATGCTCATATATGGGGTGCTCATGGTAGTCGTTTTCCTCCTCTTCCAAGTTATTAGTTGCCTCCATTTGTTACTGTCAGTCCAAATCCTTAGAAATATGCATGGTGGCCTCCATTGTGGGCAATTCAGTGGAAGGAGGAGGAACCAAGAGATTGGTTATCGCTCGGGCAATTATAGCCTGCACCGTCAAGTTTGTAAACACCCCTGAGAGCTCAGATGGTACATTTTGAATATATTTTACGAAGGAGCAGTTGGAAGAGAGAAATATGGAGACATGGATGATGATGAAATTGGTGAGGTGGTAGCCAAGGATGAATCCACTAATATTACTTGCACTATGGGAGAGGTAGAGACAAGGTGGACAATGATGTCCACTATGGGCGGAGAGGTAGCAACTACTATATGTGGGATAAGTGGGGTGGTGGCAACAACAACAGTGGTTGCAGTAGCAAATGAGATAGGTGGAGACCCCGATCGGTCAACCTCCATATCTTCTCCCTTATGGAGTGGATCTTCTTGAATTATGAGAATATCAGTGACACTGCTCAGTTTTTTATGTTTCTTAGAAGGCTCACCTTCTGAGGCCTTTCTAGCGTACACCTTCGGATTAGACCGTTGCTCATCAGTTTCTTTTCTCTTCCTTGAATAAATGGATGGAGGGGACTTTAATGTTTCTCCTATTGATGTAGTAGCTGCTCCACCATTCGATCCAATTGGCTCACTTTCAATCCCCTTATATGTAAGGATGACCCCTTTTTTTTTTAATCGGGCAACTTGCCCATCAATCCATTCTTTCGTTCGAGCCTCGACGGGCTCGGTGAGAATATCGAGGTCATCGACCTCTTGCTCGTTCCAACCAATCAATGGTAGTGGAAGATTAGAAATTGCATTGTATCTAGGGTCTATCACCATGCTCTCATCCTCTTCCATTTGATCTGGAACGTGAAACAGGTTCACCTTCTTCACGAAGTATGCGGTCATCCGCATATAGTGCGTTATCGGCACTTTAAAGTCATCTTTACAATTGGCCCATAAATCTTCAGCTTTATGAAGATGGGAATACTCTTGTCCAAGTGCTTTTCTGATGTGGCCGTAGGGATCCATACGTGTCCTGGCCGTATGGAGCTTGAGATGATATTCAACCAAATCCTTCTCTGAATTTTGGGCACACTGGGAAGTATAAAGCTCGTACATTCCCTGGCCTAGTGTAAGGGGATAAGGGATCCCTGCTAGATGCTTGTTGCTTAGGAGGGCATGAATATTCCATAGCTTCCAAGAAATTTTTAACAATATTATCTGGTCATTAGGATATCAGGGCAACTTGTTCGGTATTTTTGAGAACCCTTGGGCACAAATGTATGTAAACTTAGGATATTGGATGAACAAGAATGCATACTGTTTGAGAAAAGCTCAAGCACTAAGGGAGACTCTCCTCTCAAAGTCACCCCCGAGGAGCTAGATGATGTAACTAATGAAAGCATCATTCACCCTACAATGGTCTTTCTTGAAGTTTCTGAATTGGAGCTGAGGGTATTTTTCATAAGCCTTGAGCTCCCTGCTAGGTTCTTCGTTCGGAGCTATGAAGAAACCATTGTAGTGCCTCCGCTCAGCTAGTGAGTATACCAGATAGGATGTCATATAGAACTTGGAGTTCTTTTTAACATTCATGAATTACTCATGGAAGCAATCACTAATTATTCCTCCCCAATAAAATGTAGTGTCCTCCTTTCCACAAAGAATCTTCTCCATGAAGTAGACCATCCACTCCTAAAAATGGGCCACAGTGGAGAGGCCCATCACTCTGCTCAGTAAGGTCACCAGATCATGGTAGTCCTCAAAGAAATCACTGCGAAATAGCTCCTGAGGAACCTTTGCAGCACTGCCCCTCTTCTCCTTAAGCCAGTATTGATTTATAAGTTTCTTTCACTTCATGGGGTCCTCATCCCACATCTCCTTTCACTCTTTGATAGTTGGAAATTATTTCTCCCCGAAGGTAGAGATATGGGAGGTCTTTGTAATTCCTGCAGCTAACATGTCGGCCAAAATGTTCCCATCTCTTTCTATTGTTGTTCTTGTTTCTGGTTGATATGCCTCCCTGCAAGCCATTACCAATTCAGCGGTAATGAAAGAGGGAGGGAAACCTATAGCTTTAGCTATCTCGCTGCTTCTGATCAACCTTGCACTTTCTATCTTGGGGTTGATTCTGACCCTTTGTGTGAAGTCATCTATGTCGACATGTTTGATATTGGTGCCAAAGATATCCTTCCACTTGGTGGTGATTCTAGGTTACAATGGCTCCCCTTGGAACTGGTACTTCATTTGATCTTTATCTTCTTTTCCGTGAGGGGCCTTGCCTATTTTCTTTCCTTTTTCTTTTTCTGTGACCACCCCCGAGACTTTTGCACCCGATTCCATATATCCTGCACATAGAGGCAAAGTGAGCACAATCAATCATGCCGACACAAATTTTAGTCAAATACCTACAAGACATCATTAGATTGGATAATTCATCGTTCAAAATCTAACACTTAATCAAAATTATCATTAGTGATTCACAGAAGGGAATTTGGATGGTCTGAGCCCCAAAGGCCGGACTTCCCTAGTTTGAATGTTGTTTTGAAGGGAAAACAGTGCAGAGAAACCTAGATGGTTTCTCTCGACTTTAGATTTGGATGGTTTGAAGTGTTCATGTGGGAGAGGGTCCAATTTAAGCACATGGGTCAATGTTTGTTTCCAGATTAGGAGGTGTTTGGACCATCAGTAGGGCACCTAGAGCCAGGAAGAGGGGAAACTGTCTGGTGTTAGAAGTTTGGAATGGCTTTAGAGAAATGACATTTCGGGGGTAGAGTTTCGGGGTTTGGAACCCGCGAGGCTGAAGGACGATCGATAAATAACTTAAGCGTTTGAGCACATCGGGTCAAGAAGGCTAGGAAGCCGTTGGACGATAGTTGTGAGAAATGACGAGCCATAGACAAAAGTCTGGTAGGAGCAACCTGGCGGATCAGACCCGGGGTCTGAGTTTGCCTTATGTTTTCTTGGTTGAAATCTGACATCGATCTGAGCATCGGGTCTTAGAGACCAAAAATATGGTCTGATTTTTCCATTTTGGACGATCGAAACGGGATGGAGTCTCGACGGCGGAAGTCCGACGATCAGGGCTCGACGAAGGCAAGGACTTGAAGTGTCATCACTTTTGTTGAAGTGGCACTGAGGATCTTAGGACCTAGAGTCTGGAGGGTAGTCTCTTGGTGGCCATTAGAAGTGGCAAAATTGCAATGGCAGTCCACGAATGGAGGTCTGCGAACTGGGGCTCGAAGGGCACTAAGATGTGTCAATCACTTGGTAAATCCAGCATCAAACAAAAGGCTGGGCTCTGAGGCTAAGGAGGATGGGGTGGAAACACCATTTAGAATAGTGAATGGGAGATGAAATTTTGAAGGTGGAGCTCCGAGGTATAGAACCCACAAGGCATCCCATCGTTTGGAGTTTCATTTCGTTTGGTTGTCAATCGACAAGGGGAATGCTTGGATCTGGGGGGCACTATCGCCCAGCCTGAAGAACAACATCGGGAAGATGGAGTTTCATGTTTGATTTTCAGTTGTTTTGAGGGATTCTCTGGGAATTTCAAGACATTGGTTTTATAGCACTATTGTTCTTCTATCGAATTCATATAATTTAATCCCTATTCACCCATTTTCTAAGCATGAAATAAAAAAAAATGTGACAAGAGGTTGGACGGTGAACTCACCTTGAAAACCTGATGAATAAAGCTATTGAATCTACAAGGAACGACCAAGGGATGCACTATTCACAAAGGTGATGAAGGCTGGGAGGTCTTTGCACTCTTTTGATCTTCCTGACACGTGAAAATGACATGTCAATGCTATTATTTATACCCCTAACTATAATTAATACACCTAATTAATGCAGGTATGATAGACAAAAAGTTGGTGAGTTTAAATTTTAGGACGGCGACGAGAGGTCTAGATCTTGATGGTTGAAAAGATGCGAGCCAATGGTTGTTTGGAACGACAAACCCAAGAAGGAATCCATGGTAGGGAACTCCGGTGGACCGAGGCTGGAGGACATGAAGGATGCTAGGTTTTTAGTGTGAGTTTGAAACGGAAATCATGGAGTTGGGCCCCAGAAACCAGAAGGGCACAGGCCAAAGGCCATTTGAAAGGACAAATTCGACAAGGAAATCTGACCAAGGAAACCTGGCGAGCCAGGCCCGACAGGTCCCACGACCACCTGCAAAAGGAAAAGTGCCAAAGGTACTCTAGGAGGAATTAGAAAATTTTGAGGGGGTGAAACATGGTCAAGTTAGGATGAGACTTCAGTGGCATGTTGACCATCTAGGACACCAAAAATGGGGCACACAAAATGAGGCAACAACAAAATGACCCGAAAAGGTGAAAGACGGAGAGGGTCCCCATTCCGAATGAGGCATGTGTGCTAAGGGTACAACAAATGGTGACTCTACTGGGAAACGCTCCTGAGTGTTCACAGGATAAGTATTCATTTAGGACCCAGAATATCTGGTTTCACAGACCAGGGGTTGACATTTGAAAGTGAACTAGGAGAACATGATCCTTATTTGAATCAACTTATGAAACATCTTAGAAGTGTGTGTAGTCAATTCATTCCTTTCCTTAAGAATTGTGACAAGAAGTGGCTAATCAAATGAGCAAGCTACATGAATTGTCCAGCACCAAAAGTAACCTGGACATTGCCCCACTGCTAGTCAAGCATCCATAGCCCCGATGAAGTTGTCTATGTGACCCCACAAATATTGCTCTACTGTCGGTAGGACATCCATAGCCCCAGTAGAGTTACCCGCACATGCATACTGTTGCTTGATTTCAAAACTTTCTTTCTTTCTTTCTTTTGGATTTTCTTTCTGCACTTTATTATTTTGCTCAATCATTTAAGCACTAAAGCCTACGATGGGTTTGAGAACCACAGTGGTCACTGGAGAGGAATTAAGATTTTTCACTTACCACATTATCATAGATACTATTGCATGGCCCTTCCGAAATAATTAACATGTGTTTTGTGCAAGATCTGAGATGAATGTAAAAATATTCAACCAAGGGTCGAGTTCCAAAATAGAGTTCAAATGAGGAAGTCCTTCCCAAGAAACTATTAGGGACCAATAGTTGAGAATGAATGTTTAGCCAAATAACACTAAGAGTGGGTAGCAAAGTGACTTGTTCATTGAATGAGCATGACCACCACAACAGGAATGAGAAACCTCTCACCAAAGGAACAAAATAGCCGAGAGACGAGAAAAACAAAGCAACACAAAACAACGGAACAAAAGGAAGCCAAAGCAACCTATTCTAACCTATGTACAAGTATTTACAAAAATAGCTTTAGACAAGCTAAGACTTGGAAGTAATGCTTCAGGTGCTGCCCGTTGACCGAAAATAGGACGTTCTCACCAGTTAAGGTCTTCAAGCGGAAAACATTCTCCCAGGATTTCAGCTATTTGAAAGGGGCCAAGCCAAAGCTTGTCGAATTTGTTATGTCCCCCTTTCTTTTCATGGGCCTTGTCCCAACACAAGACTAGATCTGCAATTCTAAGGCCTTAATTTTGGCTCAACGATCGAACCACCTCTTGACTATGCCTTGATGTTTGGAAGAAAAAATTATTACGCGATCTCATATTTCTTGTAAGTGTAAGAGCTCAACTAACCGAGCTTCTCTATGGTGCCCTCCTTCATAAAAATCAGTGATGAACTAGAGGGTGGGAATCTTCAGGTATATTGGAAAAATAGGCTCCAATTCATAGACCAGATGGAATAGGGAATCACTGAGGGAAGCCTTGTGATGGGTGCAATCTGCCCAAAGGGCGAAACGAAGCTAGGTATGCTAGTCCTTGGGGTTTCTATCAAGCAATTTTTTAATCACAGTGATTAGGTTTTTGTTGGTAGATTTTGCAAGACCATTGCCCTGAGTATAGTAATTTGCTGAGAATTTGAGGGTGATGCCATAGTCAGAGGCCCAACTAGTGAATTTAAGTGAGGAGAAGGTGGGGCCATTATCACATACCAATGTATATGGGCAACCAAAGTGATTTAAAATAGAACTTTCAAGGAAATTAGTGACTACCTCTGTGGTACATTGCCTACATGCAATAGCTTCTATCCATCTAGTATAGTAATCAGAACCGGTGAGAATGTACCTGTGATCCACAGATGATGGTGGGCTTACTAGACCAATGAAGTCGAGACCCCATTGCACGAACAGTCTTACCTCCAGGACTGGTTGCAGCGAGACAAAAAAATCTTTTCTCTATTCGCCATAGTCTGGAAAATGTGACATGCACAAACATGGTTATGAGCATCCTTAAAGACTATAGGTCAGTAGTATCCTCCTCTCAGGATTTGATGTGAAGTAGAGAGGCCGCAACCATGACTTGTGCCAAAATTTTCATGAAACTCCTCCAAGACTCGATCTTCTTCTTCTTTGCCAAGGCATCTCATATAGATGCCTTGATGGTTCCTCTTGTACAATATGGCTCCTTGTAACATGTAGTTGCTGCTTTTCAGTCTAAGGGCACATTTCTGGACCCCCTACAAGTGGGGTAGACATCTGTGATTCAGTAGATAGTACACTATGTTGTCATACCACTCTCCTAGAGAGACATCCTCAAACTAGTATTGTTGAACTGTAAGTTTAGGCCCAACTTCAGTTGTTGCTTAAACTATTGTTCAGGTAAGAGCCTGCCCTCTAACCAATTTCATCAATTGAATTTCCATATCATATTCTTGCAGCAAGGTCACCCATTTAGCTCTACATTCTCCTAAGTCATTTTGCATGAGCAATGTCTTTACTGTGGGGTCGAGCACGATGGCAAATACTTTGTTTCTCAAGATGTAATGCCTAAATTTCTTGACTCCATAGATGAGAGCATATGCTTTCTTTTCAACATTATGATATCTTAGCTCAACATCCTTTAATGGGGCACTCATGAAGCAATTGGATGCTCATTCCCATCTTTGTCTTTCTTAGTTAGTATACTCGCACATGAGTGGTCTGAAGCGAATGAATAAATATAGAATGGCTTCAGATAGTCAGGGTTGACCAGCATAGGCACGTCAACAATTAATTTCTTGATCTCTTCAAAGGATTGCTTCACCTCTAGGATCCACTCAATCTTGGAATCTTGCTTTAACATAACATTAAGCGCCTTGACGATTTCAACAAACCTTGTGATGAATTTTCAGACAAAGTTTATCTTCCTGAAGAAGGACGTTAACTCTTTCTTGCTGCTCAACAACTAGATCTTCATTATAGCTTGGATGCATTCAGGGTCAATGGATATTCCCTTATTTGAGAGGACATGCTCGAGCAACTTTCCTTCGGTGACCCCAAAGATACACTTCTTCGGGTTGAGGGAAACCCCAAATTCTCGGCACCTTTGAAATTTTTTGCACAAATTAGCAACGTGATCAGTTCGTTGCTTTGAGAATACAATCAAATCATCCATGTAGATGATTATACATTTTACTATCAGATCTTTGAAGGCAATTTCCATTGCATGCTGAAAGGTAGTGCCGACATTGATGAGCCCGAATGACATTCGCTTGTAGGCAAAGGTGCCCCACTTGGTGGTGAATGCTGTTTTGTGTCGATCTTCGTATTGCACCATGAATTGATTGTACTTGGAGTACCCATCCATAAAGGACATCATTTAAGAGCCATTAACTATCTACAATACCTCATCCAATGATGACACAAGATAGTTATTATTTTTTAAGGCCCTATTTAGATTGCAGAAGTCAACACACAACCTAATTTCTCTGTTCTTTTTTCTGAATGGAACCAAATTTTCCACCCACATGGAGTGCCTAACCAGAAAAATAATCCTGGTGGACAACAACTTCTGCATTTCCTTGTATATGATTGATTCTAGTAGGGCATTGACGGGACGCTGTCGCTGTCTAAATGGTCTTACATCCAGTCTGAGAGGGATGGTGTGAGTGGTGATTGATGTATCATATGTTTTCAAGTCTTCATAACTCCAGGAAATAATGTCGTGGTACTTCCACAAAGTATCCACTATGCCCTTTCTTTCTTTTGGTGTGCACACCTTTCCAATGAACATATTCTTTGCATCCTCAACTATTCTGAGGTTATAGGCGTCACATTGGTCATTGATGGAGTCCCTCTTTGTTTGTTGGTCCTATCCTCTGATCTGATCCAGATAAAATAATCTCTCTAGTTGGACCATTCCTCTCGAGATAGTGTTGGTCTTGAGGTTGATGACCCCTTCTATATCAAGCTTGGCCTCTTCATGCTCAATCTCATCAATTATTTGGGTAGCAAACACATCAGAGTTGGTGATTAAATCCAGGATGTGTTTTTCATCATTAAACACCTAGAAATTTGCCACATTGTCTGGCACAGATGGAATGGAGGTGAGCTCAATGGTAAATATTTTGAGGCCAGGCAATGATAAGGGTTGCAAGGTGCTAGCCGCTTGTGCTAGGGCATTGGCTGTATGATTTTGAGAGTGTGGGATCAGCTGGATATTGAATGAATCTAGTCCTTTTAATAGATCCCATACCCTATGTCTATAATTGGTCAACCTTCGGTCATAGCAGGAATAGAGGTTTCTTACTTGCTTTATGACCAACTTGGAGTCCCCAAAGACTTGTGGCATTTTGACCCCTTTTTTTAATGCCATGAGGAGTTCTAGGACCAATGCCTTGTATTCCGCTACGTTATTAGTGCAATAAAATTAGAGTTTATGAGTGAAAAAGTATGACTTACCTTTGGGACTGATTAGCTCAAAACCGACTCCAGCTCCATGCTTGGATTTGGACTCATCGAAGTGCAGCATCCAAAACCCAAGAGAGTTCTTGACCTTGGAGTTAATAGATCTGATTCTTTCTTCCGAAGGTGACCTCATTTCAGCAGCCTTTTAAGGAGGTGTGGATTCCAAATGTATCTGTTCTGGTGGCGTTGAGTGCACTTCCTCCATTGAAGCGATTTTTCCTTTGATATGCTCAATTGTTGTTTGACATAAACAACTTTCAAATTATGAATGAGAAACATTGTGTACCTTGCACCAACTAGGCAACAAGAGTTCTTGAAAATGCATTCTAGCTCCCAAACTGAGCTGATCTTGTACACAATTTTCCATAAATTCTTGGAAGCCATCTAACAATCCAAGGTTACCATTTTCATGAGAATCCTCATCATCTAGCTCGATCAAAATTTCTATGATTTGAGGGATATGGGCTAAGTTGGCACATAGACTGCATAATATAAGAAGAACCTCCTCGGTTGCTTCTTCTTCAAAGCATTCTTGTTCATTTGGGTATGCCATGTGGTAGTAATTTCCTAATTATGTTTCAACAAACAACACTTCATTTGTGTTGTTGTATTCCATGATCATAAACTTCATGCATGGCTCCTAGTCTATTCAAATCTGATTTGGAATCCCTTTCAACGACAATCAAAGGTGAGAGTAGTTAGTTGTGGCATATCCATTCAATTCCCTTATGAAATTCCTTCCTAAAATTATTCCATAAGTATTAGGGATATCCATAACTTTGATATCAATGGTTTGTTGTATTCTTGGGTCAACAACAATCTGCATAGGTATTCTACTGATCTCACCCACTATACTGATCTCAGTCTTGTCAAGTTGTGTCACTTTACATTGGGAAGGAGTTGGAACTATCTCCAAGACCTTGCATACGCTTAAAGGCATGACATTTGTGAAAGCTTTTGAGTCCAACAAGCAATTATGGAGGTTCTTTCCAAATATTCTAATGGTGGTCAAGAAGGTAGGGGTTTCAAATTTTCCCTGAAATAATCTTTCGGAGACATCTACTTGGGCCACCTGACCCTTATGCTTGTCATTGCCCTTGTTTTGGGCTTGTGTTTGATTTGTTTCCTTGACATGTTGCTTATTTGCTTGCTGATTTGTAGGCGGATCGACTTTCTTGTTGAAAACTTGTCACACTACTGGATCACTCTACTGATCCTCAAAGGAAACCCTCCTAGCAGGTGCTTCTTGAGTTGGCCTGGATGCAGGAGTCCCATTTATCATCCTAAAAAATGCATTCCTAACAAGGCACTTTAAGCAGCTCGAAGGCGGACACACTTAGCTTAACCTTCTTAAATTATTTTGCAATTTACTCCCCCATTAGTTCGATTTCAACATCATAAGAGGTACTCTAAGAGGAGCTAATGGGATGATTTTGGTTTTGATTTTGCTGCCTATTCTTGTTAAAGTACCACGTGGGTACGTGTGGATAACCTGGGTTGTTGCTAGCATTTGGGTCGGGAGGAGTGCTAAAATTGTTTGGTGGAGTGGAGGTCGTGAAAGGACCACTAATGTGCCCACCGACCTATCTATTTCTTAAATCATATGGAGTGGACCTTTGGTGAAACATCTAGACCTTGTCCTCTCTCAACTCTTCCTCATCTACATGACTATTATCTACTTAATCAAAAATTTGAACTAAAGGACTTTCGATAATTACCTCTTTTGTCTTGTTGTTGCTTGTAGTGGCATCCTCCTTTTCTGGCACGTTGCTCTCAGCCTTTGGGAAGGGATCTTGGTTGACCACCAACACCGAGGAGTCATATGGTTCAGAAGGGACGATGTCCCTACATCCTGAGTTGTCCACCGCATTTTGGACTTCAATCTAAAAAATTTCAGCGGCTGTCAGGAATTTCGGACAATCCAATTCGGAATGTCGACTCGTTTTATGGATGCGACACCCAACTGGATAAGGCAACCTCAGCTAAGTAGACTCTGCTTGTAGTCTTGTCATTGTTACTGGGCTGGTCCAAGGGAGTAGGAATGCCACCATTGTTTGGCCACGTGTTCCATGTCTGGTTGTGTCTTTGGGAGGGCCTTATGTCAAAGTTCTGCCTTGAATTTTGATGCCTGTCATAAGTTTGTTCGGAAGATGTGCCAGCATCGCGGTTGTCCTGGCTGTCCCAACTGTCCTAATTGAGGTTGGCCTGGATGCTTCTCTACGAAGCCTACAACTGAGTGTTTTGATTCCTCAAGTGAGTCATCTCCATGGACATCTTCTTGATCATTTCTATTAGCTCATCGATCTGATCCTTCTTCGTGTTGCTTGGCTAAATTCTGAAGGAAAATAGGTTGTGCAGCTGGTTGATTTTGATGAGCGGGCAGGAATTCAAAGGCTTGAAGGTATGCCAACACTTGGGATGGCTAAGAATGGACCTGTTGTGGCTGGGGCAACAAGTACTACAGAACCGGAGGTGCCTGGTTTATTGGCTGTCTCAGGTGAGGTACTATGGGCAACTACGGTACTGGATTCATGAAGGGTGTCTGATGTTGGAGAGTTTGAGTAAGCTCTTGGATTTGCGAAGGGTGAGTGTGAACCCCCAATCCTAGACCTACACAAACATGGAAAACAAACACATTATTAGATTGAAATGCAAGTAAGAACAAGGATTCCCTATGAAATCCATCTACAATACTCAAAATAGGAAATGGAATGAAGAACAAAATAATAAACTAAGTCAAATCCTATTCAAATAATGCAAACACTTAATCCCATGGGGGAATATGTGCCAATTATGTGTAGAAATTGGCCCTTTCCCAACTCCTTTATAAGCTTGATGATATGATGAAGATTGATCCACTTTGTTGATGAAGAATGAGGATTCCTTGAGAAAACCTACAATAACCTAGCTATGGTGATGGAAAATTCTCAAGAAATATATGAAGTTGCTCTAAATATGAAGATAATAACTTTGATTTCAAATTGTGGATGAAGATCGAGGAGAAGAGCCTCTTAATTATAGATTTCAAATTGGAAGAATGAACAAGATTGAGCAATGTGGGATCATTCAACATCCAATGGCCAAGTGACACTTTTCAGAATGTGAATGGAGGAAGCTTGAGCACATTTTGGTGATTGTGCACAATAAATGATATTAGGTGGAAATTCAAATTTGTGAAATGACATGTAAGAGGGAAAAATAATGAAATAAATGCCACTTGGCTCAATGCACAAGGAAATATAAGAGGAATGAATGTCTTGTTGGATGTACAAATCCACTTGGAGGGATTTTTAAATTTGGACGAATATTCCCCTTTTATTCCATGTTGAGAGAAAATAGGATTTTAATAACTCAAAATAAATGATTTATTGTGCAAGTTGCATTCTCTAGAGGATGTGACATGGTTTAGGATTAAATTAATCATAGGTGAATTGATTTAATGAGAGTTTAGGGGATGTGACAATTTAGACTTAAATTTATGAGTTGATTTAAATCAGAAATTGAGAAGAAAGATTTAATTAAATAAATGATTTGATTTATTTAACTAAAGGGGACAATGCTAGATTAAATTAAATAAGGTTTAATTTATTCAATTTAATAGGAAAACTTTAGAGATTTAATTAAATAAAGTGAATTATTTAATTAAACAAAGACTTAGGAATAATTAAATTAAATTGATTAACTTAATCAACAAGGAAGAAGGACTCAATTAGATAAATAATTATTTATTTAATTAAGAGATGAAAGTGATGAGAAGTTGAGAGGGTGATTCATGATTCATGATGTTAGTAATTAGGATCAAGTGTGTCGGTCAATTTTCCATGTCTACATTTTGCCCCTCTTTGAAGCAAGACACTTGTTGCATTGGTTCAAAGAATAAACTGCTGTGATCAAAGTTCAAATTTTTTCTCAATTTTTTAGATGCCCTATTGCTGCCGCAACGAGAAGGATTACTTTGGTATGTTTCCCCCTCGAAAGATCAGATGAAAATTTGGATTTTTTGGGTGATCTCGTGAAAAATGAGGACTAGGTGCCTAATAGTTCAAAAATGCCTCGGGATGCCAAAAAATGCATTAAAATACCAAAAAAGAAGCAAAATGGCCCTCAATCAGGCAAAAACAGGATTGGGGGACCAAAATCCTATCTGGATGGCCAAATTAGGTCAAAAAACCCTAATTTTCAAGCTTATTCTAACCTTGGGGGGTCACTTTCATATCACTTTCACACTTAGCCTTTGAAAATTCTTGCCTCTTGAGCTTTGAGTTTCGATCGAGATGGTGCAACGACAACTTCCCCAACACGAGTGAAAGAGAGTACAAGTGCACCAGCAGGTAGTCGATGAAGGACTCATGGTATGTACCCCTATCTTGACTTCTAACTTTTTCATTTTACATGCATTAAATAGGGTCAAGCGGTGCTATATAGTGCCGCTGCAAATGTTCAATCGACGTCGCACGACCTCAAAGAGTGCTGTATGCATGAAGAGCATCGTCGTGAGCCATTGAGGAGATTAGGGTTTGTGTTCAAACTCAACCGCACATGCAAATCGAGTTGCACTGCGCATTTTAGAATTAGGGTTAGCAAAATTCACTGTGGCGACGTAGTTTGGAACTTTACAAACTGCACCGCATTTGCAAACAGCACCGCATTTGTTGTTATGAGTGCAAAAACTTGGCTCGAGACTTAGATTGTTTTTACGAAACTTGACACGATGGTTTCCCTTGTGTAGGAGGACCTCGAGATACTTCACTTGAGGGAGCACAGATGTCCGGTATTGCAGAGACTGGAGGGTATGCACAAGTTCCTTTAGGAGTAGGTTGGTGCTCTCGACCTTTGGTTTGTTGCGTACGTTCATCCTATTCGGACCCATCTAGGGATGATGATAGCCTTGGCAGAGCGGTAGCACACCGAGACCTCCTCTTTCCATCTTCCCACCGGTGAGGCCACTATTACACTTGAGGATGTCTAACACATCCTACGATTGCCTATCCATGAAGCGAGGGTGATTTATGATCTAGATGTCAGGAGGGATGCTTGCTACGACGTGATGGGTCTTGATGATATCCATTTTTTCAAGGGATAGATTGACTTGGAGAGGTATCGGGGCATAGTTCCCACCTACAGGTTGATTGTTGTGGCCATCATTTCAAGTCTCATGGCACCTGATCAATGAGGCCGATATTTCATTCTAGGCTGGGGGTTGGCATGGGAGCAAATGGTCATTCGCATGGAGTGCTTTGCTTGGGGGATAATGATGCTGGCTTCCTTATACAGGGATCTTCATGAGTTCACAGACCTTGACAGTAGGGCCATCGGGGTCAGGGTCAGGGTTACATTATTGCATATCTAGGCATGGGAGCGGATTCCAGTGCTCTGTCCACGGGTCACACGAATTTTTTTGGATGTTGACGATCCTGTTGTCTGGCGGTATGGCGGGGCGCAGATTCATTTTACTCACATTGGAATAGGTGGCATCACCCATTGGCGATGAGATTTGGATGAGATGAGAGTTTTTTTGGAGGCCCTGGCTCGCCATAGGCCCTTGGTATGATGATACAGAGCAGTTGTTCTTTGTCCGACATGACAGATGGATGCAGGGTAGAGAGAACACCATGAAAGAGTGCTACCTGCTCAACAAGGTGGCCTGACAATTTGGTGAGATTTAGGATAGGCCAGATGATCAGTACGTGGTGATATTCACCCCTACTACATGAGAGACAACATGGGGCTAACCTATTCCAACACCAGAGATAGTAGCCTCATTTAGACAACTAGTGTCCAGGCCATGGCCGTATGATCAGGGGAAAATAGATGTAGGGGTGACTCAGACATACAGAGCTTGGTTTTAGCCTCCTCTCAGATTGATAGTTCCAGGTGGGACACTCCCACAATGGAGGTCAAGAGGCAGGTCGGTTGGTAGGGGAAGGGGATAGGGAGGTAGGGGTGATGGTGACAGGGATGGGGATGGAGACAGAGGAGGAGGTGGACCACCTCCACATCACACACCACCCAGGGACCATGCACAACACACATCACCATGGGTGTAGACAAGACCGTAGACACCTACACTGCCATGAGTAGAGGTCCACGAGATCCCTCCTCTAGATGATCAACCCAGAGACGGGGATAGAGAGGTCCCACAACAACAACCACCAGGGCAGCCCAATCACAGAGATGCACTGATCCAACAGTTACAGGGTCAGGTATAGATTTTGATAGTTGAGAGAGATCAGAACCGACAGTAGATTTTGATAGTTACTACTGAGAGGGACCAGACCCACTTTGAGAGGTACCAGGAGATTGGTCGGCGATGACAGCTAGAGAGTATAGCTTCATCATCCGAGGGTCGGTCGGTTTCCATTCGTGCATACAGGGAGGTGGTGAGAGAGGTTGAGTACTACATAGTTCATTACAGGAAGGCAATGCCACCAGCTGACTGGGTGCCAGAATTCTCACAACAGACAGGG
Source organism: Sequoiadendron giganteum (assembly GCA_007115665.2). Lineage (NCBI taxonomy): Eukaryota > Viridiplantae > Streptophyta > Pinopsida > Cupressales > Cupressaceae > Sequoiadendron > Sequoiadendron giganteum. The sequence continues at coordinate 62,601,092 of CM021100.1, read as the reverse complement.
ATGAGGCCTCCCGAGGATCATGGTGAGAGGGAAACAGGAGAGGGAAACAACTAGCAGGGCTAGTCTTTGATCACATGCAGTCATCCATTTTTTGGTTCATGGGATCCAATTATTGCCCCTATTGTATCATGTATTTTGATTTATACACTTGATCCGATTTTTGTACCATGACAGTTGTACATATTTGGTGTTATATATATGAGATGATTCTATTTATGATATGTTTATTGATGTATGGATGCATTTTAATTTCGTATATGTGATGATATGTTATGAGATGTATGTATGATGTGGTGTAGTGATTATGGATGCATTTCTTTTTGTATTTTTCTATGCATTTTTATGGTGAAAATGTATGGATGCAATTTATGATATGCAAATGATTTATATTATGCTCCTAATGGTTCGTATGATGATGATGATGTTTGTTTCTTTTCTTTATGCAAATCATGATGATGTATGATATGAGATGAATGCAATGCAATGATTTCTTAAGATGCTTAGAATAAAAAATCTATATTATTCTTCATAACTTAAGATGATGGTAATGTAAGATGAAATGATGTGATATGATCTATATGATATGCATTTATGCTGACGATTTGTGGATGAAGGATGGATGTATCAACGAAGATCTGATTAACTATCATGGTACCATGCTAGTTTGGAAAGAAGATAGAAGAAAAGATATTCAACAAGCTATTACTATTAGAGCCGATGACAATGATTTTCTTACCAGGAGTTGGGATTTTAAAAGAGCCAATTACTTACCATGTTATGTTTGATAACACATGTAGGTACGATGCATTGAGGTATACAGAAATAGGATGGCATTGTACCTAGTGTGATGGAATTTGACTTGTCAATCAGATTGGAGTATTCTTGTTCATACTTGACATACAAAACCGTATTCAAAATATAGTTTGAATATTATAAACATCTCAAACCAAAACATAGAAAAGAAAGCCTTCCTATGTGGTCAACAAGACATCTAGAATACCCTCCCTACAAACCAAACAAAGCACACATGACAAAGTTAATTTAGAAGAACCTCCAACAAGCACAACAGATAAAAAGATAATGATCATTGTCCCATTCCTTTCTCTCTAAATATTTATGTGTAGAAATCATTGAGAGGTCCTTGGAATGAGTGTAATAAGATAAACCCAAAGCAAAGATAAAGTAAACAAGCAAGATAATGTTCTTCATACCACTAGCCAAGACTAAACTACTATGATGCCTGATGTTGATGTCCATCGCAGGAAGGTCACATTCCTAGGACATGTTGTGATCAAGTGATAATGAGATTTTGATTGGATGATTAGCTATTGATACTCCGAGTTGATCAACTTGCTGACTTACTGACCTAGACTTAAGACTTTGTCGTTTAAGTGTTCACTTTAGAACCTGCTAGACTTGCTTTTGACTAACTCACCAAAGGATGAAGATGATGATGGTTGATTTATTATGAGTGAGATTATTACGGGTGAAAGTGAGGCGAGAAAGATGCACCATTTTGTGTTTTTTCAAATATTTGGATGTTTTTGGAATTTTCAAAATGTTTTGAAGTTGTTTTTGGTATTTTGAGATTTTTCAATGTTTTTGGTAATTTTGAGATTTATGACCAAGAGACTAACTTAAAGACCTATCCTAGGGGTCTCAGGAGCTGATCAATAGATTAGCTTTGCCTACGTTATACACGCAGAGACCATGTAGTTCGATTAATGATAGAATTGATTACTAATGAGATAGATGGGAAAACGGATTGCCATTGCAACAAATGCCTAAAGGATTGACCTAAAATGTCTTGGGGGATGATCAAAGATAAACCTTGCCTACGTTCAAGCTCAAAGACGACGTAGTTTGGTTGGATGACTTTGTTTTTTTATTTTTTCAAATTTTTGACATGTTTTGGATTTTGACATGATTTGGATGTTTTTGGATTTTAGATGGATTTTCTGAAAGTTTTTGGTTTTTGATGGATTTTCTAAATGTTTTTGGGATTTTGAAGGATTTTTTGAATGTTTTTAATTTTTTAACTTTAAGGAAGATCACAAGAATATACATGAATTTGATTCAATGTAGGTACAGGAACATGCCCCCAATGTGATGTGATAGACTACTTCGATAAAGGCAGGACAAACTAACCTTAGGAATGTGCCAAGTAGTACTAGGGTGGATCCTGATACAAACACAAGATCAAGCTATGGATGCAAACAGATGGATGGATGGAAGATTAAATGGAATGTAATGGATGAGTGAGTGTGTAGAATAAGCCGTGAAGGTCTTGATGGATGGAGAGTTCTTTATTTACGCTTGGCCTATGTTTGCTAGGTTTTCACCAAGGTACTTGTCCAAAGCGCCACCGAAATGGTTTTCACTAGAGGATGATTTTTTTCTTTACTGTTTTCAATCCTTTTTCTGATCTTTTTGGATTTTTTGTTGTTGTCACCAAGACGCTTGTTTACCAGGTTCTCATCAAGGTGACCATTTTTTCAAGACATTTTTTTATTTTTTTGTATTTTTTGGTTCTATACCTTGCAATATTTTAGGCATAATTTTTTTTGAGATGGGAGCTGTTCATGGGCTCCTGCAAGGGTTCATCTTTTGGTGTTGATAAATGATATGCCCCTAATTCATAGCTCACTATGATGATGAAAGGTACCAACCAATTGGAATCAAATTTTCCTTTTCTTTATGGATTTGGCATGTTCTTCTGGTTCTCCTTTAGCACAAGTTCGCTGACTTGGAAGGTCCACCTCTTGATCTTCTTGTTATAGCTCCGCTTGAGTCAGTTCTGATACACTTGTAGATGGTTTAGGGCCTCTATACACTATTCATCTAGTATCTCTAGCTCATTCAGTCATGAGACCCTGTATTCTTCATCTGTGATGAGGTTTTGTAATGATATTCTCAGGGATGGGAGCTTGATCTCAATAGGGAGGATGGATTTTGATCCGTAGACCAGGGAGAATGGGGTGGCACCTGTTGGTGTGTGGATGCTTGTTCGATAGGCCCATAAGGTGGGATTTAGCTGCAGATGCCAGTCACGACCAACGCCATTGATTATCTTCTTAAATATTTTAAAGATGGTTTTGTTGGTGGCTTCTGCTTGGCCGTTGCCTTGGGGATAGTACAAAGTGGAAAAGCGATGTTGGATATTGAATTTTTCACATAAGTCACGAACATCTTGGTTTTTGAAAGGTGTCCCATAATCTGAGATAATGGCTTGGGGGACACTGTACCGACAAATGAGGTAGTTCAGGATGAACTTGGATATTTGCTTTCCCATTATGTAGGTCATGGGAATAGCTTCGACCCACTTTGTAAAGTACTCAATGGCGGTGATGATGAACTTGTGGCCATTGGATGAGGTGGGTGTGATTTTTTCAATGAGATCGAGCCCCCATTGTGAAAAGGGCCAAGGTGTAACTACAGGGTGAAGCTCTTGAGCTGGTGCATGGATAAGGTCTCTGTGTTGTTGGCACTGTAAACATATTCTGACAAATTCATGTGCATCCCACTCCATTGTTGGCCAGTAGTATCCGGTTCTCAGCAAATTCTTAGCCAAGGTCATACCACTCGAGTGGGATCCACAAATGCCATTGTGTACCTCAATTAATGTAGTCAGGGCTTCCTCAGTGTTTAGGCAACGCAACAAGGTTCCTTCAATGCTCCTACGATAAAAGGGTTTCTCCTAGGATGACAAAGCGGGTTGACTTCTTGATGAAGGCTTGTTTAAGGTTTGGGGTTATATCGACGAGCAAGATTCCTATTCTTAAGTATGTGCAAAGGTCATGATACCAGGGATCACTAGGACTAACACGTTCACATACAAATTCAAACTCTGGTACCTCGAATGCTGGCACGAGAAGCTACTCTATCAGGAATTATTGCTTTGGGACGTTGTACGGGATTTCCAAGAGTGATCCAATTGTAGCCATTATGTCCGCTGGTCTATTGTTTTCTCTAGGTAGTTTTTCAAATGTGATATCAATGAATGACTCTTTGAGGCTCTCGACCAACCTCTTGTATGGAGTTAGTTTATTATCCTTTTTCTGATATTCATTGTTTACTTGATTGATAATGAGTTGAGAGTCCCCATATACCTTTAGAGCCATGATATTCCATTGTACTACAATCCTTAAGCTGACGATGAGAGTATCATACTCTGCTATGTTATTCATGCATGGAAATGATAGTTTGTAAGATTTGGGTATGCAGTCTCCTTGGGGAGTTATGAAGAAAATCCCTACTCCTGACCCGTGTTGCGTGTAAGATCCATCGAAATACATCTTCCAGTGGTTTGCAACATTTAGGTTGAAAATTGATTCATCAACGGGATTCTTAAATGAGTGGGATTTTTGCATATATAGGAGCCTCCGCTAGTTGATCTGCAATTGCTTGTCCCTTGATGGCTTTGTGCTCCACATATTGAATGTTGTGTTCTTTCAATATCATGACCCACTTTCTTCCTATGAGTGTAGCTTTAGAGAGAAAGTACTTGAGGGGATCTATCTTTGCAATCAACTTGATATGATGAGCCAACATGTAGTTTTTGAATTTCTGAGTTGCAAACACAATTTCGAGACAAGATTTTTCAATAGGAGTATAGTTTAGCTCATGTCCCACCATAGTTCTGCTGATATAGTATATTTCTCTCTCTCTCTCTCTCTCTCTTCCATTTTCATCGTGTTGAGCTAATATAGCACCACGAGTTGCTGTTGTTGCTAAAATGTATAGGATTAGAGGTTTTCCTGGGATTGGCAACATCAAAACTGGTGGCGTGAGTAAGTATTCTTTGATTTTGTTAAATGCCTGGTCGCATTTGTCATCCCATTTGTATGCTACCCCCTTGTGGAGTAGATGAGAGTATGGGATCTATTTATCTACTAGTTGTGCTCTGAATCTGCGGATGGAATGGAGCCTGCCTTGTAGACCTCTCAGCTGCTTTAGTGTCCTGGGCACTTCCATGTTGAGGATCACCTTAACTTTGGCAGGATCCATGTCGATTCCTCTCATTGATACTATATATCCTAGGAGCTTGCCTGATTGCACCCCAAAGACACATTTCTTTGGATTGAGGCAGACCTTATATTTTTCCAATCTATCAAAAATAAAGCTCACAGCTACTATGTGGTCCTGCCTCTTTCTAGATTTAGCCAATATTTCATCTACACAGTCCTCCATTATCTTATGAGTAATGTCATGAAAGATCAGTGTCATAGCTCTTTGGTATGTTGCACCTACATTCTTTAACCCGAAAGGCATCATGTTCCAGCAGTAAGTTCCCACGGACATGTGAACGTTGTCTTGTGCTGATCCTCCTTTGCTATCATAATCTAATTGTATCTAGAGAACCCGTCCATTAGTGAGAGCATCTCGTGTCTGACTGTCATATCCACTACCATGTCAATGTTTGGTAGCGGAAAGTCATCCTTAGGAGACACTTTATTTAAGTCTCTGAAGTTAGTGCAGATGAGGATGCCCCCATTTGGATTTGAAATAGGTACAAGATTGGACACCCACTCTGGATAGTCAATTTGCCTTATGAATCCTACATCCAAGATCTTTTCAATTCCACTTTGACTAACAAGGCTATCTGGGGGTGCATATTTCTCAACTTCTGTCTTACTAGTTTTTCCTCTGGATAGATAGCTAAGTGATGAACCATGACTTCCAGATTGAGACCCGACATGTCAGTGTAGGTCCATGCAAAGTTCAATTTTCTTTCTTTTAAGAATGCAGGAAAAAGTTCTTGTTCCTCTGCCAGAAGTGATTCAACATAGAAGGTGATGTGTTGTAGCTCCTCTATTCCTAGGTTGACAGGATTGCACTGCTCTGCTAGGACTGTTGATTTTTATTGATGAATTGTAGTGGGGGGAAGGTTGAATCCCTCATCCTCCAGTGCCTTAGAGAGGTTTTCATCATTGGATGAATCTTTTATTTTTACTATTTTATGTTCAAAGAGTGCCATAGTGTGGTTTTCACTTAGATACCTTGAGATTATTCTCAATTGTTCACTTTTGCGACTGAAGGACTCAATCATCTCCTTGTAATAGGCCTATGTAATTTCAAATCCATCTTTATGATCTTTTCATGGTACCGTATCCCTTAGTCCCATAAATTTTGAGAGTGCCTCATTGTTTTCAAATGTGTCTAGAATTGACGGTCCTCATTGGTCATATTTGATGAGTTGGGGGTAGACCAGGTTTATTTTATGAGTTCGGTGGTCTGACTCAATGAATGAGGCACTAATAATGAGTAGGGAGGAGTCTTCAAAAAACATGGGTAATCTAGTTATGATATCCTCATCATCACTACTAATACATACACCAGTTATATCAAAGGTGAAGTTGTTTAGGGGCAGACCTGTGGATACTGGTAACAGTAGGGTAGCTACCGATAACTGAGGGGGAGTCCTAACTATGTTAACTGGAGGACCTTAGCCATGCATGGTTATATTTGGAGGGGTAGAACCAAGGCCAAGATTCTTCATTCACCTCTCAACAATGATGGGTTCCAGTCGGATGGTGTTGTTCCTTCCAAGGCTTTCATTTCTATTGTAGCCCATACTAGGCATCATTTGTAGGCCCCCATTTCTTTCATCCATGGGAAGATTAGGCATAGGTATTTCATCTTGGTATAGTGAGCTTGAAATGTCCCTTTCATCTACGTCCTCTTGACTTAGATCCCCCCAACATCGAAATCTAGAAGGGTCTGCTCTGAAAGTGTGAGCGGGTGTCTCAGTTGGTTGGGGTTGCCCATGCGACCTAGGAGATTGAGGTAACTCTCCTACGAAAAAATCATTCTTCTTCATTCTATATTCCCCACACCCATTATCTTGGATCATGAGTTTGATGTTAGATATGTCGGGAATGAAGGGTGTCTTTGTCCCAGAGCTGGAGGTGATGTTGGATGGGTCTATGTATGAAGTGGAGGGACCTTCATCATTTTTCAGGACTCGGGGAACTTTGTACAACTTTGTTTCCAAAATTTTCCAATAGGTGAAAGGTTTGGGATCTCCATGAATTGTAACCTCTTCATTTTGGTATGAGAATTTTATACATTGGTGGAATGTTGAGGTGACCGCCTTCATCCCATGGATCCATGGGCATCCCAAGAGGATATTGTAGGGAAAATCAAGATCAAGGACCTGACATGTGGTTTCCATAGTAGCTGGCCCTACTTGGATTGGGAGTTTGATAGTGCCTTGAGACACTCTTTCTTGGTCATCATATTCTCTGATTGTAATGCTTTTATCTTTCTCAATGGAGTCATCAGAGATTCCTAGATTATTTATGAGCTTTAGCGAACAAATGTTGAGGCCTGCACCTCCATCCTCCAGGACCCTTTTGAATTTAATTTTGTGGACCAAGACTTCAAGGTGTAATGTGCGGTTATGAGATGGTTGGGCAAGGAAGTCCTGATTGGAAAATGCGAGGAGATTCAAAATGGAAATGTTACTAACCATAGCTTGAAACTGCTCTGTATCAAGGTTTGGGAGATGATAGATGAAGCTAATGCTTGCTCAAGTATTTCCCTGTGGGCGGCTAAAATCTTCAGTAACTCCATGATGGAGATTTGAGTAGGGTTTCTTTTTAACTGGTTAAGGACATTTTAACCATTAGGGATGGATTTTGAGGTGGGGGTCTTAGATAGATGTGATGCCCCAACAATAATGACCTTGCCTCTGCATGTGGTGACTCCACAATCAACATTGGTTCCTTTAATGCTAACAATAGTGACCAATTCATCAAGGCATGCGACAACTCCTTTGTATACATGGTTCACTTTGCTGAATTTTTTCTTACCATTATAATTTCCTTGATTATGGTTGGGCATTGGATTTATTTATATTTTTAGATCTTGATTACCGGTCAGTTGCTCCACATTTATGATTTTGTCGTCAATGAGATCTTTGATGATGTTTTTCAACTTCATGCAATTGGTGGTTGTATGCCCCTTGAGCTTATTATAATCACAAAGGAGATTTCTATTGTACAATGGTGGCTTTATCTGGGGTTCACTATAATTATCATGGGTGGGGAATTTGATGAGACTCTCATTAACCAACTTTTTCATGATGGAATCGATTGACTCACCAAGGGCTATGAATTTTCATTTGGGGGGATACTTGTTTCGCAAAGGTGGTCCCCCTTGATTATTGAGATTATTGATCTAATTGTGGGGTGGTTGCTGGTTCACCACATTTATTTGCATGTTATTTCAGTTGTTGTTCTATGGTTGATGATGAATTTGATTATTTTTCTTGGGAGCACTAATGACGACCTTTGCATCGACCACTCCATCATTGGTGACATGCCTGTTCTTTGCCCATGTGTGATGTTTCTCATTATAACTAGTAGATGGGCGACTATCATGATGTTCAGGATAAGTAGGCATGCCCCCTTGTGCAACAAGAGCCCGTTCAATATTGAGCGCCTTAGTGACCAATTGATCATTTGTGGTGATGCATTGCATCTTTAGATAGAATGCCAAGGTCTTGTCTGTATTGGCAATGATGGTACAAACTTGTTCTTCCTCTGGCATGATCCACTTGCTTCGATTGGCCTTGGCTCACCATCATTGGAGAAAGGCGGTGAATGATTCCCCCTTTCCCTGTTTAAGCGTCGAAAGTTCTTCCAAACTAACATCCACACAAATGTTGAATACATATTTTGGAGGAATGTGTCTTTGATTTCCTAAAATGTTTTGATGCCAGTAGGCCGACAAGAAAACCATTCCATAGCATTACCAACCAAACTTCAAGGGAATAATCGCATTAGATATGTGTCGTTGTATGTGACTTCCATACAATGTACTTGAAACTCCCTGATGTGATCTTTAGGGTTTCCTATCCCGTGATATTTGTCAAATTTGGGGATTTCAAATCCCTTTGGGAATGGTACCATTGCAAGGCTTCTGTCAAATGGATAGGGGCACAAATTGCTGGGTGTCCTGATTGTCTTTCCTAATTGAAGATCGAGCATTTTCTATGAGAGTAGTTTGATCTGTGTCGTCACATCACCTTGCGGATCAGGAGGTGGGGTGAAATCATTCTGGGGTGTGGGATTAATGGGCGGGTTGTTGGTGAGAGTCTGCTACAAGCTTTACTAAGCAAGTGATGCCTGCGTTTGCTACTAAGCCAACAATGTTTGTTGTTGGTCATTTTATTGCTCTGCCAATAATTATTGTTGTTGGTCATGTTGTTGGTCGTATTTCTGTTGTAGTTGATAATCTTTCAAGGCTTGCTGATACGCTTCTTGTTTTACTTGCAATTGTGGTTGGTATTGTGCTTGTGCTTGTTGGGCTTGAAATTGGGCTCGTGCTTGAGCACGTGCTTGTGCGATTTGAGCAGCTTGTGCAACTTGTATGGCTTGAGCTTCTTGTGCAGCTTGGGTAGCTTGTGCGACTTGTTGTTGTTGTTGTAATAAGGCATGGGCTTGTGCAACCTGCTGTGCCTGTTGTGCTGCTAATTGTGCCTGTGCTTGTTGAGCAGCTAGTTGTGCAGCTTGTTAATTTTGGAGTGCTTTTTTTTGGGTTGCTTTTCGAGCAGCTTGCAATGTCATGGTGAATGAATTTTTTGTGTTATTCTTTGGTGGTAATGGTGGTGGATTGGGAAGGATTCCGACCATTGTGATGAGCGGAATGGTCGTTTTAATGATCGGGGTTTGAGTTATGGATGGTGCGATCGAGGTTTTTGGTCTCTAGGAAACCATGTTTTGAGGAATGGTGGATGTGTTGACTATTGAGGTTTCTTGGATGGTTGCCATTTATTGTTTCGATATCGATGGCATAGCTAGAGGATTTTTTATGGTGCCTTGATTTGATTGGTTGATGGTCGGAAGAGGGGGAAGACCCAACCCGAGGGGTGATATAAATGTGAGTGGTAGGGGTGGAAATGGTGGAAAGACAGGTGGTGCAACCCCTTGAAGTGATGACGATGCATCTAAGATTCCCCCTGCTCCAAACAAGTCACCCTCTCCTTATGAGATAGGGAGAGAGGTTTGCGTGTCTTGAGGGTAGATTGGTGTTGCATGATAAGAGGTTGGGTTGGTGGTATTATGGAATGTGAGAGGGACATATGGATGTAATGGATTTACCAGGAAGGATTGATCTGGTGTGGTGTTTGCATTCAATTCTCGGTTGGCCACAAGTTGATTCTTTTGGAGTTCATGAAGCATGGCACTTCCCTTGTTGGTAATCGGTGGGGTTGAAGCAATGGATGTTATGGTTTGTAGGATGTCCTGAGTGACGCTTTGAAGTGGAAGCGTGGATGAGTTTGAGGGCATGATCTTAGGAGGTCTTTTCACAATATTGCTTACATCATAGTTAGAAGGGAGTTTAGCCCCTTCTTTTGCTAACTCAAGCATGTATTGGGAGGGATATAGCCTCATCATGGCACTGATGATTTGGTGATTCTTTGGGCTTTGTACCATTTCTAGGATTTCTTCTTGTGTCATCCCATTGTCAGTGATGTCCTCTACATGACCGTCCTCTAGAGGATCTTGTGATGATAGAGGGAAATTTATTGGGGGATTTCTTGATCCAACGCGATTCATTTCAGGAGCAGTTTGACTTAGATCACTTGAAGTTGATGTTTCCTTGGTGATTTCCTTATTTCCTTCTTGTGCCAAAATGTGAACCCCCAATCCTAGACCTACATGAACATGGCAAACAAGCACATTATTAGATTGAAATACAAGTAAGAACAAGGATTCCCCATGAAATTCATCTACAATACTCAAAATAGGAAATGGAATGAAGAACAAAACAATAAACTAAGTCAAATCCTATTCAAATAATGCAAACACTTAATCCCATGGGGGAATTGGTGCCAATTATGTGTAGAAATTGGCCTTTTCCCAACTCCTTTGTAAGCTTGATGATATGATGAAGATTGATCCACTTTGTTGATGAAGAACAAGAGGATTCCTTGAGAAAACCTGCAATAACCTAGCTATGGTGATGGAAAATTCTCAAGAGATATATGAAGTTGCTCTAAATATGAAGATAATAACTTTGCTTTCAAATTGTGGATGAAGATTGAGGAGAAGAGCCTCTTATTTATAGATTTCAAATTGGAATAATGAACAATATTGAGCAATGTGGGATCATTCAACATCCAATGGTCAAGTGCCACTTGTCAAAATGTGAATGGAGGAAGCTTGAGCACAATAAATGATATTAGGTGGAAATTCAAATTTGTGAAATGACATGTAAGAGGGAAAAATAATGGAATAAATGCCACTTGGCTCAATGCACAAGGACATGTAAGAGGAATGAATGTTTTGTTGGATGTACAAATCCACTTGGAGGGATTTTCAAATTTGGAAGAATATTCCCCTTTTATTCCATGTTGAGAGAAAATAAAATTTTAATAAAAATCAAAATAAATGATTTATTGTGCAAGTTGCATTCTCTAGAGGATGTGACATGGTTTAGGAATAAATTAATAATAGGTGAATTAATTTAATGAGAGTTTAGGGGATGTGACAATTTAGACTTAAATTTATGAGTTGATTTAAATCAAAAATTGAGAAGAAAGATTTAATTAAATAAATGATTTGATTTATTTAACTAAAGGGGACAGTGTTGGATTAAATTAAACAAGGTTTAATTTATTCAATTTAATAGGACTTTAGAGATTTAATTAAATAAAGTGAATTATTTAATTAAACAAAGACTTAGGGTTAATTAAATTAAATTGATTAACTTAATCAACAAGGAAGAATGACTCAATCAAATAAATAATGATTTATTTAATTAAGAGATGAAAGTGATGACAAGCTGAGAGGGTGATTCAGGATGAAACGATGTTAGTAATTATGATCAAGTGTGTCGGTCAATTTTCCATGTCTATACTGAGCAACCTGCCCCAAAGAGGGTAGCGGACCAGAAATATTCTATCCCAAGGCTGTTCTGGCGATAATGGCTTCAACATAAGCGTTTAATAATCTGGTGGGAGGTGACCACATTCTTTTTACCAATGCTGAAGTAAGATTGTCCAATGTCGCGTAGTAGATTGGTAGAAAAACAACATCATTGAGCACGTAAGGGTCCTACAAACGAGTATATGCTCTGTGGAAGCAATCATTGAAGGAGTTGATCGGTTTTTTGACCTCCCTTCAGACAAACATAAACTGTCGGTACAACTTCGAGGGACTGATCGAAAGCTTGAATTTCTGCATGAACACATTTTTTAGAAGGTCCCATGTGTTAATAGTTCCTGCTAGAAAATTGACATACCAATAAAAGGCATCTTCCCCCAAGGAGTAGGGAAAGAGTCGACAAGCCACATCCTCATAAATTATTTGCATAGTCTTCAAGGCTATCTCAAAAATCTTGATATGTTCCTCCGCTGTCCTCTGTGGATCTCGGGGGTTGAACTTTGAACAAAATCTCTTTGGATTATTTGTCATATCATGGTAAAGGTTGAAGGCCAAAGGGGACAAATTATTGGCCAACCATGCCATTGGAGGATGCGGTGGAGGTGGTTGTGCCAGAATTAATTGAGGTTGCAGAAGGGAGACAACAATTAGTGGGACAACACCCAAAAGTGGGACTACGTTGGGCTGGAAGGTAGTGTCTAGCCCTATGGAAGCGACAACCTATAAGGCTATTTGAAGCAGATGAGTGGGAGAAGGAGCTACCAAAGATGAGGGAGAAGATGAAGATGAATGGGTGGAAGAAGGAGATGATGGTGAAAGTGAAATGGGCTAGTCAGATGTGTTGGAAGTGGATGCTTCCCCTTTCTTATCTCTCTTAGCTCGAGTAGGGGGCAGTAATTCTTGAAATTCCCCCTTGTTTGGTGTAGACATTAGTATTATGTAAAATATCTCAGGGGAGAAAGACCCAATTCGATCCAACTTAGCTCTAAAGGGTCCCTCCTTCTAGCGTCAGTTCTGTTGATGGGTGTTTTGGCACACTTTCTCAACATAGGCGATGCATAGGTGCATCACCTCTCTTGAAAGGAAATCTCCAACACAAGTTGCTGAAAATTACCCAAAGGTCTCTCGGGTGTCAGGTCATATATTGCATGGATTCGTTCAGTTGATGTTTGATGTGATCTTGCTAGTAATCATAGGGTGGACTTACGCAAGTTAGGCTGGAAGGAAGTTGGATCTGCAAATAGAGTTTTTAAGATAGGAAAGTTGCTATACATTTGCTGTAGGTTCAAATAGTAGTCTTGAACTCCATTTTTGACTTAAAATTTGGCTTTACAATGTGCAATGAACCTTAGCATAGGTTACTTATAGAAAAAAGGAAAAAGGGCAAGGAAGAGAAGAGGTTCCTGGACCTATAACTATGAATGAACAATTATCATGGAGGTTTCTACTATCGACAACTTCCTTAAAACAAAATTTCACTTAACCAAAAATTTCACAGTATCATGAAATCTGTGCTATCTTCTAAGGACTGCAATTTTTTTATCATTCATTCACCATGTACATGCATGAACAAGGATAAAATTTTAAGAGAAACTTTGAATTTAAGTCCAAACTAACTTTACACATCCATCTACTAGTAGCAAATAACCAAAAGTATGGACTAAGAAGGCATCTACACAACATAAATCTTTAGAACCATAGAAAAACATTACTAAATCTACCAAATCTAATTGAAACAACAAAGTAAATCTAATTAAATCATCTAACTATGAGAGAAGAATCATGAAACATGCAAAGAAACTCAAAAATCCATCAAAGTCAATGTATTTCTATTAAAATTTATGTAGCATGTCATTACAACAACTCAACTCTCTCCTTAAAATGAGAGGAGACCCCCTATTTATAGTGTCCCAAAAGTAGAATGAGTGGCCAAGATTGATTTACATTTGTGTGGCCAAGATTCACTGTAAACTAGGGTTCTACCTACCCCCACAATATATTATATTTTAAAATACAATTTTATCCATATCCCTATTTTGTCTTTTAGTGGCAACACTATAGCGTTTTGTCTTCTTGCTCATTGCTCTTTTGCTGCAGCTATTCTGTTAGAAACTCTTCATCAATAATAGGGTTGCCCTCTTGCTTTTTGAAGGTTGTATACTCCGTGAAATTTAGAATCACCGCTGGAGTTTATCAACCTCTATGATGTCGGATCATAACACTTGGTAACTCCATTCCTTGGAATTGTCAATGAGCTTTTGCCAGTCTTTATCATACTTGGCAGCATGGTCCCTGAAAAGCTCAGACTGAGTGAAGGCTCGGGCAAAAAAACTCATGAAATCAGTAGTGACCTCACTCGACATTCCATATTCTATCCTCTTTTAGAAATGAGGCTTTTGTTGGAAGTGGATTCACTTTAAGAGGGGGGGGGGGTGAATCATAGTGGACTAATTTTTAACTTTTAACATTGAATGCATACTGAAACTTCAACTAATTTAACCCAAAGTGAACATTAGCACTTTAGATTAGATTGATATGAAACTTGACTGACATTTACAACCCATATGAAAAACATCATATGATATTGTTCAATTAAAGCTTTATGAACAATCTTGTTGTGCATTATCAACAGAACTATAAAAATTCATAATATGCAACCTTGACTTGCATTTGACAATCTTTTGAGCATTCATATAATGATCACAAAATACAAAAGTTAATTCACTTTATAAAAGACATTTTGCATGAGATTTGCACAATCTAAATTTGCATGACAAACTTGAGCAAGTTGACATAAAAATTTTAAACAACCTTAAAGTATTAAAGCATTGACCAACTGAATGAGCACAATAACATAAATGACTGAAAGAAAGATTATGCAAGATAGACATAAATCACACAAATGAGAGACACAAAAATTGCCGAGTGGAAAACCCTCTTGGGGTAGAAAAACCACTCCTAAACTTCCTTACTGGCTTAATTTCAAAAATTATTTTGACAATGCCTCAATGGCTGATTTCTGAGCACCGACTCAAGGAGAACCAACCCCTCTATTTAGAGACACCAATCTCAAGGAGAACCAATCCCTTTTGTTTAAAGACACCAATCTCATGGAGCACCAACCCCTTTTCTATTTTTCAATAGAACATACAATGATATAGAGGATCTCTCCGTTTCTCTTATTTCTGTCAAGTGCCTCTTGATAGACAATGCATAGAATTCTCAAGAGTAAAAAATGACTCTTCAAAATTCCATTCATTATCAAATCTTGATACAAATTTAAGAAAAAACTAGTTACAATGTCAATACAACTTCTCATCAAACTACATTACAGTGATATGATCTTTCTTGCTTTTTCTCACTTTCTCACTTTCTTATTTTCAATCTTTCATGATACAAAATACAGAACAAACAACACACTATTTTTTCCAATATTTTCAGCTTTAAAATCCCCATAGTCTATCTCATCCAAAAACAGTATTATATTCTACACTTCTGTTTATATTTATTTTTTAAGTTTTCAGTTATGAGAAAGCCCTAATCTCTCTATTTTCAACCATTTACAGTTTACATCAAAAATTATAACTTTCGGTTACAGCTGAAACTGTTTGTTTTTTGACAAAAGAAGAGGTGACCTTTCTCACTGATTTCACATCTTTAACAAGTTACTGTTCAGTTAATACAAAGGATGTTTTTGCAGAATCTTTTCTCCAGGAAAGGCAAGTAAACATAGCATGTAAGACTAGCACTGACAGAGCCCTATCCAGGCGAGCAGCCTACAGGGGCAGAGCTTAACCAAAAATAGAATCAAGACATGCATGTGTGCATGAATAATGACCACATAAAAACAACTGCATAAACAGTAACTGAAATATATTTTTAGCAATTTAAACCTCAAAGAGAATGTACTCAAAGATCAGTTACCCACGAACTAGTTGAAGCTGAGAAGATATTCACAGAACAATACCCATTATCATAGCTACAAAAACTTAAGTAACTGAACCAATAATGCTCAATAAACCGAGATCATTATGATGTGAAACTAAAACAATAAACTGAAGCAATTAAGAATGGTTACCAACTATGCCAAGTGTGAAACAAAGTAGATTCTTTAGGTTTCACAAATACCCACTACCCAAAAATGCCATTCCTTAAATCTGTTATGATAATGCTTATTTAAAATGAGATCTAGTCATGCGAAATCCACTTTAATTCTAATAGAGAAAATAATTTCCAGATCTACTCACTAACCTCTTGATTTTTCATTTTCCAAATAGAAACAAAAAGCATAAATCTCTAACAACCTTGCCAGTAGAGGTAATGCATCTGCACTACAGACATAAGAAAGGACTACTTGTGATTAATGATGAAGCTGCTGTTATGAAAGAGATTACCAGATTTTTAGACAAACGAAATGGCCAAGACACCTTCCAAACTCATGCCTTCACCCAGTGGTTGGAAGTAGGTCTGTGAGGAGATGAAGCAGCTCGAGCTCTTTCCCCATTCGAGCTTCCATCTGATGGCAAGAAATCGACAGGAAAAATGACCATTGTCATGGTTTTCCTATCTTCTTTTTATGTTGTCAAAGTTCAGTAACCCTGTAGATTTCTCAAAGAAACGGCTGAAGGAAAAATGTCATGATGGCAGCCAGTGGAGGGTTCGAGACTCTCGAGCAAGAGAAACAAACAATGTTGACCTAAAATCCCAAGAGAGAAAACACACGATTTCCTTTACCAAGTATGATAATTGTTTGGAGTCCAAAAGGACAAAGATGATAATGTATGAACACATAATGCCCTTAGAAATCCACAGGCTTATCAAAGACCAGTTGTCGACCAACATTATTGAATTTGACTATTATATGACAATGTGAAACATTGACCAAGAATATGCTTTGAGGAATTTTAAAAGATCACCTTACATATCAAATGCCTATTTCCTAAGGCATGATAGTTTCCAAATGATCAAAGCTAAGTCACATGCAATGTGACATAAAATAATCAATACCTTTATACCAACTGCCTACCTTGAGGCCCAAACAAAATGTCAACCAATAGACCCGAATCAAATGCAAATAGGAGATCAATTTGAATGCCTTTACTCAAGGACGATTTCCAAAATCATAAAACCATATGCAAAAGAATGAACCAAGTGATTCTCTTTTTCAAAGCCCAGATGCAATATAAAATCCAATGCCTTAAGAAGTATAATAAAGGCTAGATATTATGCAAAATTCAGAATGCCATTCTCCCATACCAAATACCATAAACCAAATGCAAAGGAATGAACAGTGTGCTTCTCAAAGCCAATTACCATGCACAAAGTGAATCAAGAATGAAGAGTGTGTATCTCAAAGCCCATAAGCACAATAATGATCAATACCCTATAATATGCCAAAATCTGAATACCGAGAGCTCAAGAACATTAAAAAACTATTCCTCATACCCATGCTACTGACTAAAAATGGAGGAATATACCTTTGACGAATACCAAGAACATATTTCAATTTCAAGATGTGTGTACCTGATCAAGCCATAATAAAACTACCTGAATAGTGGAACATAGAACCTGTAACCAAAATGCCTCAACTGAGATCTGCACATGGAGCCAAGATATCAGAGCCACCAAATATAATATAATCAATGAAGTAAATGTGCCAAATAGAAAAGCAGATCAACTGAGAAAGTAACCACCAAGATGCCAGAGGTAATACAAATTTTCATCAAGGACAAAATAGCACAAGAGGGATTCAACAACTTTATCCTCTCTAGATTAATTTAGACAACAGGCACATCGTACCCTGCCATTAGCTTCAAGTATCGACTGCAATCCATCCAGAATTTCTTGGCCCAATCGATATCTGGATTTAATTATTACAGCACCTGCTCCAACCTTTCTTTTCAATTCTCAAAATCTCGTTTCCATATATCCATCAACCGATGGTCGTCCTCCTTGAATCCAAACTCCCTTTCCCAAATCTCACTTGGCAATTTGAGGATAGCCTCAATCTTTAGATAGGTAGACTCATATTTCTTTGGGAGTTCAGTGCAAAGCTTCCTTGTACCCTCAAGATACTTTTGTACATCCAAGAACTTATTTTTTGTCTGAACAACACCATTGATGCCCATGTTTCTAGTATCTAAGACCTACCGAAACCAACTCTCTATGGTCTTATCCAAGTTCTTCCTCTTTTCAAGCTTGTATATCTGTTCCTTGAACAAAAATTGTGGCAGGGTTGAAGATGTGGTAGGTTGTTCCTCCATTGACGACCATTGGTAGATGTAAGTCGTTAGATCAGCTACCTGTGCTTTAAACTCTTCTTTTGAAACTTTATCCTGTTGTATTAGATGCACAACGGTGGTGATAGACTCTTGAAGATGATCTAATTTTTGTTCTTTGGTGGCCAATCCTAAGTCAATGGTGGAGATGTTGTAGCTGATTCCTTTTTCTCCCACCACTGGCATAGCTATTTGCATTGCTCTAGATTTAGAGGTATCTATTGTTACTCTTGATCTGATTCTAGGTTTCTTTTTCTTATTGGTGCTGATTTGAGCTCAGGCCAATATAGCCTCCAACCTTATTTTTGGATCCTTAGGAGCAAGAGCCTTCTTCTCCAGTTGCTTTTCCAACCAGTCAGGCATCAAGGAATTTTCCTTAGGTGATTCATGGTCACCTTCCTTTTCTTCCTTTTTGATTTCAATCTCTTTATCATTCAGAGCCTCTTGCTCTGTCCTTCTATCTTCCTTCTCTTCGTCGGAGTCCTAGATGAACACTGTGCATTTGATGGGGACTTTGATGAGAAGGTGTTCCTTTGAGATATCTTCCCCTTTAACATCCTTTTCTTCATTTTCTTCATCATGCCCATGTTCCTCGGGCTACTTAATCTCTGGGTTTTCATGAATTTCAGCCTCTTCTTCAGGCTTATCTTCTTCCTTTTCCTCTTGTTCATCAGGAAGGAGAATCTTCTCATCATATCTAGGGCTATGATTACATTATTCTATTGGAGATTTATTGCCCTCTATTTTTGTGGCAACAACCCTCTCTTCAATGATAGGCTATCTTTCAGCCTCCTTATCTTCAATCTCTTTGAATTGCTTGACCAGCTCCGCATCAAGCTTAGGATTAGATGTTTCTTCAATAATCCTTATATCCAGACCCTCACCATCATCAGTGGAAGATTCATAGGTGACTTCATCAGTTAATCGATGCTCATATATGGGGTGCTCATGGTAGTTGTCTGCCTCCTCTTCCAAGTTCTTAGCTACCTCCATTTGTTGCTGTCAGTCCACCTCCTTAGAAATATGCATGGTGGCCTCTATTGTGGGTGGTTTAGTGAGAGGAGGAGGAACCAAGAGATTGGTTATCACTTGGGAAATTGCAGCTTGCATTGCTGGGTTTGGAAACATCCCTGAGAGCTCAGATGGTACATTTTGCATATATTTTATGAAGGACTCCGAAAGGGTAATGAAAGGCATTGTAGTTGCTGCGATAGCAGTTGGAAGAGAGAAAGATGGAGACATGGATGATGAGGAAATTGGTGAGGTGGTAGCCGAGGATGAATCCACTAATATTACTTGCACTATGGGAGAGGTAGAGACAAGGTGGACAATGATGTCCACCGCGGGCAGAGAGGTAGCAACTGCTACGTGTGGGATAAGCGGGTTGGTGGAAACAACAATAGTGGTTGTAGCAGAAGATGAGATAGGTGGAGACCATGGCCTGTCAGCCTCCATATCTTCTCCCTCATGGAGTGGATCTTCTTGAATTACAAGAATTTTTATGACACTGCTCGATTTCTTATATTTCTTGGAAGGCTCACCTTCCGAGGCCTTTCTAGCGTACACCTTCAAATTAGACTGTTGCTTGTCAGTATCTTTTCTCTTCCTTGAATGAGTGGATGGAGGGGACTTTGATGTTTCTCCTATTGATGTAGCAACTAACCCACCATCTGATCCACTTGGATCACTTTCGAGCCCCTTATATGTCAAGACGACCCCTTGTTTTAATCGAGCAACTTGCCCATCAATCCATTCTTTCGTTCGAGCCTTAATGGGCTTGGTGATAATATCAAGGTCATCAACCTCTTGCTCATTCCAATAAATAAATGGTAGTGGTAGATTAGAAATTACATTGTATTTGGGGTCTATCACCTTGCTCTCATCCTCTTCCATTTGATCTGGCACGTGAAACAGGTTCACCTTCTTCACGAAGTATGCGATCATCCGCATATAGTGCCTTATCCGCACTTCAAAGTCATCTTTACAATTGGCCTAGAAATATTCAACATTATGAAGATGGGCATACTCTTGTCCAAGTTCTTTTTTGATGTGGCCATAGGGATCCATCCGTGGCCTGGCCGTATGGAGCTTGAGATGATATTCAACCAACTCCTTCTCTGAATTTTGGGCACACTAGGAAGTATAAAGCTCATACATTCCATGGCCTAGTGTAAGGGGATAAGGATCCCTGCTAGATGCTTGTTGCTTAGGAGGGCATGAATATGCCACAACTGCTAAGAAATTTCTAACAATATTATCCGGTCATTAGGATATCGAGGTAGCTTGTTTGGTCTTTTTGAGAACCCTTGGGCACGAATGTATGTAAACTTCAGATATTGGATGAACAAGAATGCATATTGTTTGAGAAAAGCTTGAGCACTATGGGAGACTCTCCTCTCAAAGTCACCCCGAGCAGCCAGATGATGTAACCAATGAAAGCATCATTCACCCTGTAGTAGTCTTTCTTGAAGTTTCTGAATTGTAGCTGAGGGTACTTGTCATAAGCCTTGAGCTCCCTGCCAGGTTCTTTGTTTGGAGCTCTGAACAAACCATTGTAGTGCCTCCACTCAGTTAGTGAGTATACCAGATAGGAAGTCATATAGAACTTGGAGGTATTTTTAACATTCACGAATTTCTCGTTGAAGCAATCACTAATTATTCCTCACCAATAAAATGTAGTTTCCTCCTCTCCACTGAGAATATGCTCCACAAAGTAGACCATCCACTCTTGAAAAATAGGTCATAGTGGGGAGGCCCATCACTCTACTCAGTAAGGTCACCAAATCATGGTAGTCCTCAAAGAAATCACTACGAAAGAGCTCTTGAGGAACCTTTGCAACACTACCCCTCTTCTCCTTAAGCCAGTGTTGATTTATAAGTTTCTTGCACTTCATGGGGTCCTCATCCCACATCTCCTTGCACTCTTTGATAGTTGGCAATTCCATCTCCCTGAAGGTAGGGATATGGAAGGTCTTTGTAATTTCTGTGGTTGACATGTTGGCCAAAATGTTCCAATCTCTGTCTACTATTGTTCTTTTTGTTGGTTGATATGCCTCCCTGCAAGCCATTACCAATTCGGGGGAAATCAAAGAGGGAGGGAAACCCGCAACTTTAGCTATCCTGCTGCTTCTGATCAACCTTGCACTTTCTATCTTGGGGTTGACTCTGACCCTTTGTGTGAAGTCATCTATGTCGACATGTCTAATATTGGTGTGAGAGATATCCTTCCACTTGGTGGTGATTCTAGATTGCAATGGCTCCCCTTGGAACTGGTACTTCATTTGATCTTTATCTTCTTTTCTATGAGGGGCCTTGCCTATTTTCTTTCCTTTGTCTTTTTCTGTGACCACCCCCAAGGCTTTTGCACTTGATTCCATATATCTTGCACACAAAGGCAAAGTGAGCACAATCAAGCATGACAACACAAATGTTAGTCAAATCCCTACAAGACATCATTAGATTAGATAATTCATTGTTCAAAATCTAACACTTCATCAAAATTCTCATTAGTGATTCAAGAGAGGGAATTTGGATGGTTTGGGCCCTAGAGGCTGGACTTCCCTAGTCAGAATGTTGTTTTGAATTGCAAACAGGGCGGAGAAACCTGAATGGTTTCTCCCGACTTCAGATTTGGATGGTTTGAAGTGTTCATGTGGGAGAGGGTCCAATTTAAGCACATGGGTCAGTGTTTGTTTCCAAATTAGGAGGTTTTTTGACCATCATTTGGGCACCCAAATACATGAAGAGGGGAAGCTATCTGGTGTTATCCGTTTGGAACAAATTTAGAGAAATGACATTCCGGGGGTGGAGTTCCATGGTCTGGAACCCGTGAGGTTGAAGGACGGTCGGTAAATAAGTTAAGCGTTTGGGCACATCGGGTCAAGAAGGATGGGAAGCCATTGGACGATGGCCATGAGAAACGACTAGCCATAGATGAAATTCCGGTAGGAGAAACCCCATGGACCGAACCTAGGGTCTGAGTTTACCTTATGTTTTCTTGGTTGAAATCTAAAAACGATCTGAGCATTGGGTCTCAGAGGCTGAAAAGACGGTCTGAGTTTTCCATTTTGGACGATCGAAATGGGACGGAGTCCCCAAGATGGAAGTCCAGTGATCGGGCCTCGATGAAGGAAAGGACTTGAAGTTTCATCACTTTTGTTCAAGTGGTAGTGAGGATCTCAGTCTCAAAGTTTGGAAGGCAGTCTCTTGGTGGCCATTAGAAGCGGTGAAATTGCAATGGCGGTCCATAGACAGAGGTCCGTGAGCTGGGGCTCAAAGGGCACAAAGATGTGTCAATCAATTGGAAAATACGACGTCGAACAAAAGGCTGGGCTCTGAGGCTTGGGTGGATGGGAAAAGACACCGTTCAAAACAATGAATGGGAGACAACATTCCGAAGGCGGAGCTCCGGGGTCCAAAACCCATGAGGCATCCTACCATTTTGGAGTTGTGTTTCATTTGGTTGTCAATTGGTGAGGGGAATTCTCAGAACTGGGGGGCATTGTCGCTCAACCCGAAGAATAGTGTCGGGAAGATGGAGTTCTGTGTTTGATTTTCAGTTGTTTTGAGGTATTCTTTGGGAATTTCAAGACATGGGTTTTATAACACTATTGTTCTTCTATCAAATTCCTATAATTTAACCCCTTTTCACCTATTATCCAAGCATGAAATCATGAAAAATGTGACAGGAGGTCAGACGGCGAGCTCACCTCAAAAAAATGATGAATAAAGCTGTTGAATCCATAAGGAACGGTGAAGGGATGCACCAGGCGCAGAGGTGGTGAAGGTTGGGAGGTCTTTGCACTCTACTGATCTTCCTAACATGGGAAAATGACATGTTAGTGCTATTATTGATACCCTTAACTACAATTAATGCACCTAATTAATTTAGGTATGGTAGACGCAAAGTTGGTGAGTTTAAATTTTGGGACGATAACAGGAGGTCTGGAGCCTAATGGCTGAAAAGATGTGAGCTGACGGTCATTTGGAACGACGAACCTAAGAAGGAATCCTGGGCAGGGAATTCTGGAGGACCTGGCTTGGAGGACACGAAGGATGCTAGGTTTGCAGTGCGATTTTGAAATGGAAATCATGGAGCTGAGCCTCGGACACCGGAAGGGTGCAGGCCAAAGGCCATTTGAAAGGACAAATTCGACAAGGAAATCCGACTAGGGAAACCCGGTGAGGTTCCACGGTCGCTTGCAAAAGGAAAAGCGCCAAAGGAACTTTGAGAGGACTCAAGACTTAGCAAATTTTGAGGGGGTGAAACATGGTCAACTT
Source organism: Sequoiadendron giganteum (assembly GCA_007115665.2). NCBI lineage: Eukaryota > Viridiplantae > Streptophyta > Pinopsida > Cupressales > Cupressaceae > Sequoiadendron > Sequoiadendron giganteum. The sequence continues at coordinate 62,577,640 of CM021100.1, read as the reverse complement.
AGGATGAGACTTCAATGACACACTGACCATCTAGGACACCAAAAATGGGGCACGCAAAATGAGGTTGTAACAAAATGACTTGACAAGGTGAAAGATGAAGGGGGTCCCCGTTCCGAATGGGGCATGTGTGCTGAGGGCACAAAACGTTTCATCTTTCATCATCTATTATTTTCTTCTAATCATCTATTCCCATCTTTTAAATCCATATCCATTCCATCTAACATCATGAATCCTTATCCTTCATCAATGTAACCAATGATAGTAGTCAAGGGGAATCCCAACTATGTTGATGACGATAATGAAAGTATTGTTGATCAAGATGAGTATAATATAGACCCCCTTGATGTTGTCATTGCTAGAAATATTTTTCCAACCGCTTTCCAAAATTCAACCACTCCTTCGAGCTATCCCCCCATGTCTTCATTCACATCTAATAACAACTCTTATGCTACCCTTGACAAGGGATATCCAGTATCCTCACCAACCACATATTCCTCATATCCTCCCTCTACATATCTCTCCTATCCAACATCCAAATTATCCTATATTAATCCACCATCCTCATAATCCTATCATTATCATCATCAACAATCCAAATATCCCTACCTTAATTCCACATATACATCTTCCCACCTTAATCTAGCCTCCACATATTGCTATCCTAATCCTCCATCCATGTTCTCCTATGCTAATCCACCATCCATGTCCTCTTATCCTAATCCATCATCTCAATGTTCCCAACCTAATCAAGAATCCACATATTCCTATCTTAATTCACCATCTGCATCCCCCTATATCACTCCATCCCCCATTCCATTATATTTTAATCCACCACCCCAATCTTCCTAACCTAATCTAGTATCCACATCTTCCTATCTCAATTCATCATCCACATCCTCTTGCATCATTCCCTCCTCCATTCCATTATATTTTAATCCTCCATCTAATCCTAGTCCTCCATCCAATTCCATCTACTCATCTAATCCAAATCCACCAATCCCCAATCCTAGTCCTCCACACATCCATAATCCATCATCCATTCCTTTCACCCCACCTAAACCTACAATTCCTAAACACCTCATTCCATATGTCTTCCAAGGACTCATGGCAGAGAAGACATCCCCAAATCCACATCTTGATATTGTGGAACCATACCATCCCACTCTATCATGTATGATTACTAATGATGAGGCTCTTCTCCATCCCATGCCTATCATTAATATTACCACTCCTAGCACCACCCAAATAATTGAACCCGTCAAACCCATCAAACCCATCAAACCCTTTGAATCCCCATCTCCTACTCCTAGCGCCACCCAATCCATTAAAGACACCAAAATCCAATCCACTCCCCCTGGTCCTAGTATCATCGAAATCTAATCCCACAACCTTCATGGATCCCCCATCCTCTCATCTCCCCCAATTGAGGAGTCCCTCCAACACTCCTCCATCATCATGCCTCCCACACAAGATGAGCCATGCCAAGAGCTTGATCCAAAGTATACCAACATATCCCCTCCTCCACATCAAGATCCTGCCATCCTATCTACTCCATCTCAAGATCATAGTCCCCCATCCATTCCATCTCATGATCCCTATCCTCAACCAAATCAGGATCCTACCATCTCATCCACCCCATCTCAAGATCACACTAGCTCATCCGCTCCATCCCATGATCCCTTCCGCATTCAAGATCCAATCACTCCATCTCATGAGCCCTTATCACCCACCACCATGAATTCAGATCCTGTCATACCACCTAATCCATCTCTTGATCCCTTATCACTCATTCCTCCCTATCAAGATGCTGCTATCCCCACATCTCCATCACATGATCCTTCATCACTGCCTAGCCCTACCATCCCAACACCACTTTTATATCACCTTGGTAACATTACACTCATCCATGGTGGTTTTCTCGTAGAAGCAAAACAAAGCATATGCACCACCCTTCCTCCTCCACCTACTAATGGACTCGCATCATGCTTCCAAAAGAATAGGGAAAACTTTAGTGGTGAATATTTGAAATTGGGGCCTCCAAAAATGGCGAATAATACAAGTTAGAAAGGATGTTGAATCGCCAGGTTTTTACAAAAAAATAAATTTGTCTCAATTAATTCGCCAATGCATTATTTTTTAAACGATGCGTCATTGGAACTGATTCGCTAGTAGTTTATACTATAATTAAAAATATTAATTATATTCACCATTAATTTTATATTCCTACAATTAATTTTTGGGAAATATCGCCACTAATAATAATTTACCTTTTCATTTTAGGGATATTTTATCCTTGAATAGGTTTTTTATTTATTTCCATCGATTAGATTTTTAATCAAATGGCTGCAAGTCACTTCTGTGACTTTATATGTACGTTCCTTTTAGAAAGGTTGTTGAGGCCCAAAATTTGATCTCCATCATTAACTGTTGCCAATAGTTCATGACATACGTCATTATCGTTGTATCGGTGAGACATCCCTAAGTGTCCCACCGATGATGTTCACTCACGCCAATAAGGCTTCCATACTCCACCTGGGGTCCACCAAGGCAAAAGTACACCACTTGTGTAATTCCAAAGAATCATGAAGGGAATCTACAATATTCGTGCCAAGTTCCTAGAAAGACATCCGATCAAAGCTCTGTTTGATCTCCACCATTCACTATTGCCAATAGTTCATGACATATGTCATCATTGTTGTATCGACATTACATCCCTAAGTGTCCCACCAATGATTTTCACTCACGCTGATATTTTCTCATAGAATGAACTTGCAGCTGTCTGATTTAAAAACTAATCAATGGTAAAATTTTCAAGTTTCATTTAGTCTTACTTTTCAATTGATATTTTTTAAAAACACTTCATCCGTGTGTGCTCCAATGCATTTTTAATAGTGGATTTATGCTTGGTGGTGAGGGGAAGACGAAGTCACTGTCCTCAGACCCCACAAGGGGGCGTTTCCCCCTCGACCCCCACAAGGGGGCTCTTCCCCCTTGACCCCACCTGTGGCTGCCGCCCTCGGGCCCCTACTTCAATATCAATTTTTTTTTTTAAAAATGGGGGAATTATGCCGAACAACTATGCAAATTTTTAAAGGAGAGATTTTCCATTATAATTAATCATTTTAGTGATTATTCACTAGGATTCGCCACTGTGATTATTTTTTTACCAATTATTCATTAAGATTCGCTAGGATTTTACATTTTTTTTTAATAATGTGCATAAGATTCACTAAGGAAAATTACTAATTTTTTCAAATAAAAGGAAAGATTCACCAGGATTTTACACCTTCGCTGAGGGGGGGGGGGATTTCTTAAAGTTATCCTTGCAAAAGAATAAGCATCCTACCATAGATCACATGCTCAAGAGAATGCACTATCAAGGAAAAGGTTTAGGCCTTCATGAGCAAGTTAATTTAGAGCCCATCTAGGTCAAAGAATACTCGTGTGTGGGTGGCCTTGGATATATCTCCCAAGAATCACACTCCAAAAATGTTGGTACAACCTCCATACCTCATAAGCGATTCTCTTCTAGAGGAATAAGAGGAACTTCCCATCGCTCCACCAAACCATTTGTCGCCATCCGCCCTCCTCCATCGTATTACCTCAAAACAACCATCCATCTTCCTCCTTCCTCCTCCAAATCCATTTTTGGTCCTTATGTCCCTCCATCCACCATTGCCCATCCTCCATCTACTGCATCTATTTTTGGTCCTTATGTCCCTCCATCCCTCATCACTCATCCTCCATGTACAAAGTCCATTTTGGGCCCTTATATTCCAAAATCACCTCCTCCATCTTATTCTATTTATCCTCTCATCCATCCATCACCTATCCCTAGTGCACATCATAAAAATCCTAACCTAATAATCCCTGATTAGGATCAACAAAGGCACCCCTCCATACATGTTATCTCACTTCCTCCACCCCCATGTCATCATCAAAATCCCACCTCAATCACTCCATCCACATCTCCTCCACATCATCCATCGCTTCATACTCGTCCCATTGCTACTAAAAGAACTTTGGATGCCAAAGTAAAAATTCATAAATCCAAACATCCACATGAATCTAAAGCTCCTTATGTCCCCTTAAAAAGACATGTTGAAGAAAATAAAAATAAAATCCAAAATCCAAATAAAACCCATAAGCTACAAAGGAAAACAAAAATCAAAACCATGTGGATCCCAAAGAAAAAAGATACAATTCCTTCAAATGCAAAAGCCATAACAAAATCCAAAGTTGCTAAGCCGATAACTAATCATTCACATCCTCCATCTCCTAAATCTATTTTGGGTCACTATGTCCCAAAATTCATTGTCCCAACCCCTTCATTATCCCCACACTCTCCATCCATTCATCCCCTATCCTTTTGCATCCACCACCACATGTGCCAATGTTGGTCCTGAACACATTCCATCCATACCGTTTCCAACATCCCATCCACTATCCCTCATATCTCCCCCATTAAATCCCTTTAATCCATTCTCTTACATAATCCACCCATTTTAATAAGGTTGTACCAACATCCAATAGTCGCTTTAAACATGGGCTCATATGACCTCATATGGAACTTGATGCTTGAGTCCTTCATCCAGCCCATTTATCACATATATTCCAAATCCATTTATCCACATACCTATCCTTATCCACCTCCATCTACATCTTATCCAAAAAAATCTAGAAAATCCAAAAAAACCAAAAGAGTAAAAAATTATCAAAAATTCAAAAAAATAGAAAAATCAAAAAATCAAAAAATAGTAAAGAGAAAAAATTCATCCAATGGTGAAAACTTGGAAAAAAATCACCTTAGATAAGTACCATGATGAAAACCTGGAAAACAGGCTTCATGTGTAAATCCCCCATCCAGTTTACTTCCACACTTGGGGGCAACTTCCATCTGTGCACCCCCTTCCTCCATCTCCTACATCCACCTATCTTCCACATCCTACCCATCATATCCCATTTTTCTCTAGTCCCTCCATCTTCCTTGCGATCTTGATCTAGACAAGGGCACATATATATACATGCTTCAGACACCTCTTGGCATACATTCCCCTCATCCATTTTCCACCATATCCATTATCCTCCTCCATCATCCTTCCTTATACATGCATCCTATCCACATCTATCTATCTTCTATTGTCCACCCATCCTACTATCTGCCATCCCTCTTGCCTCATCACACATGAAATATCTAGAGTGGGGCATCTCCTTCATTGTGACATAGTCCTTCGAGACATTATCCATCCAATCACAAAAAATCCATTCTATCATCTACATCCTTACCTCCCCATCCATTTATCCATCTAGTAATCCATTCCATCTTTCCAAATCCTTATCCCTCTATCCATCCATCCTCACATCTTTCTATCTCTCTGTCTTTATCAATGCATCCATTCATCTCTATTTTTTTTCCATCTCATAATCCTTTTTCATTGGTATCTAGCTATAGGTTACCCCCATGAAATCCAATGCCATTCATCTCATTATCATCACTCCTATCTATTTCTCACATATTTCTAATATCCTATCACTCTTAATCATTCATCTATCCATCATAACATCATCCCCATTCATATTTTAATGATTTGGATAATTATCCCATCCTTGAGCTTTACACAATCACCACCATCCTATCCACAAGGTCCATCTTGTGTCATCATAGCGAAACCATCATTATATCTCCTTATCATGGTCACCTCATTTTCCCTTGTCCATTGTTTATCTTTTTCCTTGTTTTGAACTATATTTCCCCTATGTTTTGATGTAGGCAAGGTTGATCATTTGATCCACCCCAGGGCTTTTTATTTGTCTTGTCATCTTCCATTGTCTATCCTTGGCCTTTAGTCGACCTACGTTGCCCCTGCGCTTTCACGTAGGTAAGGCTAATCATCAATGAGACCCTAGGGCTTTGGTCTATCCTTTTGGTCTGCCCCTAGGGCATTTTTTCATCCAATCTTGGTTGTCCATCATGGTCTCTGTTGTCCTCTTTATTCTTTTATCCATGTTCAGTTGTAGGCAAGGTTGATATTTGATCAACCTCCGAGCCCCTAGGTCTTTAGGGTGTGTCTATTTTTTCATCTTGCCATCTTGTTGTCTGGTTGTCTTGTCGTCTTGTTGTTTGGTTATCTTGTCATCTTGTCATGTCATCAAGTATGTCCCTATCCTAGATGTTGCTTAAAAAATAAAGGTCACTAGTATCATGAGGTCCAATCGATTTTAGATATCCTGCATCATGTCGATCATTTAGTTTAGTCTCCATCTTTGATCTTAACAAGATGCATCATTCCTAATAGACCGCATCAATCCCACCCACCCTTTTGATCCTATGGTAAAGGAAATTTGAAATTGCTTGTGATCTTTTGACGATTTTGATATTTTTTTTATCATTTGAGCATCCTATTATACCTCGTCAGGGTTGCCACAATCCATCATATCATGGTGTGCTTTGACTGGTAAACATAGGGGCATATGTTGATCTTTTTGTCTGTTTTTGTCTTCTTGGTTGTCCCACGTAGTACCCACCAAGATCCCCATGGTCTTGTGTTGCATTGGGGAATCCTTTGTGTTTGTGGTTATCCCAACATCAGGCCCAACCAAAGCCCCCATGACTTTGGGATGTTGGACTAACCTTTTATTTGTTGTGTCAATGCTATGCATGTGATACAAAGTCACCTTGGTTCCTCATACCTTGGTGCATAGTATCTCATGCTATATAAAATTAAGTGCTCATTACATAGCAACATAATGCATAACAACTAACTTTCTTGATTTAGTTACTATCCATTCATCCCTCATAACTTTCCCTCATCTATTTATCCTGTCTATTTTCATCACCCCGCTACCCATCCTCCTTATCATTTCATCATCTCTTAAATATTCTTAGGATGAAAAATATTTGTTATTTTAAGCATCTTTTCATCCATCCTCCTCATCATATCATCTTTTCAATCTACTTAGGATAATAGAGATTTGTTATTCTATGCATCGTTCCCTCCACCATCTTCATTCATTTCACCAAATCTCACATCTCAACCCAATCTTAATCCATTTAATCTAGCATAAATCATGTAATTGCATCCTTGGTATTGTTCCCAGCCTTGCTAAAAGCCTTGACCCAATCATCATCATCATCATTATCATTGGGATGTATCCTTCCCTATCCTTTTGTGTTGTTCTGGGATATATCCTTCCCTCATCAACAACTTTCTCATCGTCATCATCAGGATGTATCCTTTCCTATCCTTTTGTGTTGTTTTGGGATGTATCCTTCCCTCATCAACAACACTCTCATCATCATCATCGAGATGTATCCTTACCTATCCTTTTATGTTGTTTTGGGATGTATCCGTCCCTCATCAACAACACTCCATCCATCATCAATCCATTTTAGCTTGTAGCTTGACTAGGGAAACATAATATTTTTTATTGAATCCATTTGTGCTTTCTATTATCTCTTCATTTTAATATCCTCTCTTTTATCTATCATCTCCTTTCATCTTCCCTATCTACCCTTGCATCATCTCATCCATTTTGAAAGCACACCCGTGTTCTCTTGAACCCGCATATCCTCTCGAGGGGGCGTCCTCAATCCCTAATCTTCATCTTCACTCCCATCATCTTTTCTCCTAGTCACTCCTTTGAATGATTGGGGAATCTTCCCCAATCTAACCATCTTATTCTTGGTGCTATCTTTTAATATTCTTTGAAATGATGCTACTTTGTAACACCATCTCAAAGAGGGGAAAAATATAGGCACCTAAATTTGACCACTTACATTTGGTCAAATTTATACTTTTTTGTCTAAATATCCTCTTATTAAGTAATATTAACATTATTTAATTAATATCCCTAAAGTCATCTAAAATCTTAAGGTATTTAGTTAAATAATTAAATACCTTACCCTTTATTCCTTTCTTCCAAGGAATTAAATAAATAATCCACTTATTTAATTCCCTTTATGTCACATCCTCCAACTTTTGCAAGTTGGCTCCTAATCATCATTAGCCACCTAACCCTCTTCTAATCCTTCATCAACTAGTATAATCAACCTTTTTGGTAAACTCCCCCCATCCCCCAAGAAATTTTTAATTCCTTTTGGTCTTCCCAAGGTTCTTTCGAGGAATTTTTAATTCCTCTCTCATCTCCCAAGGAGTATTAAATTCCTTTTCTCTTTCCCAAGGAATATTTAAATTCCTTTTATCACTCCCATGCACATTAAAAAATATTTTTTAATTCCTTTGGTCAACTCTTTGATCTCAACCCTTGATCCTCTTTCAAGAGTGAATCTTGGCTATCCATTCAAATATCCCTTGCTAATTACTAAATCACTTAGACATTTTTGCAAAAAAAATCATCATTCATTCATTCTCAATCATCTCAATCTCTCAAGTCTTACATACATAGCCATCCTTGCATCCAAATCAAGCTACAACAAGCCTTTATGCTTCCATAATCGATCTAGGAGCACACAAATAAAATGATAAACACAAGGCTAATCAATCGATTGACTTAGACGAGGTATATCTCTCTTTTGTCTTTCATTTTGTTGAAGTTCAACTAGGCCAATCTTGAGGTGTTGTTTGTGTTTTTCCTTACTTTCATTTCATTTCATTTTACATTTTAGACTAGGAAAATCCATCTGCACACAACATGAATCGGTGATAGATGTGTTTCAGTTAACAAAGATTAACTTGGGACCACCATGGGCACCCAAGTTGACATCTTTGAGTTACACCTAATGCATGGAAAAGATATTTTCAATGATCAGTTAAGTGGGACCTAGTTTGGGTGCCTAATTTGAGGATGAGCTTGAATGAGATATTTTTGACAACTATGAGTTTAACACTTCAGTGTTGGGTGCCAAATTTGAGTGAGACTCTTTTTTGACTTGTGCATGCATATGAGAACTCAACTTGGCAACCCTAGGTGTGGATTTTCTCAAGAGGCTTTATGATTGTATATTTGATAACTCTTATGAGTTTGTAAGAAATAATATTGTCTATTATTGTAGCAATTGTATGAGAGAGTTTTGTGAGAAAATATTTTAGGTTGTGAAGAAGATTTGTTGAAGAACAAAGGAAGCATATCAAGGAGAATTGAATCAGTGTTATTGTAATCTTAATCAAAGGTTAAATAATACAAGCAAGACCAAATTTGGTGGAGTTTTTTCCCTAAAGGGTTTCTCCACGTACATGTTGTGTCCTTTCTATTCTTTCTTATATTTCTTCTACAATATTTTTTCTACTTTCTACAACATTAAAATTGATCTAATTCAAGATTAATCATACACAAGGAATTGTGACAAAGAATAATAGAATTGATTCTACAGTTACACAGGATTTACAAGTTTTAAGCTATGTTTTTACTATAGTTTTACCTTCATTTTCAACATTTGGTATTAGAGCTAATGGTTGGGTAGAGTTTGGGATGCCTTTCTCTTACAAGTTTGAAATTTTTTTTGGCTATACTGGGAGCTTTTAATATTGTGTCAATTTCTGATTTATAAAATTAGTGTGTTACAATGAGTTTTAATTCTTGTTTAGATATTGACAGATTCAATGGATCTAATTATGAGATGTGGAAACTAAAAATGGAGGATCTCCATGAAGAGAGAGATTAGTGGTTAGCTGTTGGTAATGAGACAAAGTCACCTACAATGATGTTAGATGAGGATTGGGCTAAGCCTGATAAGAAGGCAAGAGGGACCATAGATTATGTCTTACTCATACTGTTCTCTTGAATGTTTCAGATGAAACTACCGCATATAAGTCATTGAAGATAATAGGTGATATCTATCAAACCAAAAGTCTTACTAATAAGTTGTTTTTGAAAATATAGTTGTATTCTTTAAAGATGAAAGATGGTGATTCTTTTGCAAATCATTTGAATGCTTTTAATTTGATTCTAAGTTAGTTAAAATCTATAGATGTAAAGCTAGAAGATGAAGATAAATGCATTTTGTTACTTTGTTCTTTACCAAAGTCTTGGGAAAATCTAATTGTTGCTATAAGTGGTAGTGGTGCAGATCCAAAGATGGATAATATAATTCCTATTCTCCTATTAGAGGAGATGAGGAGGAAGTCTAAAATGGAAATCCAAGATGCCTTATTTTTAAAAGGTAGGCCTGCAAAAAAGGAACCTAAGGGAGACACAAAAGGGAAGGGTAAGTCAGAAGGACAGGGTAAGGTAAACTGTTGGAACTATGGGAAATCGGGACATGTGAAGAAGGATTGTAAGAACAAGAAAAATAGTTTTGATTCTTCTACAAAGGAATTCTCGGATGACAATAATCATGCATTGATCATTTCATGTAAAAATGTTAGTGATGACTCTTTGATTGATGTTAAAGAGTGATCTTCATGAAGAGGATGGTAGTCATGATGCCATGTGTAGCTCATACCACGGTTTAGTGGAAGTTGTTGGCAGTGACATGGATGCATCATTGGTAAGGTTATCTTCATGTGATTGGGGCTATGTTTTTTCTTGGTTTAGAGTGGTTTCTATTATGTCATGGTTTACTCTTGATACGAGTTTAGAGTTTGGAATGGTACTTGTTCTCTTGAGACTAGGATGTTTATGTATGTTATGATGCATGTGATCTCCTTGGAGGAGATGGTTAGATCAAGTTGTCATGTTTATGTTTTTGAATCATGATTGGAGCTTTGACATTGATCTTGTGTAGTTCTCTTATGTATTGGGTACATTAATCATTTTCTTGATTACTTCATGATAGTGTTATGTTACATTTGGATTTTGGCATGGATTAGTTGGTTATAGGTACTCATGGATACTTGGAGAAATAGGTGAGGCTTGATTTCTCTTATGGTAAGAGATATATGTTGGAATGGTTACTTGTAAGAAAATATTTTTCAATAGTAAAGATTGAGAAGCCTACACCTTGGATGGACATGAGTTCAACACACTCGACGGTTTCACATGCCTCCAAAGAGGCATTTTGGTTACAAAGAATTGAGAAAGGCATTGGTTTTAATTGCAAGAAAATTAAAATTGAATGTGATAGTCAAAGTGCTTTTTTTTTAGCCAAAAATCCTATGTATCATGCTCATACTAAGTGTAGACACTGAAAATTGGTCTAAGCCTGTGAGTACCACTTCCGACATAATTTTCTAATGTCCATGGTCATTATTAAATAATGTTGATTATTTAATTATTTCCTATACACATATTTCTTCTATTAATTAAATAACTTTAATTATTTAATTAATTCATTATGACATGTATTTAACCTTGATTAATTAAATAAATTTTATTTATTTAATTACGGCGATAATTAATTAATCCCCTTTCTCAATTAAATAATTTTTTATTTAATTTTCCCTTTATCATATTTCAACTATAATTAAATATTCATTTTGAATTATTTAATTATTCAATTAACCTTTTCGACAATCATTAATTAATTAAATCTTTTTAATTTTGAATGTTGAATTAAATAAACATTTAATTCATAAAAATAGTTATTTCTATCACATTCTTCTATCGCCCACTTAACTAATTATTCAATCATCATCTGACTCGAGATCTATTTGAATCCATCAGTTGTCTCTTGATTCAAAATCTGATTGCCTCTGCGAAGAGACTCTTTGTCATAACCAGTCAATTATCTAGTTAAACTCATATGCATGAACATATTTATTAATTAAATACCTTTATTTAATTAATTAATTCATGTGTTCATTCAAACACATCGTTGTCTAAATTCTATCTTTATCCTTTTCATTCAAACTCTTATTCTTCTAATTTTTGAATACTTTCAACTCAAGATTAAATCATTTATTATATTTTCGAAGTCTTAACACCAAATTAAATTATTATTCTAATGTAATCTTTATCCTACAAAAATTTCCAACTCATGTTCTAATTGACACAAATCTCACATCGCATGACATTCATCAATCTCGATCATTGATCTCTCTTTCGAATCTGAGCCGATCATTCGAAAACCCATTTTCTATAAATTGACCTGGCTTTGTCATTATTCCTCCTCCCAAAATCTATATACTTTGGAAGCATAACTTGTTAATCTTCAATATTTTTCTATAACACATACATACCATGGCTATACTTGCACACTTATGAAAATTTGAGGGCAAGAATACTACAGAAGGCAAGATGGAGAAGGACACTCAAGATAATTCGAAGGACTTTACAGATGTTCGGTGAGATTGTTTTAATTATCGTTTTGGTTCATGCCTTTGTGATTTGTTGTTTAATTTAGATTAATGCTTGTTTATTAGATTTAACCGATCTTGCTTGTAGCATTATTCATCTATGTTACATTTGGTGAACCTGGCGTGAAGAATTTCAATCTTCACAAATTTGTAGACAGTTTTTGATTTTTTTGGAGGTATCATACAAAACTACACATCTGACAGACGAAACAATGCAACTATATTCATGAACCGCAACTGACAAATTCTGAGACGCATCTGATGACACTTGACGCATCTACGGCTTTCTGTGATGCAACTGAATGATGGAACCTCGGACACATCTGCAACTTTAAACGACACGTCTGGCTGGTAATTTTGGCCGAGTTTCATTTTTCTATTTTACGATTTTCATATTTATTTTTGCTAATCTTTGGTTTACAGTGTGTGATCTAGAGGGATAACATAGTTTTTTGTAGGATGTAGCGCAGAAGACATTGAAACCAAACCCTTTTTTGCAGGACGAATGACGAAGAACGAAATCTAAAACTACTAATTCGTGTTTTGCAGAACCATAGACGAAGACTGATTTTTGAACTACTAACAAATTGCATGCATAACCTATGTCGAAGGCTTTAAATTGTAAAAATAACATTTTGTTTGGTAGATTAGAAAACCGTTGTTTGGATTAAAATTAATCATTGTCTACTATGTGATGGAGCTGATAAAATTCTGATAATTTTCTTTTTCTCCATGGATTCAACATCCATCTTAAAACCTTTATCCCCATGAATGAGTAGGGTTTTAGTTGCAAGGTTTTTCAAGTGTTATATTTTGAAATTGTCCTACCCCATTGGTCATCAACTTCTTAAGTCATTCATTGAGCCATCTGACACATTAGTTTACTGGCCCCGTTTACCCAAAGCACTAGTCATTAGGTTTTTCGTTGGTTCGAGCTCTTTTCCGAAGTCAGATTTTAATTTAAAACTGATGGGTTAACCCTAAGTCATTCATTCCATAGTGTTCATATCATTACTGGCTAGATCAGGTCATGTCCATTTAATGCTAACATTGTGCAAGGTGCAGGTTTTGAGATTTGAGGATTGCGGATCAGATTTGAACCGTACCCCGCCAACTCGCGAGAGTTAAGTGATGGTGTGATAAATGCAGAGAGGTTGGTGAAAGGAAGATGCGTGTCCATGTATTGTGTGGGGCCTACTTCCCACTACCGCTCACTGGGCTTGGTACCTTCAACGAGTGACTGTGATTAAGCTTTAGGAATGATCTTCACCATTCCTCGCATGTTCGTTGAGTAGATGTGCAAGATGGTTAAGAATAGCGAGATCGGCGAGATCTCAACATTTGTCCTCACCTGTCTAGCTTGTGGGGCCCCATACCATGAAGGTGTCATCTGACATGAACAAATATGATTTTTCATGGACATCTCAACGAAGCATCGCTGGAAATCAAAGGTGGTCAAACGAGGGTTCGCTATTTGATCATCCACCAGGGCAAATGATCGACGATTAGCATTCAAAATTGATGAACAACATGTGATGGCCATTTTACTCCGTGTAAGCTAGCTCACATTAATGGATAAATGTCCTACAGAATGATTAAGTTGTTCTTAACTCATGTGGAGATGCAAGTGCTGGTAATCATGGGGAGTGGTTTGTAGGTTTTCATGCACTTGAGAATTAAATGGTGGTGTTATGCCTACCATGAATTTATTTGTCCGTGCGTGTCTCAATTAAATACTGATGAGCTTTCCAAGTTATTCTTTATAATCACTCTAATAAATAAATACATAAGATATGTTGCTATTTTCACTATAGCAACTGAGTTGTGAGCTTTCCAAGTTATTCTTTATAATCAAAGGATTGAATATATTGCATTCTCTGGTTATAAAATGAGCAAGCCATCTGAGCTAGTGAAGAGAACCACCCAAATTGCACCCACTCGATGCAACCAAAGGTCATAGTTTTAGGATGCAAACACACAAGAGGCCGACAAAAAAGGAAAGCAACCAATATAGTCTACTGCTAGAATTAAGAAGAAAGTGAGATATGGGGCTGGCTCATACAAATGCCAACACTCACCCATAGATCTTACGTGCAACGCTTCAGATAGTGAATCTGAAACTGACTCTGACTATGCTTGGTACCTCAAACTTCTATGTCAGGGTCTTCTCCCTGGTCAAGAGGCGATATCCGTTTCACCATTGGCAATTAGGACCCCGAGCGGGTGAGCTAGTATTGTACCGCATAAAGAAAAGGAGCAAGAAGCTGAGGTTTCTTCTTCTCCTCTAGCGATGAATTGAAGTGGACAGGTGTATCGTGGCATGGACATTGGAAAGAGCAAGGTGACTAGTAAATGAAAGGTTGTTGGTGCTGTGGTATTTTATGTTTTTGCATTGATAATGTGTGCTGGGGTGGTGGTCTCATTTTGGACGTGCATGGAATTTTTTGGTGTTGAACGTTGATGGTTTCCCCGCATGGCATTATGGATGCTGGGTTCGTTGTAGTGCAGTTGGTGATGAGGGGGTTTTGGCAGTTTCTGTAGTCCCTTTTTGATAACGGTTGCAGTTTTGGTTTTTCCCATTTGGCATCATCTTCTTACAACGCAAAGTAAATATGGTTGAAATGATGCATGAAATGAATTTGGTAATGAAATTACATTTGAGCCTGAAGCTTGTTCCACTCCCTTGATTTATAAAAGGGAAATTCAAGGATCAGAAAGGGGAGAGAGAGAGATAGAAAAAATTCTTGGTCAGGTCTAGGTCAGTTGTACAAAGAATTTCACAATAGGAATATAATAATGGGTCTGTTTTGAGCTTTTCTGGAGAAACACATACATGGTATCCTAAATTGTTATACAAAGGTGGACTTATGAATATAAATGAAATATAATTCTGATGCATCTTCTCTCCTTGTGTGAATTTGAGTATACCTTGAATGAAATTATTAATAATAGTTTCATTTTCCTTTGAACATTGTTTCAAATGTATGTCTCTATTTTCTGCTTTGGTTTAAATAATCAATTAAATGCTCAAATGGAGTCATAGGTTTACAATTATTTGCAGTGGATTTGATAAGCAATGGTGTATCAGGAACTGTGATCTCCTTAATGCGAAGCTGTTATGTGGGTTGTCCATTTTATTGGGATTTATGGTCATCTCTGTATTGCTAAATATTGTATATGTGACTCCATTGCCTAATTTAGTAAGACACTCATCTATTTATTTGAAGATTCACCTAATGGGTTAATCATATTGTCGAAGAGTGACCAACCTAGGTTAGAGTTTGAATTCATTTCATATATCTTTAATTTTACATAAATCTCTTTTTTAATTGTCATGTGGGGAAGCATTTTGCTTAAATGGTAGCAAGTTAACTAGGAATGAGCCAATTCCTTGGTGAATTTCGCATAGTTACCTTTCAGTTAAAATGATATGTGAATATGATGTTCTCTATAGAATTTTTTACTAATGAAAACTGATAGGAACACCCTCCTAGGTCCCACAGAGCCTAAAGTGCAGAAGGTCTCTTTCTATGAATAGATCTTGTTAGTTGGCTAGTCACTTTTAGGAATTTTGAATATAGGAATTAGCTACTCCTTAGAAGTTCCCTTAAGTACACTGGAAAAATACCAACAAAATGGTGACTCTGCAGGGGACAATCTTGTATCTCAAAATGCAGACTACTTAAGAAATAGAGTCATATCATTTACATTGAGTCATATTATTTTCCATTCTGAATCTGGTTTAAATATTGAAGTTCTTGAACCTGTAAAAGTTTTATTGCAGCAAAGATCAAAGGATATGCGTGTGACTTCACTGTTGGAGAAGACCCAGAATGAGATTTACTTGTGAAAATTATTCCTTTGTGAAAGGAGGTGGTGACTTTGTCTTGAGGACATTGAATTATGTAGAAGATTCCTAGATTTGCAGAATTTACAGTCAGGGAGGCAAATAAATAGTTGCTGCAAAGTTTCCAGGTACTCTCATAAGTCTAAAGCAATTATTACTCTGTTTGAAAGAAGTTATGATAATTTTTCAAGACTTGAGATCATAAATGGTTCCCTATTAGATGTATTTTCATTAAGATATGGAATAATGGTGATTCTTTTCATACTTCTTGTGTGTAAAATTTGTAATTCTCCAAGAAGTATCCTATTCTTTTAAGCGTTACTTTTAGAAAACCTCCCTGTAAAGAAACAAGTAAAGTATGCAGGGTGAAGAAGCCATGTCATACCCTCAAAGGGATTTTATTGTTGAAAGGTATATGCCATTGGTTTTTAGTGGAATTAGAGGTTTCCCACACTTAATTCCCAAGAATGTTAGGAAGAATTTTCCCAAATTCATAGGGAAAAGTTCTGAATTAGCCTCTAAAAATCTGCAAATATTCATGGATGTGATGGGCGACTATGAAGTGAATCATGAGGACGTCGTCATGAAATTGTTTGTTCGATCCTTGAAGGATGATGCTAGGGATTGGTATTCATATTTTCCTACAAGTTCCATAGCTTCATGTGGTCAATTTGTGGTAGCTTTTGTTGAACAATTTGGTGCAAGGGTGAATCCAAGTGTGGTGAGAAAGAATTTTAGGGAAATCCACATAGGTGAGGGGGAGTTAATCCCTTCTTTCGATATCTGATTTGTAAAGGAAATCAGAGAAATTCCAAAAGATATAAGGCCTAATGATGCAGAATGTTTGGCTGTATACTTGGGTGCATTCAACAAGAATATGAGCTTCTTGTTGAGAGATAAAAAGCTTGCAACATTACTTCAGGTGAATCACATTTCCATTGATATTAAGAATAATTTAAGATACTCAATGATGAAAGATCCTACAAGTAGTTTTTCTATCATTTCCTTAGAATCTCGGCCAAATAGGTTAGAAGGTAAAAGGATTTGTCAAGAAGGGGATCTCACTAATGCTGTATCCACTTTGCTTTCAAGAGGTGTAGAATGTGAAAAAGCATCTTATTCACATCAGCTAACGAAGGGAAAATTTGATGCAAACCCTATTATCAAGAAGTTATTTGAGATGAGAAGACATGCAAATGAGTCACCCTATGACTTATTCTCAAGATTTTTGGATGTTCTGATGGAAATACCCAAATATCTCAGACCTAGTGAGCTAATGTGCATCAACTTGTTTTGTGAAGCATATGTGTTAGGGTCTAGTCAATGGCTTGAGGAGTTGAGGCCTCATAGCCTGGATCAAGTTGTAGATTGGATTAATGTTATAGAAAATACTGAGCATGGTCATATGCCTTTACTTGCTACTCATGATGGGAGAAATATTTTTCATGTTGAAGAAGATCTAAGGCTAAGATTGTCAGGTCAGAGAGAAGTACTAGAAGCAGAATAATTGACTGTTGAGTGTTTCCATCTCACTAGCAACTTAGAAATGAATACATGTAGTTATGATGAGGACGAAGAGACGAAATATGAAAATAATGAGGTGGTGTATAATTATCTTCCTTGGGATGCCATGAACTGTGAACATACACAAGAGGTGTAGGAGAATGCACTTAGTATTGATGCTATGGACTACATGAGGAACCAAGGTGAAGAGGCTGAAATGGGGTAGTCTACAATTGAACAAGACTCATTGTAAGAAGTGGAGATGGAATCCCTTGCTTCTAGTAGGGGATATGTTAATAACTTGGAAGGTATACATTTCCTAGACATTGAAAAGTTCTCATCATGTGATGAATGTTCTGAGTACGGATAAATTGTTATAAAAGATGAGGAGCATAGTGAGATTGCTTCTCTGTGTTCTTCAAATTAATTCACTGATCTTGAATGCATTGATAATCTAGATTGTTGGCATCCTGCTTTTAAAGATGATGAGATACATCCAATTAATGTATGGAATTTTTTTTTATTTGATGAATATTTTTTGGATGACAAAGTTGAAAATGACAATGTTTATTGGTGTAGGAGCAATCCAATTTTTGAAGACACCTCTACTGACCCTCTGACATGTAATATCAATGGATATGTTGTTGAAAGTTCAGGTGTAGATCAAAATTGAGTTGAGGCAAAAGAGTTACCTGATAGTTTTGCAGGATGTGCTAGCATTGCAGTAATTTTTCACCCAGGTAAAGGGAAGTCCAAAGACATATATGACTGTGAGAATAATACAAAACAATATGAAGGTGCAATTGATTTTTTTTTAGATACTCCCTATCTGATGGATTTAATTATGGAACTTCTTTCACCCCATGAGGATAGCACTTGTGGTAAGTGTGCAAATGATGGACTTGGATATAATTTATTTCTTGAATTCATCAAGGATTGGTTTAATTTGAGCCAAAATGTTTATGAAGTTTTCATTTTTTCTTTAACAAATTAAACATGATTACATACTTCATGACAACATGGAATATGAAAGATTCATTTTCTCATTCCAGTTTGGGGAACCTTTGATTGAAAGGGATAATGTTGGTAGTGTTACTCTGAGCAACACAATTGATATTGATCATGGTGCCACTGATGATTTGCAGTTACATACAGTTCATGAGCATTCACTTCAGAGTAAACAAGCTAAAGTTTTTTATAGAGGAAAAGGTTGTCCCTGAGTTTTGGGGCCTGGGGCCCCTAACTTGTAAAATATTCCATTGTGTATTTTGTAAGTATTGTATATTTGTTGGTTTGGTTCATTTGTTTCCTGCTGCATCTGCTTGCCTTGTTTGGGAAAGCTCTTGGTTTTGGTTCCTCTGCCCTGGTCTGCTTCACCAAAGATCTATTTCTCATCATACCCACCAGGGGTATGCATCCCCGAACATGAGCCACTGATGGAGTTGACAAAATTTTGAGGAATTTTCTTTTGTCTCCATGGATTCAACATCCATCTTAAAACCTTTATCCCCATGAACGAGTAAGGTTTTAGTTGCAAGGGTTTGCAAGCATTATATTTTGAAATTGACCTGCCCCATTGGTCATCGAATTCTTAAGTCATTCATTGAGCCATCTGACACATTAGTTTACTGACCCCGTTTACCCAGAGCACTGGTCATTAGGTTTCTCATCAGTTCAAGCTCTTTTGCTAAGTCAAATTTTAATTTTAACTTGATGGGTTAAGCCTAAGTCATTTATTCCCCAGTGGTCATATCATTACCGAATAGATCATGTCATGTCCATTTAATGCTAACATTTTGCGAGGTGCAGGTTTTGAGATTCAAGGATTCAGGATCAGATCTAAACCATACCCCGCTAACTCGCGGGAGTTAAGTGATGGTGTGATAAATGTAGAGAGGTCAGCGAAAGGCGGATGCGTGCCCATGTACTATGTGGGGCCTACTTCCCACTACCACTCACTGGGCTTGGTACCTTCAATGAGTGGCTATGATTAAGCTTTGGGAATGATATTCACCATTCCCCATGTGTTCACTGAGCAGATGCACAAGATGGTTAAGATTAGCGGGATAGGCAAGATCTCAAAATTTGTCCTCACCTATCTAGCCTATGGGGCCCCATATCATGAAGGTGTCATTCGACATGGATGAATATGATTTTTCATGCACATCTCAGCGAAGCACTACTAGAAATAAAAGGTGGTCAAATGAGGGCTAGCTATTTGATCATCCACCAAGGCAAATGCTCGATGATTAGCATTCAAAATTGATGAACAACATGTGATGGTCATTTTACCCTATGTAAGCTAGCTCACATTAATGGATAGCGTCCTGCAGAATGATTAAGTTGTTCTTAACTCGTGTGGAGATGCAAGCGCTGGTAATCATGGGGAGTGGTTTGCAGGTTTTCATGCATTTGATAATTAAATGGTGGTGTTATGCCTACCGTGAATTTATCTATCTGCGTGTGTCCTGATTAAATATCGGTGATAGGTATTATCACTCTGATAAATAAATAGAGAAGATATGTTGCTATTTTCACTATAGCAACTGAATTTAGAGCTTTCTAAGTTATTCTTTATAATTAGAGGATTGAATATATTGCATTCTTCGGTTATAAAATGAGCAAGCCTTCCGAGCCAGTGAAGATGACCACCTGGATTGCGCCCACCTGATGCAGCCAAAGGTCACAGTTTTAGGATGCAGACACGCAAGAGGCCAATGACAATGGAAAGCAACCAGTTTACTCTGCTGCTAGAATTAAGAAGAAAGTGAGATATGGGGCTGGCTCATACAGACACTAACACTCACCCATAGATCTAACATGCAACACTTTAGATAGTGAATCTAAAACTAAATCTGACTATGCTTGGTACCTCAAACTTCTGTGTCAGGGTCTGTTCCTTGGTCAGGAGGCCATATCTATTTCTCCATTGGCAATTAGGACCCCGAGCGGGCGAGCTAGTACTGTACCACATAAAGAAAAGGAGGAAGAAGCTGAGGTTTCTTCTCCTCCTCTGGTGATGACTCAAAGTGGATGGGTGTATTGTAGCTTGGACATTGGAAAGAGAAAGGTGACTAGTAAATGAAAGGTTGTTGGTGCTATGGTATTTCATGTTTCTACATTGATAATGTGTGCTAGGGTGGTGGTCTCATTTTGGACGTATGTGGCATTTTTTGGTGTTGAATGTTGATGGTTTCCCCATGTGGCGTTATGGATGTTGGGTTCATTGTAGTGCGATTGGTGACGAGGGGGTTTTGGCAGTTTCTGCAGTCCCTTTTTGATAACGATTACAGTTTTGGTTTTTCCCATTTGGCATCATCTTCTTCCAATGCAAAGTAAATATGGTTGAAATGATGCATGACATGAATTTGGTAATGAAATTACATTTGAGCCTAAAGTTTGTTCCACTCCCTTGATTTATAAAAGGGAAATTCAAGGCTTAGAAAGGGGAGAGAGAGATAGAAAAAAAATTCCTAGTCAGGTCTAGGTTAGATGTACAAAGAATTTCACGATAGGAATAGAATAATGGGTATGTTTTGAGCTTGTCTGGAGAAAAACATACATGGTATCCTAAATTATTATAAAAGGTGGAATTATGAATATAAATGAAAGATAATTCTGATGCATCTTCTCTCCTTGTGTGGATTTGAGTATACCTTGAATGAAATTGTTAATAATAGATTCATTTTCCTTTGAACATTGTTTCAAATGTATGTCTCTGATTTCTGATTTGGTTTAAATAATCAATTAAATGCTCAAATGGAGTCATAGGTTTATGATTATTTGTAGTGGATTTGATAAGCAGTGGTGTATCAGGAATTGTGATCTCCTTAATGCAAAGTTGTTATGTGGGTAGTCCATTTTATTGGGATTTATGGTCATCTCGATATTGTTGAATATTGTATGTGCGACTCCATTGCCCAATTCAGTAAGACAATTGTCTATTTCTTTGAAGATTCACCTAATTATTTAATCATATTATCGAAGAGTGACCAACCTGGGTCAAAGTTTGAATTCATTTCATATTTCTTTAATTTTACATAAATCTCTTTTTTAATTGTCATGTGGGGAAGCATTTTGCTTAAATGGTAGCAAGTTAACTAGGAATGAGCCAATTCCTTGGTGAATTTCACATAGTTACCTTTTAGTTAAAATTATCTATGAATATGATGTGCTCTATAGAATTGTTTACTAATGAACACTGATAAGAACACCCTCCTAGGTCCCACAAAGCCTAAAGTGCAGAAGGTCTCTTTCTATGAATAGATCTTGTCAGTTGGCTAGTCACTTTTAGGAATTTTGAATATAGGAACTGGCTACTCCTTAGAAGTTCCCTTAAGTACAATAGAAAAATACCAACACTGTGTTTGGTGCGAAAGCACATTTTTTTATTATCCTCATGATTTGGTATATCAAAGTATCCTCTCCCCTTGCACATTCTTGTGATCCTGGGTTTAAGAGAATTGGTTACTGACTCTAGAACTTGGGCCTATCTTGGTGGGAAAAATTATTCACCCCAAGACAACTCAGACCGGTAGCACGCTTGACACTAACAACTTCCAACCAGTATATAAAAGTGGATTTTTGGGGAAATCCCAAAAATCATGCTCACTGTTCTGACGAGAAGGGCATCAATGGTCTCTCGCTGAATGGATGGTGCCCCACAAACGAAATGCCCTTACTAAAAACCTTGTTGTAGTTAAACCAAAATCCCAATCTATTTACTGGTGCAACAGGTCAGACCTGTGAAGCCGTCTTACATTTCTTACGGTTCATTCTAGAGATGAAAAGTATGCCATGGGGAGTTCATGGTACTTTAGCTTGGCTTCCCTGAGAAGTGTGTGTCATGGAGGGGATCCAATGGGGTTAAGCTACTAGTCATCCACCTTGAATATGCGTAGCTAGGAAAACCATGTAAGAACTCAATAAATACTGTCTATCACAGCCTAGGATTGTAATTGTCTGTTGGTTTTAACAAATTCATTCACATCAAAACTGAAAACACTTTGTCTTCTGTGATTGTATTCTTTAATTGTCAAAACTTGATCATAAAACTGAGTCAGTTGTAACATTTTTATCAAAAAATTGCATATGTCCTTATGAGTCGCAATTGTTAAACTGAAAACTGCATATGCCCTTACGAGTTGCAACTGTCAAACTAAAAATTGCATATGTCCTTACGAGTCGCAACTGTCAAATTGAAAACTGCATATGTCTATCAACAAATTTTTTCACAGAGTTTAGTTTCTGAGTTGCAACTGATAATTGAGTAACAACTGATTAGTGAGTCATATCTGTCATAGGTTACACCACATCTGTCTGTGAAAGTCGCATTTTTCTGTCAACAAACTAAGAATTAGATTCATCAGATAGCCACATCTATAAATTGGAAACACATCTGTCAATTGAATGTCAACAAAAATCTCAAAAACTGCAAACCTAGTCCAAAAAACAAACTATATTTTTCACCTCTGTTTCTTATAGTCAACCTTGGACATAAACTAGAAAATTGCTCAAAAACCTTTCATTTTTTAGGTGTCATTTACGTCTTAGAGATAGTTATCTTAGTTGTAAAAACTTAGTTACCCCATAGGAATTTGCATATCATAGAATAGAACAACTTTCCACATCATTGGATACGTTCATGCTTCTATTATCATTATCAGTGAACCTAGTCACTTTTGTCCTACTAGTGAATCATTCCAACTCATCAGTCTAATTTGGGAAATTCACCTTATCAGTTTGTCTTTGTCCTATATCAGGTTCCTTGGTAAAGTTAAGTCATAGCTTTGGATTATTCCATAGGTGGTAAGTTATACCCGCTTAGAATCATTTACTGTCATAGTCAACTCGTTATTTTGCATTATGTCATCCTAGTGTATGCCATTTAGACATCCTTTATTTTCCAAAAAATCCCCCCCAAAAAAATAGCAACATTCATTCGGTTATTATATCCAAAAAATCCCAAAAACATAGAAATAGGACATATCAGTTTCTAGACATAGTTTTGCATTTTCCCTTTTTGAGAAAAATTTTCATGGTTGAAACAAGGTCTAAGAAGAAACAAACATAAATGTTAGACCCTCAGGAATTCATCAATCCTTTTGGAAACCAACCATCAGGGAAAGAGAGGTCACATAAAGATTTCCTTGAAAAATACGTCACTAGAGACACACATGGAAAAATTTATGTAGAAGACATAGACGCTGTAGTGCAAGATCCTGAATTTTCATTCTTTATGGATGAGTGTTTTGAAAATGATCCTCAAAGAAATCTAGAAAAGTTTCCAGTAGAAGGTACCACACTACCCTTAGGATTTGACGTTCATACTTTGAAAAAACATCTACTCAACCAACGCAAACCGTGACATCAAGTGTCTCCATTCCTCAAATTATCACAACAATACCAATATGCAAACCTACTCAAACATCGTCAATTGTAAACACAATCCCATTTAATATAACACAAGGTTTATAGTTCATTGTGGGAACATCTTCACCAAGCCCCTTTGGCACAAACACCACTGGTAAAAGGCCCAAAGTTGGCACGAACACAACTATGCCTCATATCAGCACTAGTACTGCCATTCCACAAATAGGGGCTTCACAAACAAGAAATATGCCTATACCAAATCAGAACATTCAGATAGGGAATATTCCTATACGAAATTAGAACATTTAGATAGGATATATCCTTACACCGAATCAAAACATTCAAACAACATATATACCCTCACCAAATCACAATCCCTCACAAAATATTGCATTTTAGAACACTTACATCGATCCTAATAACACAACCAACATGCCATTGATATAGGTAGATGTTCTACAAAATTAAATGCAAATCCTCCAACAACAAATGGATAGTATGTCAATATTAGGCAAACAAACTATTGATGTCCATGTCCTTTTGACAAATCATTGCATATGACACCCTTCCCGCACAGATATATTATACCAAATTTTCCTAAGTATAATGGGAAGATAAATACTCTAGAAAACATTAGAGAATTTTCTACAACATGTATGGACATCTCGTATGATCCCACATACCTTATGAGACTCTTTTCATAAACCCTTGTTGAGATAGCATTGGAATGGTTCTCTAAACTACCACATGGCATAAAATCATGGGGAAAATTAGCTAAGAAGTTTGTCGAACATTTTTCCTTCAACATAGACAATGAAATCACGATAGCTACTTTGTGTCACACCATGCAAGAAGAAGGAAAAAACTTCACTACTTTCTTCCAGAGATGGAGGAGTTTAGCTAGTTGATGTCCAGTTGAGATACCCAAAAAACAAAAAGTCATGATATTCCTTGAAAATCTTCATCCAAAACTAAGAAGTGACTTAAGGGTACATTGTTGTACCTCTTTCCTAGACTTGGTGCAAAAGGGAATTATACTTGAAAAAGGCCTTATTGACAAAGGAGACATTAAGGTACGAGGCATAAATCCAATTGTTCAACACCAAAATTCTCCCAACGATAGAAACAAGTTTTGGTCTAGAAACAAAAATGTAACAAATGATGATATTGTTGATGCTAAGACCCTACATGTGGGACCTATCATCACACTTAGAGGTTACAACTCCAATTAGGACATGATGAGTAATTCGGATCAAACGGCTAACTTTGTCCAAAATTTGCAACAACAACGACCACATAGGAGATTTCCAAAACATGAGTTTACACCCTTAGGGGAACCGATCGAGATAGTTTACAAAGAGCTGCTTAAACATAAACACATACAACCTCTAGAACCAAAAAAATACGATACTGGATAGTTTAAACCTTCATGGTGGGATGATAACGCCTATTGTGAGTACCATCAAACAAAGGGACATAACCTACAACAATGCTGACAACTGAAAAACATCATACAAGATTTTGTTGAAGATGAAACAATAGAAGTCAATGGGTAGAAACATACCAAAAACAATGATCATAAGGTCTTCACAGATCCATTACATGACCATGCGAAAGGAAAAGCCTCCAGTTCAGGTACTAAGAATAATACCTCAGCCAATTACACCAATTCTAAATATGACTATAAGCCAGGTACGATCATCAATCACATCCGAGATGCTAATGAAAATATCCATACCAGTACCATAAAGAAGCATCCTGAATGTGTTGTAAATATAGGAAAAACTAAGATAACCCTTCTCGGACCTTCATCGAAACCACAACTACAGTCTTCCAAGCCTAACTATAACTTACTTGATCAATTAGGGAAGACCCCAACACAGATATCTATCCTAGATCTATTGACCTTATCACCAGATCATCGAGCCATTCTGGACAAAGCCTTGCAAAGCACCACTGTTCCTACCTACTTAGATTTCAATCGTTTCAAAGAAATGGTAGGATACTTAACAAATTCCTATCACGCCACATTCTCTCAACATGATTATTCAATTGAGAAGACCAATCATAATGACCCACTACATCTTGAAGTTCTAGTCCATCAAACCAAAGTCATACGAGTCTTGGTAGACAAAGGAGCAGGGTTGAACCTTTGTACATTGAAATTGGTTAAGGAACTAGGTTTCTCAGAAGTATGTGTGGATACCACCAAGTGTATAGTCATTAAGGCTTATGATGATGAGGAAATATCATATAAAGGAGTTGTCACACTCCCTATCATGATTGGCCCCGCAGTTATGCACACTAGATTCTAAGTCTTGGATCTCACCCTTCCCTATAACATTTTTTTGGGTAGACCCTGGATACATGCAATGAAAGCCGTACCTTCCACTTATCATCAGTGTCTTAAGTTCCCGTACAATGGCACCGAGATCATGATTGATGGTGATCCAGATCCTTTTCAATATGCACAAGCCTACGTGAAATACCACAATGACAGGTGCCAGTCAATCAAGAGGCTTCATCCTCCAACTTATCCCTATACATTGATCCATCAACTCTCACCAAGTCCATTACGTCACAACCACCACCATCTACTCCTAAGGTCGAGATCCAAGATAAGGGTTGTGGAGAATATCACATGAAAACATCCTATTGTGTCAGTCAAATGGTTCCTCCTAAGTCATATGGTCTACCCACAACAGATAGGAGAGAATCAATAGTCATGTTCCATGTCCCTCCTACAATGATATTGAAAAAATGGGGAGAGTTAAGTAATGAGGCTACAGACCAAGATGATGTCACCTCCTAGTTGTACAAAGAAGACAATGAATACCCTCCACCATCTATTCAAATATCTAAGGATCAATATGGAAAAGACTTCATGATAATGCAAAGTAAAGGATATGATATACATAATGGTTCAGGGCTACATCAGAATGGAAGGACTGAACCAATCATTCTCTCACCAAGACCAAATGGCCTAGGGCTAGGGTTCCAACCGATTAGAATTGACATTCCCAGTATTTTATTACCATTACAAGAAGAAGTAAGTGTTTTTGAAGATATCAAGATATCCCACGAACCATTGGACCCATTTTACGATGACTCCCCTAACTCAAGAAAATATGAATAGGATTCCTTTTACTCTACCAGCATGATGGAACTAGATAAGCTATTTGACGAACTTGATAAAATGTTACAATCCACACCAAATCCATCTAGCCCCCATCCTCAAAATTCCTTGTCCAAAGAAGAATGGCTTAAGCTTTATTATTGGGAAACCCTTGATCCTGAATCTTGGGCACCTGAGGAACCATCTTCTAATGACCTAGCTCTTGTAGTTGTACCAAAATCATGTTTACCTATCCCTAGGAAAAGTAATAAGGAGTTAGTCCAAAACTTATGTGATCGTGTCAACCACTCTATCCTCACCTTGTCAACCTCCACATTTGATAACTCCGATGATGACATGCCCCTCGTATATCCCCAACTTATCGATTGGGATCAACAAGGTACACCCATCTTAGACACATTTGACAATGATGAATCGATAGATGGGTTCATGGGACTTCAAGAAGGCATACCTAGAGGTGATCATAAAGTTGGCTTTACCATAGACTTGGATAACATGGCATATTTTGGGGAGTCTATTTACACCTCTAGTCACAAAAGTGAAAACAAAAAGAAAAAAATGAAGATAATGAAAATAACAAGTCCCTAGGTGAAAACCGAAAGGTGCCTTTGGATGATGAAATAGTAAAAATAAAGGATGCATCCGAGGGCGAAAAACTCTCTGAGGCACCCAAGGATGGAGGTTTGAATATTCTGCCAGTTGCTTAGGAAAGGTCACCCATGTTACTTGAAGAATCTGTCGAATTCAACTTAAATAATGAAGAAAACCCTCAGGTAATATACTTTACAACATCTTTGATAGAGACAGAGCAACCAGAGTTTCAAGACTTCTTTACAAAGAGAAAGATAAAATTTGCATGGTCATATGCTGACATGCCTGGGTTGGATGCATATTTAATATTGCATCATTTACCACTACATCCAGGTATTAAGCCCGTCAAGCAGAAGCTAAGAAATATGCATCTACAAATTGCTCTACTGGTCAAAGCAGAACTTAAGAAAATATTGGATGTCGGATTCATCAAATCCATAGACTATGTAGACTGGATTTCAAATCTTGTGCCAATAACCAAACCATCTGGGGGAATTGTAATTTGTAGAAACTTCAGAGATATAACTGAAGGAATATTCTAAGGATGACTTACCCTTACCAAACATTGACATGATTGTGGACCTTATAGCAGGATATGAGATGCTATCCCTCATGGATGGTTTCTCTAGGTATAATCAAATCAAAATTTCCACTGAGGATCAACATAAGAAAACTTTCACATGTTCATGGGGAACATATTGTTGGAATGTTATGCCCTTTGGGCTCAAAAATACTGGAACTACATACTCTCATGGAAGACTATGCCAATGATATAATAGCTAAGTCATTAAAAAGAGTTGATCACTTGAAAGTCTTAGATAAGATATTCCAAAGACTAGAAAATTACAAAGTAAGGTTGAATCCCAAAAAATGTGTCTTTGGCGTAAAATCAGGAAAAATTCTAGGATATATCATTTCTAGAAGAGGCATTGAAGTAGACCCAATGAAAGTAAAGGCTATAATAGACATGCCTCCACCAGCCAACATTAGTCAACTAAGAGCACTACAAGGGAGATTACAGTCTATTAGGCGCTTCATAGTATAGTTAGCAAACAAGATACAATCGTTCCAACATTTTCTCAAGAAGGGGGTACCATTTGCATGGACACCCAAATTCCAAGAAGCTTTTCAAAAGATTAAAGACTATCTGCTTACATTGCCTGTGTTAATGCCACCTACAAATGATAGACCTATATCAGAAACTCAATCAAAATTAAGAGCCTTACTAGCACAAAATGATAATGAAGGTCATGAAAGGCTAGTATATTACATCAGTCGTACTTTGGTGGGATATGAAATAAACTAAAGTAACATAGAACATGCCTATCTTGTAGTAGTTTTTGCTACTCAAAAACTTAGGCACTATATGCTAAACTGCCAAACCATGCTGGTCGCCAAGATAGATCCTCTGAAATATCTCCTAAGCAAAGCAACACTAACAGGCCGATTGGCTAAATGGGTAATGATACTTAGTGAATATGACATACAATATGTAGAAAGGAAAGCTATAAAAGGGTAGGTTATTGTAGACTAGTTAGAAAATCCACCAATTAAGGTCGACCATCCTCTAGTGGAAAATTTTCCTGATGAGTTCATCTTCACTGTTGACACTAAAACCACATGGAAATTATACTTTGACGGGTCACATACCAATCGTGGTTCAGGAGTAGGCATACTATCTTTTACACCACAAGGTGACACTATTCCCAAGTCATTTAGAATTTATTTCCCATGCACCAAAAACATAATAGAATATGAAGCCCTTGTGATAGGATTAACAATGGAAGCCCAATGGAAGATCAAGAGTTTACATGTTTATGGAGATTCTCAGCTGGTAGTCTGACAAGTCAATGATGAATATGAAAATAAAGATGAGAAACTTGATCCCTACAAGCGCATGACCAACAGTTTTAGGTAGTACTTTGATAACATCAACTTTCAACAAATACCCCGCATTCAGAACAATGCATTAGATGCTATGGCAATCGTGGGTTCATTATTGGATATACCTAGCAATGTGCCTAAATTTGAGTTTTTGGTCGAACAAATTTTGGTCCCTACCTATGATGTCCCAGATTCTATGATGGTGTGTACAATTGTTGGTCCCACTTCCCCATGGTACAAGGACATATATGATTACCTCCATACCCAAATCCTACCCTTAGACTTGTCAAATAACCAACATAGAACCTTTATCCATAAGTCTGCCAAATATACCATCATTAGAGATACCCTTTATAGATGTGCCTTAGATAATACCTTATTGAGATGTCCTGATGCTGAAGAAGCACAAGAAACCTTATGTGTGGTACATGAGGGTATCTGTGGGTCCCATTCTAGTGGTCCTACCTTAGCCAAGAAGATTACGAAATTAGGCTATTATTGGCCTACAATAGAAAAGGACTCATATATCTTCGTCAAGAAATATCGACAATGTTAGATACACAGAGACTTGATACATACACTAGCATAGGAGCTCCATCCGATAACGTCACCATGGCCCTTTACCCAATGGGGACTTGACCTCATATTTAAGATACACCCTTCATCTTCTAATGGACATAAGTTCATCATAACCACCACTGAATACTTAACCAAATGGATTGAGGCTATTCCCATGACCTACATCACCGACACGCAAATTTTCAAGTTTATCCTAAACTATATCATTTGTTGGTATGGTGTACCCCAATCCATCATCATAGACAATGGCCATCCATTCAAAAACCAAGAAGTCCACCATCTCTGTGAAGAATTCCATATCCAACATCATTTTTCTAATCCATATTACCCACAAGGTAACGACCAAGCAAAGGCGTCTAACAAAAAAATCATCGGAATCCTCAAAAAGACTATCAATGACATTGGTTGTGACTGAAAACTACAACTTAATCTCGCCCTATGGGCTTATCGCACAAGCATATGCACCCCCACTAGCGCCACTTCATACTCTTTGGTATTCAGTTATGAAGCTATCTTACCTATTGAGGTCGAAATTCCTTCCCTAAGGGTATCATTGAAAGGTCATATTGACGATGAAGAATATTGCGTATCCAGATTGCATGAGTTAGAATTCCTAGACGAATGAAGACAAAATGCATTAGATAATCTTCAAGCATATTAGAACCGTCTTTGCCGCAACTATAATAGGAAAGTTCAAAATCAAAATTTTGACATTGGTGACTTGGTTTTAATGGAGAACCCAAAGAATCAAGCTGAAAGAGAAAAGCCAGGAAAGTTTGAACCTAACTAGTTAGGACCTTACATTGTTACAGAAGCTTTTGGATCAGGAGAATATCAACTCTCTACCCCTGAAGGAGAACCACTTTTATCACTGATCAACAGCCTTCATCTGAAGAGATTCTATGCATAGCTTTTGAGAACCATGTCTTAATCAGAAAAATACAAAAAAAAAAATTGTTACCTTGATGAAAACTTGGCAAATAGGCGTTTTGTAACACCAATTTTTTTTTTTGAAAAAATCAACAAAATAGTAAAGAGAAATAGTTCGTCCAATATTGAAAACCACTTCGATGGCGCTATGGATAAGTACCATGGTGAAAACCTGGAAAAAAGGTGCCATGTGTAGTTGACTTCGCTCCTTCGTCTACCATCATTCCAATCAGAATTTTCACCATCACTTATAATAAATGGTTGTCTTATCCATTACTTGGAATGATTGACATCAAGTCCACTCCGTCTCCCCACTCCATCCTATAGGTCTTATTCCTGACTGGGGGAAAATCCTTGATCTACATCATTTGGACCTTGTACATAGCATCCCAACATCAAAAAATATCCTAAAAAAAGTTCAAAAACATCATAAAATGTCCTGAAAAAATCCAAAAAGATAAAAAAACTCCAAAAAGACAAAAAAAAACAAAAAAAACATGTGAAAAATCCCAAAAAATAGAGTCAGAGTCAGTCGTGTCAAGTCAGTGATAGACATAGCTGAACTACGTTGCCTCTACAACTGGACATAGGCAAGGCCATCAATCGATGTGCCCCCGAGGCATTATGTTTGTCTATCTAAGTTTGTCACGTATCACACACATAAAATCATGACTCATTCTTTGTATATGTCAAAGTCATTGGTCATGTCGAACTACGAGGTCTTTGCATGTATAACGTAGGCAAGGCCATTAATCAATGAGCCCCCGAGGCCCCACTAGGTTAGTCCATTAGGGTTTATCACACTCATTATCACACACATCATCTAAAAACCAAGTTAGGTTCATATGGGTCAAACATTCAGGTCAGTCAAAGTCAAGTCGAACTATGAGGTATCTGCATGTACAACGTAGGCAAGGCCATCAATGGATGAGCCCCCAAGGCTGCACTAGGTTAGTCCTTTAGGGTACATCATTTTAGTCAATATAAGTCATACACTATCAACACACACACAAAATAGTCAAAACATCAACACAAGTCATGCATCAACAAGCCAAACAAGTCAAAATTGTCATGGAGTCAAATCAAACACATTGTCAAAACAATCAATTTATGTCTTATACAAGATATGTCTTTCTTGACATCAGACAATATCAATCATCATAGCCTTATGTGATTTGTCACATCAAGGGCATCAGGCTCAATGTCTTATATGAAACGTGTCTTTCTAAAATCAAGCTTTGTCATGCCTTACATAGATAGTCACAAGTTTGAAACCAGACTCAATGTCTTATACAGTATGTGTCATTCCTGACATCGGGCTATGTCAAACAATCATACAAGATGTTTTGGAAAATATTTTTATTGGCTTTTTGACTTTATCACTTATTTTGTCTTATCTTTTTATGGATTTGTATTTGAGTCCGGTTACTAGCTTTCTCAAGGATGTCCCATGAAGGATTTAGAGAGGCAAGGATGTCTCAGGACTCTTGTTCTTTGACTGTTGTCTGTCAACTATCTTTTAAACTTTGGATTTTGAGTCATGTTACTAGTGTCCTCAAGGATGTCCCATGAAGGATTTAGAGGAGCAATGACATCTCATGACTTGTTTTTATTTATTTGTTGTCTGTGGTTTGTCTGGACAAAAATACTGGGGCAATTTTTCCCTTAGTATGAGTTAAGATAATCCTTGTCTGTGACTGTCTATTTTTTGCAAGTGGATGATTTTGTACACTATGGTCTATCTCATATCATGGTGTGTACTATCCATTTGTGTCATGTCCCACCCAATGATGATTTAATGCAAAGCTTAGTATATATGGCAAAATATTGAAGATTATAGGTGCTTCAAATAACCATTTCTTGTTTCATACTAACATTTTGAGTTATCCATGCTAACATTTCTTCTATCTTGCATAACGACAGAGTCCTGTGACATAAAAAATTAGATAAATTGCATATGCATATATTTTACAACATATATGTAAACATTGTCATATGTCTACATATAGTTTATCATATAGTTAGCTGCATTTATAAAACACAAAATAAAATAAAATAGGCATCTATCATATCTAGAAAATCATGGCATTATAGGCATTCAAATCATCATAAGGTACATAATGAAAGCATTACATGTACATAACAATTGATAACATATACCATCACATGTAGATAACATTGTATATATAAAAATTACATTAAATCCCATTATCATAAAGTACATACATCCATCATCATATAGAATCAACATAACATCATAGGCTGCATGAAAACATCATAATGTAGAAATGATCATCCGGGACATGTACATATCAGATAAACAATAACATCTCATAGAGAACATAATCATATAGAAAAAAAATGCATCATCATGAATAGAACTACATATCATATGAAACATTGCCAAAAATCATATATATAGCTCAAAATAACTTGTGTCATAGTATAATGGGAGAATGTATCAATAAATAAAAAGGAGCTCGCAAGCTCTATGATCAAAGTACAATGTCTGCAAATATGAAAATATCAATGTGTGCCACTACCGCTACTCCCATGTGGCAAGTGTGGAGGCAGCTTTCACTGAGGTACTCTTTGTGCGATGGGAGGCCTATCATATGGACCTATCCTCAATGGTCTTACCACACCCTCTGTGCTCTGTGTCCTCGTTTGGCTCCTGCTCTGTGATATGTGGCTACGTGCCTCAGAAAAAACTAGGATCTCATCTCTCAGGAGGCACCATTGACTCATATAGATCTCTATAATAGGAGGCTCTCTCCACTGCCCTGACTAACTCATGAGAAAAACCATCAGATGAACCACTGCAAAGACTCTGATCTTAGTAAATTGTTGCTCTGTGTTCGGGCTACTCCCTGATCTCTCTCCTTGAGAGCTCTATCCCTCTCCATCCGCATGGCATCCCGCTCTACGATAAGAACCCTCACCCTCTCCTCCAAAGACTCCACATCACTCTCTAGGAGCCTCCTCATCCTGTCCCTGCCTCCCCTCTACTATCCTTTTGTGGAGCTCTCTCTCCTGCTCCCCATCACAACCTCCTCCTCCTCCTCCTCATCCACTCCATATACTCCAAGTATGCCAAGGAAATCAATATCCATGTCATCCCTCCCAACCTCCTCCTTTGCATGATCCTCTCTCCAAACCTCCGCCTCCACATGCTCCCCTGCTACTGCCTCCTCGACAACATGCTCTCCTCCAATCTTTGCCTCTACTCCACCCCCAATGTCCAACATTGGTATATCATCCACCTCTGCCTTAGCCTCGTGGATAGGTGATAATCCACCTACCCGACCACTTCTATGTTCCCGTCGACCTTGTCTCCCACCTCTACCATCACGACCTCTACCATCATCCCCACCTCCCCTGCTAGCCCTACCACCACCCCTGCCTCTGTGTTGACCTCTGGGGCCTATCCCTCATCTCTCTATGGGTGTCGGCTGATCCATATCTGTATATGGCACATGATGATGCACTGCCCACTAGGTATCATAAGCAACCATAGTCCCTAGATCTGCTAGTCCACCCCTCCATCCTCACTACATAGGTTGCAAAGCCTGAATTTATGCCTTTGCTATCGCCACTGGTATCATAGGCCCTACCAAGGAACCTCTCTAGATGATTGAGAAAACATTGCTCATCCTCGAGGCTCACCCCAAAATTCACCAAACTGTCTCAGTACATGATCTGGAAAGTGTCTCTCTATAATGTGCACACTAGAAATAATCCTCCCAATCAAATGATGTCTGCCGACAACAAGGAAAATGTTTATCCTCATCGGACCATCATTCACAATCCATGTAGGGTCTACATGTGAATTGAACTAATGTGTCTAATGCATGTCTCCAAAATCTAGTGTCTCCAACATGGCTATGTGTGATGTTTCCCACATATCAGAAAACATACGAGGATATAGCATCCCGCTCAACAGTCACTGGGGGACAGAACACAACAATGTGTTCCCACACCCAAACCATGAGAAGAGTATTCCCGCAACTCATCGACTGCGCATCTCTATAGGAAATATCATGAAGGTGGAAGTATAACATGGCTAGTAAGCAGGGACCCTTGGCATAGACAACCTCCCTCTCTAGCATACCAACTAACATCTCCCCCCACCCAATAGGAAATCCATGACCTCGACGTTCAGGAAGAACTATGCCAACTATCAATGTACATAATATACAATCAATCCTCTCATATCTATTAGCTAATACCTTCCATCTAATCTCATAATGCTCTATACCTAACCTCCTAATATCATCATACACATAATATCTGGAAATCTTGCTAAAGCCTCTCTGTGTATCATACATAACTCTCTCACCTCTATTAGGCAATTTGAGAATCTTATATACATCCTCCAACGTAACAGTTGCCTCTCCAGTAGGAAAATGAAACAAGGAGGTCTCTGAATGCCACCTCTCACATAAGGCAATGAGCATACCTCCATTTTCCCGAATCGTGGGCATGGTGCATACGTGATGTAACCCAAGTCTCTAGAGAAATCATGCCTCTGCACTCCGTAACTGATCTCTAAGCTCATATGTATTTGGCCACGACTCTTGGGTGTAGATTGGATCTAGTATAACCTGCAAAAGGCATTCAAACCATGTGTCAAACAACAAATCATTTCATCTTTTCATCAGAAAATATTTTAAAAATTTTGACAGTCAAATGCGATTCGTTTTAAACAAATGTGTTTCACCTAACTACATGTGACTCCTAATCTCATATACGTTGCAAAAAATCACATGCGGTGCATAAATTCCAAATCTGATCATTCCCTAAACGACCTAAAAATGCCTAGATGTGATTTTTCATATGCATCGCATACGAATGCATATGCGTTGAATTAAAAGCAATGCATGTGTAAAATAAACTTTGAATGCCTAAAACTACGTGCAAAATGAAAATTCAAAATTTTGTTCAAGGGTACGTACCGGGGGTCCCACATCGACAGGTCATCTGAAGGTCCGGATCCTATAACCATGATGATCTACATATGGAACGGGAGCCATCTTCGCAAGGTGCTCAGAGAAAAATCCTCTATTTCTTCAATACTTTAGGGTGCAAATAATTTGAATTTCACCCTAATTTCTATTTATACCCAGGGTTAAAAGTGATATTTCTTCTGACCTTGTCTATTGGCCGCATAAACTTCCATCTTCAATCAAGCCATACATGTTCTTAACGCTTCCAAATTCAATTCCATCAACTCCACTGCATTTCTGGCCATTAAATTGACATATCGGGACTATTTCCTAATTTTTTGATTTTTTTTGAAAATTCGTCAATTTTCTCGAGGGGGCATACCCTAACCTATTTCATACCAAGGCATGACTGGGGCATGTTTTTAATGATTTTATTTGACACAAAGACCGAAACGACATTGTATCAAAGAGGGGAAAACTGTAGACACTGAAAATTGGTCTAAACCTGCAAGTACCACTTTTGACATAATTTTCTAATGTCCATGATTAAATAATGTTATTATTTAATTATTTCCTATACACATCTTTCTTCTATTAATTAAATAACTTTAATTATTTAATTAATTCATTATGACATGTATTCAACCTTGATTAATTAAATAAATCTTATTTATTTAATTACATTGCTAATTAATTAATCCCCTTTCTCAATTAAATAATTTATTATTTAATTTACCCTTTATCATATTTTGACTATAATTAAATATTTATTTTAAATTATTTAATTATTCAATTAACCTTTTCAACAGTCAATTAATTAATTAAATCTTTTCAATTTCGAATGTTGAATTAAATAAACATTTAATTCATAAAAATAGTTATTTCTGTCACATTCTTCTATCGCCCACTTAACTAATTATTCACTCATCATCTGACTCGAGATCTATTTGAATCCGTCAGTTGTCTCCTGATTCAAAATTTGATCACCTCTGCGAAGAGACTCTTTGTCATAACCAGCCAATTATCTAGTTAAACTCATATGCATGAACATATTTATTAATTAAATACCTTTATTTAATTAATTAATTCATGTGTGCATTCAAACACATCATTGTCTAAATTCTATCTTTATCCTTTTCATTCAAACTCTTATTCTTCTAATTTTCAAATACTTTCAGTTGAAGATTAAATCATTTATTCTATTTTTGAACAGTCTTAACACCAGATTAAATTATTATTCTAATTTAATCTTTATCTTTCAGAACTTTCCAAATCATCTTCTAACTAACACAAATCTCACATCGCATGCATTCATCAATCTCAATCATTGATTTGTCTTTCGAATTTGAGCTGATCATTCGAAAACCCATTTTCTATAAATTGACCTGGCTTTGTCATTATTCCTCCTCCCGAAATTTATATACTTTGGAAGCATAACTTGTTAATCTTCAATATTTTGCTATACCACATACATACCATGGCTATACTTATGAAAATATGAGGGCAAGAATAATACAGAAGGTAAGATGGAGAAGGAAAATCAAGATAATTGAAAGGACTTTATAGATGTTCAGTGAGATTGTTTTAATTATCTTTTTAATTTATTCCTTTGTGCTTTGTTGTTTAATTTAGATTAATTCTTGTTTATTAGATTTAATCGATCTTGCTTGCATCGTTATTCATCTATGTTACACTAAGCATGTTGATGTTTAGTATCACTTTGTGTGAATCTATGATAGTCAGTTCAGTTCATTTCAATTATTTTCAATTGCATGTTAGTTAACTTTAGTGACTTGAGTTGCATGGATAGATAATAGGTGGATACATTTAGTTAATAGATGGAGGATAATTCATGCATATTGTTTTGCATGAATCAGTGAAAAATATGTTTCAGTTAACAAAGATTAACTTGGGCCCACCTTGGGCGCCCAAGTTGGCATCTTTGAGTTACAACTATTGCATGGAAAATATATTTTCAATGATCAGTTAAGTAGGACCCAGTTTGGGCACCTACTTTGAGGATGAGCTTGAATGAGATATTTTTAACAACTACAAGGTTAATACTTCAATGTTGGGTGCCAAATTTGAGGGAGACTCTTGTTTGACTTGTGCATGCATATGAGAACTCAACTTGGCAACCCTAGGCATGGATTTTATCAAGAGGCTTTGTGATTATATATTTGATAACTCTTATGAGTTTGTAAGCAAGGATATTGTCTATTATTGCAGCAATTGTATGAGAGAGTTTTGTGAGAAAATATTACAGGTTGTGAAGAAGATTTGTTGAAGAACAAAGGAAGCATATCAAGGAGAATTGAATCAGTGTTATTGTAATCTTAATCAAAGGTTAAATAATAGAAGCAAGAACAATTCTAGTGGAGTTTTTCCCTGAAAGGGTTTCTCCACGGACATGCTATGTCCTTTCTATTCTGTCTTATATTTCTTCTACAATCTTCTATCTACCTTCTACAACATTAAAATTGATCTAATTCAAGATTAATCATACACAAGGAATTGTGACAAAGAATACTAGAATTGAATCTACAGTTACACAAGATTTACAAGTTTTAAGCTACATTTTTACTACAGTTTTACCTTCATTTTCAACAGGTATCACTCATTGTTCCTTTCAGGTGTATTATGTTATGCTTTGTCCTCTCATGAATATGGATCTTAAGCTAAGGATATATGGTTTTGGAGGATTCATTTGAGGAATGTAGGCATGGTTATCTCCTTATGCATTATGATAAGATTCACTGATGTTGAGTTTAGGAGATGTATTGGGCTTATTTCCTGATATGGGAATGGATATTTAATTTGACCATCTTTGGCTTAAGGAGCTTACATCCATGTTGATTACATGATACATATGTTATGTTTTATTTTGGTGATTGAATGGTTGGGTATTGTTATGGATTTTATTTTGAGGTGTTGTGGAGGAGATCATACTTGACAGAGTTGGAATTTAGAGGTGTATGTAGAAGGATTTTCTACAAGTATATGATGTGCAGTGTTTCTCTCTTTGGTCTTGGTTATGCTCTTGGATGTTTGGTTTCACATTACATTGGTTTCAATGAGGTTTGGATGGAAACTATTGGAAAGGTTAAGCATAAAAAATTGGTACCTTTACTTGGTTAATGTGTTTTCACTTATCTTCCTGGGTGATGACATGGAGGTTTCTTTATCCTTTTTCCTTTTTTGAGTGTGGAGAACATGGGAGAGCTTTGGAGACTTGTGGTGAGAGTTACTCTTATAGGTATTGTAGACATGGAAAATGTACAAGTTCATTTTGGCATACCTAATCCCGATTATTAACAACAATTCCTCACATTATCAACATTTCATCACCTTCTATCTTTTAATTCAATAAATCACTACTTATCATCAACCAAGTCAACGGTGAATACCAAACAAAGGATGATAAGCTTGCACCATACAAAAAGGTGGTAGAAAGCCTCAAAGAATCATTCATTGACATCACTTTTGAGCAGATACCAAGGGCAAACAATAGAGCAGCCGATGCAATGGCAACCATCGGGTCCTTACTAGATATTCCTCGCAACGTCTCGAAACACGAATTCCTGGTAGAGCAGCTTCTCGTACCCACCTTTGAGGTACCAAAATTACAATACGCATCTGAACTCGTTGGTCCCAGTGATCTTTGGTATCATGACATATACACCTACCTGAGGTTAGGAATCCTCCCCACTGACATCACCCCAAACCTAAAGCGAACCTTTGTCAAAAGATCTTCATGATTCGTCATCCTAGGAGAGACCCTCTTCCTTAGAAGTATCGATGGAACTTTGCTACGTTGTTTAAAACTTGAGGAGGCCTTGAATGCTCTAACTGAGGTACATAATGGCACATGCGGTTCGCACTCAAGTGGTATGACCTTGGCTAAGAAGTTGTTGAGAACTGGGTACTACTGACCGACAATGGAAAGAGAGGCACACAACTTTGTTAGAAGATGCCTGCAATGCCAACAACATGGAGACCTTATTCATGCACCAGCTCAAGAACTGCATCCCATTGTTACACCTTGGCCCTTTTCATAGTGGGGGCTCAATCTCATTGGTAAAATATCACCCACCTCATCCAATGGCCACAGGTTCATCATTACCACCACTGAATATTTCACAAAGTGGGTCAAAGAAATTCCCATGACCTACATCACAGGAAAACAAATATCCAAGTTCATCCTAAATTACCTCATTTTTCCGATACGGTGTTCCCCAATCCATTATCTCTGACAACGGGACGCCCTTCAAAAATCAGGATGTTCATAATTTATGTGAAAAATTCAAAATCCAG
Source organism: Sequoiadendron giganteum (assembly GCA_007115665.2). Taxonomy (NCBI): domain Eukaryota; kingdom Viridiplantae; phylum Streptophyta; class Pinopsida; order Cupressales; family Cupressaceae; genus Sequoiadendron; species Sequoiadendron giganteum. Next base: position 62,537,344 of record CM021100.1, on the reverse strand, counting down.
CACCGCTTTTCCACTCCATACTATCCACAAGGCAATGGCCAAGCAGAAGCTACAAATAAAACCATCCTAAAAATCCTCAAGAAAATAGTCAATGACTCTAGTCGTGACTAACATTTGCAGCTAAATCTCGCCTTATGGGCCTACCGCACCAGCATCTGCATGCCAATAGGCACCACCCCATTCTCCCTAGTCTATGGATCAGAAGCCATCCTCCCCATCGAGATCAAGCTCCCCTCACTAAGGATATCACTGCAAAACCTCATCACAGATGAGGAATACAGGGTTACAAGACTAAATGAGCTAGAATTACTAGATGAACGGTGCATAGATGCCTTGAATCATCTACAAGTCTACCAGAATCACTTGAAACAGAGCTACAACAAGAAGATCAGGCAACACACTTTCCAAGTTGGTGACCTTGTGCTAAAAGAAAACCAAAAGAATGTGCCAAACTTGGAGACAAAGGGAAAGTTTGAGCCCAACTAGCTGGGACCCTTTGTCATCACTGCAAGTTACAAATCAGGGGCATATCAGTTGTCGACATCGAAAGGCGAGCCCCTGCAGGAGCCCATGAATAGTTCGCACCTCAAAAAGTTTTATGCCTGAATCTTGCAAGGTATGAAAACATAAAATACAAAAATAATCAGAAAGAGTCTTGAAAAAATGGTCACCTTGATGAAAACCTGGAAAATAGGCGTCTTGGTGACAACAAAAAAATCAAAAAATGCAAAAAACCGAAAAAAAATAAAAAAAATAAAATAAAAAAAATTGTCCTCCAAGTGAATACCACTTCAGTGGCACTTTGGACAAGTACCTTGGTGAAAACCTGGAAAATAGGCACCAAGTGTAAATAAAGTACCCCATCTACTAGGATCTGCACGACTCACTCATTTTGTCACATCTCAATAAATCATCCATCCACCCATCCGCTCACATCCATACCATAGCCTGAGTTGATGTCTATATCATATTCCACCAGGGAACTACTCAACATATTCCTAACGTCAGTTTGTTCTGCCTTTATCGAAGTAGTCTATCACACCACACTAGGGGCATGTTCCTATGTCGACATCGGATCTAATTCGTGTATATTCTCGAGATCTTCATTCAAAAATAAAAAAAAAATCAAAAGCATCCAAATCATTCCAAATATCAAAAAATCATCAAAAATTTCATCATTGAGTCTTGTCAGTTTTTCACCTAGTCGAACTATGTCATCTCTGAGCTTGAACATAGGCAAGGTTGATCTTTGATCATCCCCCGAGACAGTTAGGGTCAGTCCTTAGGCATCTGTCGCATTGGCAATCTGTTTGCCTATCTAGTCTACATCTTAATTCAATCCTTTAAGCAATAAAATGGCAATCTGTTTTTCCATTTCATCATTGAGTCAAAGTTTGTTGTCAGTCAAACTACGTGGTCTCTATGTGTATAATGTAGTTAAGGCTAATCTATGGATCAGTTCCCGAGACCCTTAGGATAGGTCTTTAAGTTAGTTTGTTTGTCATAAATCTTGAAAATACCAAAAACATTTATAAATCTCAACAATACCAAAAACATTTGTAAAACATCTCAAAAATTCCAAAAATAGCCTCAAAACATTTAAAAAACCAAAATGGTGCATCAGTTTCATCTCACTTTCACCCGTGATTGTCATCACTCATAATAGAACAATCGTCACTTTCACCCTTTGGTGAGTCAATCAGAAACAAGTTTAGTAAGTTCCAAAGTGAACACCTTATCATCAAACTCTCAAGTCTAGAGCAGTAAGCAAGCAAGTTGGTCAACTCGGAATATCAATAGCTTATCACAAAAATCAGTCCCATCAAAACCCTGATCACAACATGTCCTAGGATGAAGCTTTCCTGCGATGGACATAAGCATCAGGTACCCCATAGTAGTTATTCTTGGCTAGTGGTATGAAGAACATTGGCTTGTTTGTTTGCTTTATCTTGGTCTTGCTTAGACTTATCTTATATTGCACTCATTTCAAGGACCTCTCGATGATGCCTAAACAAAACAGGTTTAAAGAGAAAGGAATGGGGCAATGAACATTATCTTTTTATCTGCTGCGCTTGTGCGATACACTTGTAAAATAACTTAGTCATGTATATTTTGTGTGGTTTGTAGGGAGGATATTTTAGGTATCTTGTTGACCACACAAGAAAGCTTGCTTTTCTGTGTTTTGGTCCGAGATGTTTAGAATGTCTGAACTGCATCTTGAGTGAAGTATGTATGTTAAGTCTGAACAAGAATACTCCTATCTAATTGTCAAGTCAAGGTCCATCACACTAGGTACAAACGCCATCCTGGTCCTTTATACCTTGATGCATCGTACCTATGTGTGTTATCAAACATAATACAATTGACCCTTTGAAAAATCCCAATTCCTAGCAATACAAATCACCATCTCCATCCTAACTAATTCATTAACTCTGCGTTTCTTCTACCTTCTTTCCGCACTAACATAGTATCATAATAGTAATCAGAACATCGCCTATGCATACACCTTGCATCCACACAATCATTAGCATCAAAAACACAGGGCATCATATCATTATCTTAAGATATGAAGAATAAAATATAGTTGTTATTTTGAAAGATCTTAAGCACAACATTACATCATACATCATCATTATGCATACATCATCATTTGCATCCATTTCCATTTGCATATCATTACACCATCATACATTACATCCATAAAGCATGAAAAATATACAAAAAGAGATGCATCCATTGCATACGTGGCATAACATAAAGCATAAAAATAGAAACATCTTATAACATCTCATAAGCATCATACATGTGCACCATACATATCATAAAAGGGTGAATCATCTCATATATATCATCAAAAAATACTGTTATGATACAAAATTGGATCAGGTGTACATCGAATACATAATACAATGAGGCCAAAATACTACAGCCCGTATATAAAAAATGAAGCAAACTGTCCTGTGATCAAAGGGGGGGCGGGCCCTGCTGGTTGCTGCCCTCCCCATCTTGCCTCTCACCATGTGCCTCTACTGGTCGCCTCCCTATCTGCTGGGAAAACTCTAGCACCCTACGGTCTGATGGTACTACCTGGTGGTAATGGTGCCGATAGTACTCAACCTCTTTGATGGCATCCCTATAGTCTCGGATATCAATTGTCCGACACCGAGATGTGGAAGCTACACTCTCTAACTGCCTCTGTCGACCCACCTCCTGATCCCTCTTGGATCCTGCCAGGTCTCTCTCTGCTGTAACTATAACAACCCGCTGTCGGGCCTCATCCCGCTTAGTTGTCAGAGCCTGTACTTGCCCTTGTAACTACTGAATCAACATGTCACAAGCATCTGGCTATCCCACAGGTTGTCCTGCCAGTTGTATTACTGGCTGCTGCTATGTTGGTGCATGGGGCTATCCATTCTGTCCTGCTGCATGGGGCTGTCCATCCTGTCTTGCCACATGCTGTGCGGGAACCCTTGAAGGTGACTGCTGAGGAGGTGGTACACCTCCCTGACCCCTGCCTGCTGACCTACCTCTCGACCGGTGATGTGGAAGCACTGTCCTCGAAATTATCAATCTCACTGGCGGTCTAAACCATGCCCTGTACGCTAGAGTCACCCCTACGTCTGTTGGTCCCTGATCATATGCCCAAGGTCGAGCCACCAACTTCCTAAAAGAAGTCATTGCCTCATCTACAAGAATGGGTTTTCCTCAGGCTATCTCCTTTGCCGAACGAGCAAAGATAGCTGTATACTGAACATCGAGTATATCCTGCACATCCCCGAACTGTCTAGCCACCCGATCAGGAAGGTATCTCTCTATCAAAGTATGCTCTCGAACCTGCATAAATTTGTCCTAGCGAGCAAAGAAGAGCTGCTCTGCATCATCCATCCATGGGCCCATACCCATATACGACCTCTAAATGAATATTGTCATCTCATCCAAAACTTGTCGCCAGTGAGCTATGCCATCTGTACCCATGTGGGTGAAGCGAATCGTCACCTCACCGTACCGCCACACCAAAGGATCATCAATATCTAAGCCAACTGGTATCACAAATGGGCGAAGCACTGGAATCCGCTCAAATGCCCAAACATGAAGAAGAGTCAATCCAGTCCCAAGAGCTCGACCCTCCAAATAGGCAAACTCATGCAAATATCGGTATAAGGAGGCTAGCAGTATTGGTCCCCAGGCAAAGCATACTTGGCGAACGCACATCTGCTGCCATGCTAGTCCCCAACTCAGACTGAATATTGACCACGTCGAACAGGAGCTACGAGGCCAGAAATAATGGCAGCCACAATCAAGCTGTAAGTAAGGGCTATACCCCGATACCTCTCCAAATCTATCTAACCATCACATAACATAAGCTTGGTCACACCCATGACACCGAAGAAGGCATCCCTCCCCTCCTCCAAATCATAAATCACTCGCTCTCCATGAATGGGTAGTCGCAGGATGTGCCAGACATCCTCAAGAGTGATAGTGGCCTCGCTAGTGGGAAGATGAAAAGATGAAGTCTCGCTATGCCACCGCTCAGCCAAAGCGTGCATCATACCTAGGTGTGCTCGCATGGGAGGGACGTAAGCAACAAACCATATACCAAACATCCCAAGCTGCTCCTACAGAAATACGTGCATATTGACTAATCGTTCAAGTACCGGCCATCAGTGCTCCCTCAAATGAATAACCTCGGGTGTCTCCTGCGCAAGGAAAAGTACCACGTCAGCTTCCCTAGAAAAAATCTGGTGTCCATATCACCTTTCGCTTTTAAAGCAGCAAAAGTGGCACTGTTTGCAAAAGTAGTGTAGTTTGGAAGTCTCCAAACTGCACTGTGCGGCGGAGTTAGATAGCAAATATTTGCAAAGTGCACCACGCGGCGGACTTAGATAGATTTTGGCCCGCGCGGCATTGTTTGAGCAGGCGGCTGACTTAAGAAATTGAAAATCTCTAGTTCCTAACTGCGCCGCACGACACTTTATGCAGACGCGGCCCTATATAGGACCGCGCGAGCCAGTTTGGAAGTTTTCCGTGGTGCAATATCACGCCGCGCCGACTTGACCGTACCTAAACCCTAATAAGCGCACGTAAAAGAAGAAAAATAAAGGTGGGATGGGGGTACATACCGCAGGTCCCGCGACGACTGGTCGCTAATATACTCGTACCCGCTCCAACACGTGCAGGGGAAGCTCTCATGCCATTTTGTATAAAACTCAGAGCTCAAGTGCCAATTTTCTAAAGGTTAAGAGTGCAAATGTTTTGAAAGTGACCCCTCAAGGTCTATTTAAGTTCAAAAATTAGGGTTTTTTGACCTAATTTGACCTTATAAATAGAGTTTTTGTGCCCCGATCCCGTTTTCACCTAACTGAGAGTCATTTTGCATCCCTTCCAACATTTCAATCCATTTTTTTGGCATTCTGGGGTATTTCTGGCCTGACAAGCACCTTGTCATCTTTTTTCGCGAGATCATCCAAAAAGTCAAAAATTTTGTTTGATCTCTCGAGGGGGCAATATCCAACAGTATCTTTCCGCTGAGGCAGTAGTGGGGCATCTGAAATCCCGGAGCTTTGATCAGAATAGTTTTATTCTTTGAATCAATGCAACAAGTACATTGCTTCAAAGAGGGGCAAAATGTAGACATGAAAAATGTACAAGTTCATTTTGGAACACCTGATCCAGATTATTAACAACAATTCCTCACATTATCAACATTTCATCACCTTCTATCTTTTAATTCAATAAATCACTACTTATTGGATTAAGTCTATCACCTCCTTTGATTAAAATTAATCAATTTAATTTAATCAACCTTACATTTCTGTTTAATTAAATAAATCATTTTATTTAATTAAAATCTCTAAGGTCCTCCTATTAAATTAAATAAATTAAAACCTTATTTGATTTCATCTAACATATTCCTTCCTCATTAAATAAATCAAATCATTTATTTAATAAACCATTTCCTCTCAGTTCTGATTTAAACTAATTCATCTATTTTAAGTCTAAATTGTCACATCACCTAATTCTTCATTAAATTAATCAAAACATTGATCAAGTTAATCCTCCTCACTAAAATCCTCTAGAGAATGCAAGTGGCACAATAAATCAATTACTTTGATTTATTAATTCTTCTATTTTCCTTCACAAAGCATCAAAAAGGGAATATTCCTCTTTTGAATTCAAAAAGGCCAAGTGGACTTTGTTCTTCCAACAAGGCATTTAAAGTCTCTTACATGTCCTTGACCTTGAGCCAAGTGACATTAACTTCATTCCTTTTCCCTCTTCAACATGTCATTTCTCAAATTTGAAATGCCACCTAATTGCATTTATTGGCACTTTGGCCAAAATGTGCTCATTCCTCATCCAATCACATATGGAAAAGTGGCACAATTCCATTGGATTATATTTTGTCCCACATTGCTTATTTCCATTATCTCTTCCAAGATTGGAATCTATAAATTGGAGACCTCTCCTCTCAATCATCATCCACAATTCACATGCAAAGTTACTCTCTTCAATTGAGAACTAATTTTGCTCATTTCACCCAAACATCCATCATTTTCATAAATTGTAGCAAGGCTATGCTCAAATCTCTTTGGAGATTTGACCATTGATTCAATTAACTCACATTTGCAACATAGGAATTGGGAAAGGGCCAATTGCAACATTCCATTAACACCAATTCCCCCATAAGATCATCAATCTATTGGCTTAATTAGGAAGTAGTTTAAGTTTCTTGTTTTATGTTCTTCATTTTCCTAATTTTAGCTTTAATAGATGGATTTTGTGGAGAATCTCTCACTCTTGTATGCATTTTGATCTAACACTAAAAATGTTTGTCGTTTTTGTGCATTTGCAAGTTTAGGCGTTCACAGGTATATTATGTGTAGTGTTTCTCTCTTTGGTCTTGGTTATCTTCCTGGATGTTTGGTTTCACATTACATTGGTTTTGAAGTTTGGATGGAAACTATTGGAAAGGTTAAGCATAAAAAATTGGTACCTTTACCTGGTTATTGTGTTTTCACATATGTTCCTGGGTGATGACATGGAGGTTTCTTTATCTTTTTTCCTTTGTTGAGTGTGGAGAACATGGGAGAGATTTGGAGACTTGTGGTGAGAGCTACTCTTACAAGTTACTCATTTATAGGTTTTTGTATATAATTGTCGACATTTCTTGGTACTACATGATGTTATTTACAATTTCTATATGATTCTATTGGTAGAATTGGTATGCCTTGATATTTTTTAGATTTGGCATTACCCATGCAATGGGAGTTCCTAGATGTGTGTGTTCTTAGTGACGGTTTTGACACATGGAGCCTTTAATTGCAGTTTATGGGTTGGCAATGTTGTTGGCATAAGTTCTACTATTATTTTGGATACCTTTGATGTATGGCAGATTGGATGGATCAGTATTTATTATGGTGCTATTTTTGATCTTGTGGGTTTATCAGTTAGATGAGGGCAACCTGGTTTGGTTGTTGGTCTAACTGATGCTTTATCTTGTTCTTTGCAAGATTATTTGTCTTCAAAATTATGTTTCGACTCTATAGGCTTTGGGGCCTTGAGTAGATGTTTTAATATGACTCTTGGCAGGTCTTCAACAAGTGGGAGAATGTTGGGAATAAAGTGTCTCAACCTTAGAGTCCTAACATCTAATTATTTAATGTATTATTATATATATATTTTTTATTTAATTGCCTACAATGTCATGTCATTAATTGGGACCCATTGGCTGGGTAGCATCCTTGTTGGAGGTAATTGTATGACATATTCATTGCAAGTGGAGGTAGGCATCCCATCTTGGAATCATGGACCTAGGACAAGTGATTTTATTTTATGACATATTCTATGACACATCATAAGGTATATTTTGCATGGAGAAAGTGTGGGGCCTTAGTGGGGTATGAAAAAAGTGTGAGAGAATAAGTGTGATAGTCATGTTTGACTTCTTCTTCATTTGTTGGAAGTGTTGTAAGTGTGACATGATATTATGACACATCTTATGATAGATTCTATGATAGTTGTAAGGAATCTGTCATAACCCACTATTAGCATGAACTAGGAACCCAAGCTTGGAGAGATGTTTTGCATATAATGAAAACTATAAGAGGTGTAAGAGAATGTTGTACAAATATCCAAATCATGCCTATGGTGTGAAATATTGTTTCCACATGGGTTTGGATGCCTAACCTCTTCTAGAAGCTTCTTCAAGCTTGTATCTTCTATAAATAGGATGCCTTGCATTGTAGAATGCATAGTTTGTTTGCAGGTATCAAAGTATTATTGGATTTCCTCTTGAAGAGCAAGATGTAGTCTCCATGTTAAGGTTGCAATCTTGCAAGTGTATTGTAACCTTATTATTCCAGATTAATACATTGGTTCGATGCTTTGGAGTGTGGGGTTTTTTACCCGGAAGGGTTTTCCCCATATATATCATGTTTTTTTATCTTCTATCTATTTTTATTCTATTCTTTGTGTTTCTCATTCTTGAAATGTTAATTTACATGCCGTTATGTTGCTGAAATTTTCTTAGATTTGAAACTACATCAACTTTCCTAGAAGGGTTAATGCATGGGAAGTTAAATTGTCTGTTTTCGCTTTAAGGCATGGTAGTATGTGCTTGTATCAAGATGATTGATATCTATTTTTTTTAAAGAAACATAAGATACTGAAGGCACATACTGGTTCTTGGAAGGCTTTCTGAGTTCATCATTTCCTTTCAAAATTTTCATAAATTTTGGCACATTGTTGGTATCAACATATATCGGGCTATTGAGGATGCAAGGAAAAAATAAATCATGCTAAAAGACCAGAACAACACATTCATTTCCCTCATTCCTAAATAGCAATAGGTAGAAAAAATGGAGGATTTCAGGCCCATTTCATTATGTAATGTCATATACAAGATAGTTCCAAAAGTCATAGCTAATAGACTGAAAATTCTTCTACCACTCATCATTTTAAAAAAAAAAAGCGGGTTCACTCCAAGGAGATCCATCATGGAAGGAATTGCCATTGCACACAAGAAAATACATACGATCAGGAAGGAAAGAACTAAAAGGATAATTTTAAAATTAGATACCAGGAAAGCTTATGATCAAGTTAATAGAGAATATCTCATCAAAGTGCTAAAGAAACTAGGTTTTTGTGAGGATTGGTGTAATTGGATCCGAAGTTGCATTTGCACCCCATGGTTCTTTGTCTTGGTTAATAGAATCCCTCATGAATTTTTTTCATCCAAAGGCCTCAAACAAGGAGACTCATTGTCCCCATTTCACTTCATTATAATGTTAGAAGCTTTGAGTCATCTCATCCATGAAGCAAGAATCAATGGATACTAGAAGGGTTTAAAATTTACCCCGAATGTGGACTCGATCACACATTAGAAATTTTCTGATGACACCCTACTCTTTGGGGTGGCTACTAAAAAACAAGCCAAAGTCTTTAAGAAAACATTAGATACCTATTGTCAAGTGCCTAGCTAGAAAATCAATTAGAATAAATCTGAGGTTTTATTTTTCAACACGAAAAATTAGGAAGAAAAGAGAGATAACCTTTTCATTTAAATTCAAAGTTAATAAGCTATTAGGGAAATATCTTGAAATTCCACTCTTTGTTGGTGCTTGTAAGGCTAGGTTATGGTATTCTCTTGTCTTAAATTGCATGAACATACTGATGAATTGGAAAGGTAAATGGATTTATTTGGTAGGTAGAATTAAAATGTTGAAATTGATTGTCTTGGCCATCAAATCTATATGATGCCTTTTTTGAAGATGCCAACAAAAAATTATGATATTATAAATCAAAATATGACATTTGAGAGATTGAAGGGGGATATGTATGCCACACCAATTCTAGTCACTCTAGACTTCACCAAGGATTTTATTATGTAATATGATTCTTAGGAAATGGTATAGGACTTGTTATCATGCAATAAGATAAGCCCATTTCTTTTGAACATTATTAATTGAAGGGTGAGAATCAACTCAAACCTATTTATGAGAATGAAATATGAGCTAATCTTCATGAAATAAAATAATGAAGGTCATATCTAATGGGTAGACACTTTAAATTTAAGATATACTATGATAGCTTAAGATATTTTTTAAGCAATAATTATCTTGTGAAGAGCAACAAGAATGGGTTGCTAAGGTGTTGGAGTATGACTTTGAGATTGTCCATAAGAAAGGGAAGGATAATATTGTGGTTAATGCACTGTCTAGGGAGGATGAGAAGGATGAATCATTAATGTGTACTATTTAAATATTACAATTAGATTGGGTTAAAGTAACCAAAGGAGAGTGGTAGAATGACATTACTATGCAAAATATCATTCAACAATTATGTTGACACCCCATTTTTTGTGCCTGATTTTGCATGTTTATGCTCCATAAGTTGTGCATTTGACCTTTTCCACCCTTTGATAACAACCAAATTGAGATATTTTATGTGGGAAATAATGTTATGTACTTTTGGTTTATGGCATTTCCTTCCCTTCACCTTATTCAGTTGCCAAAATTCAAGAATCCTAAAATTGGCTAACTGTGAGGTTTTTTGAGTTTTCTATCTTGTAGAGTGTGAGTATCTCCAATTCAAATTTGGAGAAAAATGAGCTAAAAATAACTAGATATGATTTTGCAAATATTTGTTAGGGTATCAAGACATATCCTGATCCTTGACAAAGTTTTGAGCTTCCACAATGAAACTTTGACCAAATGTACAAGAAAATTGATCGATAAAATATGACAAATAAACAAAGTAAGAGGAGGTGAATGGGCCAAGTTGACCAATGATCCCAATGCCAATGGTTCCTATTAGAGTTCCCAATAAACTCCATAAAACAAATATCACCTACAAAACCTGGATTAGCTTTCTAGAAGGAGAAAAAACAAAGATGCAAGAGCAATTTGCAAAAGGTGTGCAAATAATATTATTGGGAATCAATGCATTACATGAGATAACTTGATTTTATAGAGAAAGATATAAAACCCTAAAGGTAAAACCTAATTAGGATCTAAGTAAATGTAATAAAGTGTAATTAAATATTTAATTACATCAACAGTTCCTACCATTTATAGATGTTGATGAAATTTTTTCAAGATCCTATTAATGATGGATATCTCATAGGAGTAGTTTTGCGGGGACCTAAAGGTCCATAGGACCTTGCGGGGATAATGATGGAATCTAGATATATCCACCAAGGGCCCAAATTGTTTCCAAATCCATATCAGGCCAATTTTTTTGTCTGACACCGATAGGATCTACCATTTGGGCCCAATCCTTATGTTACATCCAAATCAAGGCCAATGATCCACTATATATGCATGCCAATGTTTCATAATAATATATTTTGTGGGAATCTAATGGTCTATGAACCTTGTGGGGATTTTGTAAATGATAGGATATGTCTTTTTCCTTTCCAATTTTTTACCTTTCTACAAAAGTAGTAAACAAATTTCATTCATCCTATTATAGGTCAATTCCTTGCATCTAGTAGGGGGTTACATTTCTACAAAAGAGTTAGAAATGAAAAGATTGGTTCTCAATGTAGGAGTTTATGGTGAACTCCTCAAACACCCCAAAATAACTTCCACAAGAGAGAAATGGGAGATATATTATGTTATCATTAAGATGTGTGACTTGAATAAAAATGGCTAGGTCGAAATCTCAAATGGGTATCTTAAATGTTTTGTTAGTTTGACAGAAGATGTGTGCCTTGTGACTTTTTGTGATGACATGCCTTTCCTGCAACCACTACTATTAACCTTCCTGCAGCCATATCTGAAATATTGTCTGTTCCAAACTAATACCTAATGAATGTATGAATGGAGTGATGGATCATCTCAATGAGTTAAATGTGTTGAGCTGATCCTTTGTCGTAGGAATAACTGTTAGTTGTTTGCAGGTACCAAGTCTTAAGGAGAATATTTAGCCTCCACTAGATTGCTAAAAGACTAATTCAAAGAGGACTGATTCAACAACAAAGAATAAGGAAACAACTTCAAGTCATCCGCCATGCAAGGAGAGCGTTCCAGGAATCTAACAAAGGCGTCTTGATGGCACATAAATCTAGGATGGTGGTGATTTAAAATCTTCAAACTGATTTGACTCAGTTCTTCCTTTTTGTATCCACTTCTTCATTAGGTTGATCATGATGTAATAAAAAATTCCAATTTTATGAGGGAAAGGTTAGTTAGTCATTAGGTCAGTTTTGAATAAATATCCCATTCTCCTTCAGAGAAAGGGATGGAAGATTTCTATTGTAATAAGCTTTAGTTTTTTAGAAATATAGTTGCAAGATTGTGAGCCATGTACTTGTTAGTTTCAACTCAATAAAAGCGTTCATGGAATTTATAGTCTAATATGTTGTGTATCTTTGACACTACCTAAGGGGGCCCACTTAGGGAGATGTCTATCTTTTCATTTATGCAATTAGAATAGCCGCACTTCCATTTATAGAACTTTAGTGTGACTATTCCTGCAACTGACAGAATTACAGAGCTATCAACTATTCCTGCAACCACTGAGGACAGAGTAGTTCTTGTCTTTAAAATTGGATTTAGTTTTCATAATGTGCAGGTTTAGTCAATTAGAATTTTTTTCCAACAATTCCAATTCTAGCATAGTATTTTCAGGAGATAACACATATTTGAAATAGGTGGTTATTGCATATACTTTGCAGACCCATTTCAAGTCTAATGTCCCTGGGTTGACAATCAAATGATGTCCTTTAGAAGATTATGACTGCCAGTTGTGATGCCTAATCCATGAGTAGAGGAATTTATGTTCCCAGTTATCAACCTGATTAAAGGACACTACATTTTTGGCGCCGTTGTCGGGGATGGTGTCAAACTAAAAATCTATTGCAGACATGCTAGTAGAGATTTTGAATTTTATTCCTAGCATCTAGATTAGAATTCCACATTCCAACATTTTTCCATAGTTTAGACTTACTTTTTGTTGTATGCTTAGGAGAAGAGACCAATTTGGAAGATTCCTTCCTAGAAGAATAGATACCCAAGAAATTGACCCAAAGCTTTTCCAAGAAGAACCATATTTGGATGTTGGCCAGGACCTAATTACCTCATATTCTTCCTCAGAGTTAAGCTTGAACCTATTTGATGAGCCAGATGACCTTGATCCACTCATTCAACATCTGAATAATCTGCAAACTTCCAACAACCAGGACCCACATAATAATCCACTTGCCCTTGTAGTTTATCAGCCAAGAGCTAATCCGATAAGACCACCAAGGATGGTGGGGCCTACTTTTCCATTTCCAATTCTTGACCTACATGACAATAATAATCTCAAGAATATCCTTGCTTCATTACTTCCAAAGTTTTATAGACTTATTACAGAAGACCCTCACCTTCTTGTTTGAGTTTGACATCCTTTGTAGAAGTTATGACTACACCACTAGTGCACACAAGCTGAAGTTGTTTCCCTCTACCCTTAAGGAGTTAGCCTTAAGGTGGTTCATGGGATTAGGAGGCAAAGTAGCGACCACTTGGGATGAAATGAAGACTCTGTTCTTGGGAAAGTATAAAGAATATTGTAGGGGGGATGATATGAGAGGAGATGACGTTTTCAAGATTTCATAGAAAGAGGATGAAACCTTGGAAGACTATGTGTCAAGGTTTTTGTTCAGTGTGCAGAAAAACACTCAACATCAGTTGAATGAGGAGTCTAAAAAAATTCTCTTCCTAAGAGGATTTAATGATACTTGCATGGAGGCACTAGACCTCATGGCCAGAGGAGATATCACCCAAAGCAATTGGGATGATATCAAGAAGATCTGTCTCAACTACTCCAGAGAAATTATGAAGAAAGGCAGAGGGTTTATCCCTCTATTTCAAAAGGAAATGGCTCAGGAGTGTCAAAGGGGGAGATTTCAAATATCTTATCAGATTTCAAGCAAGATATCATCAATGATGTTGCTACACAACTGGACACTATGCAAGCTAGAAGGAAGAAAGATGAAGCAGAGGCAATGTTAGCTGAATATTGCCCTCACTGTAGACAAAGGAAGAAGGATTGCAGATGCAAGGTAGTGGCTAATTTGGAAACATCTTCCCACTAAGTTCAAAACAATAGAAGGAGATGAAGAAGCATTCTTTGTTGCTCAACGTAGGCCTTGGGCCCCAAGAAAAGGTATGCCTCAGGACCCTTTGCAAAATTTTGGTCAATATTCCCAACCTTAGTGGAATAATCCTTGGCCAAATTCTCAGCAAAACTAGTGGCAGCCCCCACAAGGGAATTGGCAGTCACCATAGCAAAATCAGTGGCAGCCTCCACAAGGGAATTGGTAGTAGTCTAACAAGTGGAGGGGAGGCCAAAAATGGTCAAATCAACCTGTTGGTTTCCTACAACAACCCCAACAACAATCAATCATGCCACCTCCTATAGCCAATCAAAGCCAAAATCCTATGCCAACCCAGTTACCTGCTTAAGCAACACCTAATCCAAATAACCAGCCTTAGAAACAACAAGTTTATTTCACTGACCCCAATCAATAGCCTACTTATGTTCTTAACTTGAGTAATATTAACTTACGGTCAGGGACAATGTTACCTACACCTTATCCTCCAATAATTGCAAAATTGCCATCTGAGGAGAATGAGCAAGAAGATACTAATGACCAAGTTCCATCCAATGAGCCCATGCAAAATCCATCATTTCCTAAAGTGTCCAATAAACCCTCACCTGCTTTTCCACAAAGGTTGGAAGGTGAAGTTGTTCAAAAGCAAGAAGAGCCTACATTTGACATTCTTGAGCAACTAAAGCACATATGTGTAAAAATTCCCTTGTTCCAAGAAATTAAGGAAGTACCTATCTATAGCAAGGCTATTAAAGAAGCATGTTCAAAGAAGCCGGGTAGGAAAAAGAAAGACCCTCAAACTGTCCACGTCTTAGGGTAACTCTCTGATTTGATGCTAGGGAAGCTTACCATCCCAAAATATTCAGACTCTGGTAACCCTGTTATGGAAATCATTATTAATGGGGTTCAAATTAAAAATGATTTAGTAGACCTTGGAGCAGCTATCAATGTCATGACTAAGGACCTTGTATTAAAGCTAAGTATTTCAGACCAAAGGGCTACACCTACAGTCCTGTAACTCGCTGATAGTTCAATTGTCAAGCCTGATGGGATAGTTGAAGACCTGGTAGTCACCCTAGATTCATGGGAATATTCTACTGATTTTATGGTTTTATCTCCAAAAGCATCATTAGGAGGATATCCTGTAATTCTAGGAAGGCCTTGGTTAGCCACCGCAGATGCTTATATAGGATATAGGTATGGTAACATGACTATCTCTAATGGATATAGCACTAAGAAGCTCACCCTTTATGCTCCAGCCCAGCCTCAACTTGAGTTGGGACAAGCAGTCTGGCCATATTTAGGAGAAGATGTGGAAGAGATGAATTATGTGGAAAACCTAATGATGATTAGTAGAGAGCCTTTTAATGAGAAACAAGAAGATGAAGAAATATTGTCTAATATCCTTCAAAACAATTATGGTATTGAGTACCCCCTCTGTGAAAAAGTTCCATGTTCATTGCAGACAATTCTACCCCCACCTACTTCAGCTCATTATTCTGCAACAACTGACTGTTTACACACCTTATTACCCCATGAAGTAGAAATGCCTTTTTTGTCTGAAATATCTATGCTTGAATTGACTTCCCAAGTGGAAGTAGCTATAGGAAAAACCTTGAATATCAACAATAAACTTACTAGTGAGCAACAAGAGTCAATTGTCCAAATGCTTACCGCCCATAAACCAACTTTTGCTTGGGATTATAGTGATATGAAAGGACTTGATCCAAAGCTATGTACACACAAAATTTTCATCAACAGTGAGTTTAAACCTATTAGACAGCCCCAAAGGAGAATTAATCCAACTCTAAGAGAAATTGTTAAGGAGGAATTGCAGAAGATGTTGAATGTTGGCTTTATCTACCCAATCTTAGATAGCCAGTGGGTTTCTCCACTGGTTATTGTCCCTAAGAAAGGAGGAAAATGGAGAGTTTATGTGGATTATAGGGAGCTCAACTCGACAACTAATAAATATTATTTTCCCCTGCCTTTTATTAACCAAGTCCTGGATAACTTATCAAGGAAAAAGTATTTCTCCTTCCTTGATGGTTTCAGTGGATATAATTAGATAAAGATTGCTCTGGAGGACCAGGAAAAGAAAAATTTCACAAGCCCCTGGGGAAAATTTGCCTATTCAATCTTGCCTTTCGGACTTTGTAATGCACCTGGAACTTTCCAAAGAGCTGTGATTAGTATTTTCTCAGATATTTCATATGATTGTATGGAAATATACATGGATTAATTTACTGTTTATGGTGCAAAATTTGAAGAAGCCCAAGACAATTTAAAAAAGGTACTACAGAGGTGTGAAGATCATAATCTATCACTCAATAGTCATAAGTGCTTCATGATGATGCAAGAAGGAATTATTCTCGGTCACTACATTTCTGTCGTAGGAATACATATAGATCCTTCTAAAATTGAAGTCATTTCCAATCTACCCTTCCCTACCAAGCAAAAGAAACTCAAAAGCTTTCTAGGACATGTCGGCTACTATAGGAGGTTTATTAAAGATTTCAGTCAAACAATATGGCCCCTATATAGTTTGCTAAAGAAGGATGTAGAGTTTGCTTGGACTGCAGAATGTGAAAAAACATTCCTTGATTTGAAGATTGCCCTTACACAAGAACATGTCTTGAAAGGACCTGATTGGTCACTTCCATTCCATATTCATATAGATGCATCAAATTATGCTATTGGTGTTGTCCTAGGAAAAAAGGGTGGTTCAACTGATCATGCACTTTATTATATCAACAAGAACTTGCAAGGAGCTGAACTCAACTACACTATTACAGAAAAATAAATGTTAGCAATCATCTATGCCCTTAACAAGTTGAGGCATTATATCACAGGCTATCAAATATTTGTCCATACTGATCATGCAACAATCAGATGTCTCATGAACAAGAGCTCAATTATAGGAAGACTGGCTAGGTGGTTTTTGCTGATGCAAGAATTTGATATTACAATTGTGGACAAGCTAGGTAAAGCCAATGTGGTTACTGATTTCCTATCTAGAATTCAAAGGCAAGATGATTATGCACTCATAGAGGATTCCTTCCCTGATGAAAATTTGTTTTCCATCAAATTCATTCATCCATGGTATGCAGATATAGCAAACTATCTGGCTATAGGAAGAACTCCTCCTCACCTCTCACCTAAGTAAAAGAGATTTTTAGTAGAGAAAAGCTTTAACTTCTCTTGGATTGCAGATTGCATGTTTTATACAAGACCTAATCACGTAATGAGGAGATGTGTGAGAGAGGAAGACACTCATGACATACTGCATGCAAGCCATGATGAGCCTTGCGGTGGACATTTTGCTGCTAAAAGAACAACCATGAAAATCTTAAATATTGGATATTATTGGCCAACATTAAATAGAGATGGAGCCAAGTATACCGAGAGGTGTGATAGATGTAAAGGATGGGGAGGCCAACAAGATCAGATGAAATGCCTTTGCTTCCATAAGTTATTGTTACACCTTTTGATAAATGGGAACTGGACTTTGTAGGCCCAATTGATCCACCTTCAAATGGTAAGTCTTACATTCTTGTATGAATAAACTATGTAACAAAATGGGTAGAGGCTAGACCTATGAAGCATGCTAGAGATAATAAAGTAGCAGAGTTCCTCTATGAAGAAATCTTTACTAGATTTTGTGTTCCTAGAGAAATAGTGACAAACTAAGGAGCACAATTTACTTCTACTCTAATTACAACCTTAGTAAATGAATAAAACATAAGGCATAGGAAGTCAAATCCTTATCATCCTCAGGCTAATGGCCAGGTAGAAATCACTTATGAAGATATAGAGGCCATTCTAACAAAAACAATGGATCTACATAGAAAGGATTGGGTTGCAAGGTTACCAGAGGCTATATGGGCCTATAGAATGACATGGAAGACTACAAAAGGTTTCACACCTTTTGAAATGGTGTATGGTAAGAAAGTTATGATTCCAATAGAGTTTGAACACAAAAATCTCAGAAAAGCTTTGGAATTAAGTATGGAGTTAACAACTGCACATAGGGAAAGAATCATGCAACTCAATGCCTTGGATGAGCTAAGAAAGAGTGCCCTACAACATACAAAATAGTACAAAATCAATGAATCAAATGGCATGATAAGTACATCAAGGAGAAGAAATTCAAAGCAGGAGATTGGGCTCTACTCTATGATTCAAGATACAAGGATAGTCAAGGAAAACTGCAAACTAGATGGTTGGGGCCATACGAAATAGCAGAGGTATTTGATAATGGTGCAGTACAGCTGAGCACAATTGATGATGTTAGGTTCAAATTACTGGTCAATGGGCATTGATTGAAGCTTTACCTAAAGCCCATTGATAAGGAAGAGTTCCTGAAGAAATATCAACTAGAGAAGGAATCTACTAATCTTGCAACCGAAGGAGTTGAGTCTCGGCTCGATTCCCTAAGCCATGCATGAAAGTGCATAAATAAAAAATCATAATAAAGGGGTCATCCTCGTGGATCCCCATTCCATCCCATCATTCCATATCACCATTCCATCCACTATCTGTATCATGTCTTCTTCTGCCACCTCATCCACCTGTCACACATCACCATATCCACGTTTCTAAAGATCACCTTTTGCAATAAAGAAGATGTACTCACATCAACCGCTTACAGTGCATCATTACAGATAAGATCCACTTAACTCAAATATTGATTAGTTATTTCATTTATTACGTTTAAATAGGTATTAAGTAAGGCAAACAAATTTCCTATATGACTACTATATCCTTCGGTCTTTTCCGCATGTTTGCGCATTTTTACCAATTCATAAATGATAGCCACATCTTTACTTTCTGCCACCATGAAGCCTTGTCACATCACATTTTACTATCCTTTCGATTTAAGCTCCAGATTTTTGAAAATTTGCAATAATTGAGCAAACCTCCATTACTTCCTGTAGTTATGACCAGGCATGTCTTTCGCTCCTCCCTGTCAATCTTTTTATGTCTAAAATTTGAGTTAAGATGTTCGAAATTCTACCTTCAATTTTGTGCATATTTTGAAAGAAGTTCAAAATTTTAGGTTGAGGGGAGAGCAGAGAAGTTGGTTTGAGTTGCAGGAAGTTAAATTTGAGCAAGAAATTGAAATAACCAGGTTGAATTTTTTCCTAAAGAGTTAAGTTGCAAAGACAAGCGTAAAAATGGGAGGCCAACCCATTAGGCATGAGCCAATGGACCATAATTTATTGTTGCAGGATGCACAACATTTTCCGCTATTCAGATAGTATGGGTGGTTGAACTACTTTCTCAAACTTGAAAAGTTTGATGAAGACATTGCTGAGGAGTTCACAAGTTCATTTCATGATAAAAAAGGCTAAAGTCAGGGGAGTAAAAATTGATGCCTCAGTGGACAAAATGGTTGAGGTAATAGGGTTACCACAAGCTGGTGAGCTATTTCCTTGAGCAAGGGATGCATAGAGTGCTAGGGCAGAGTTTACTTGGCCTAGTGATCCTCCTCTACATGTGGATAAACAAGGAACCCAACGTATGAGTTTTTCGCAAGACTGGATTCCACGGGCAGGTTATATAATCAAATACCTAACATGTGAAGGTCAGTTTTCTTTTTGCATTCTCATCATTTTAAGCTATTATCTCATTTGCGTCATGGGTTATTAATGAACATACCAAACTTCCTGTATAATTTACTCTCCAATAGTGCTACCGAGTTTAAGAAGGGAAGAATTAATTCTATCTCCCACCATTGCCTCATAAAATTGCTTGTTGAAAAATCAGTTAGGGATTTGTCACCAATGACCTGGGAGGAGTTTGTTGTTAATTTTAATCCAAGGGTTCAAAATGTCAGACCCAGGGGTTAGCCTCTCACCTTTAAACAAGGAACCTCGCAGTCAAAAGCTGAGGCCTCTACTACCACATCTCCTATTCCTGAAATGTTTGACTCACAAGATGAGGTCCCTCTTTCTGAAATATTTCCCAAAGGGCTAGTGCAAGCCCTTGTTTTTAACCCTAGGAATTCCTCTAAGAACAAAAAGGGGAAGTCACCAATGGTAACACCCTAGCAAAAGACCCCTACACCTGCTCCTAAATCTGCTAAGAGGAAGCAAACAGGAGAAATCTTACAACCAAGAACCCAAAGAAACATAAGGCAAATCCCACTCCCTTATGGAGAAGCTCCAGGATTCAGAACCAAGTAGCTCAACATTCACTCAATACCTCTCATTCTACACCATCACCCTCAAACCCTTCTAGTCCCACACTTGAGGAAGAGGAACCATCTAGTGGTGAGACTGGGCATGTTTTAGAAGGGGTTGGCCTTGATGAGTTGGTAGTTGTGGTAGAACAAATGCAAGAAGGGTTATCAGAACAATTGCAGGAAGAGGTAGTGTATGTTGGGGAGGAAGGGAAATTGGTTGCAGTTCAATCAGAAGAGGGAAGTGAAGATAATGAAGGGATAGATGAATCACCAGCTACTGCAAGAACTCCAACATAACATCATATACCACTAGAACAATAAGAGAATTGGTAGCTAGATGATGAAATGGAACAGGAAATTCTTGGGCAATTATCTGACAAAGACATAATTGAGACAGCAGAGAATAAAAATGTTGATGCACTTGAAGAAATTCAAGGGCCACCTGCAACAAATCATAACCATAGGTCTCCTCTCCATGTTACAAATTTTGCTACAGGAATGTCATGTTATACAGAAATGCAAAATCAATAGACTACTTATGAATTGGAAATTGAGAGATTGAGGAGAGTAATCCAGAACAAGGATATAAAAATTGATAATCTGACAGACACACTTAATTAGGTAGTTCATCTTGCCCCACAAATTGTGCAATGTACTTAAAAGAGTTATATTTTAACTTTCAATTAATAAGGACTTGGCAAGGTCAAAACCCTTCCTTGAATACTCTTGAGGAATTTTATGATGCATACAGGGACTCAGTGCAACATATTAGACACCTTTTGTGTGAGTTTTATTTACACAATTTGGTTGTGCCTCACGATAAAGAATGGAATCCTCTGTGCTATGTTGGGGACATACACATCAGTGCTCTGATCTCCTGGATCAGGAATGAAATAAGCAGGGGAGAACAGTTTGAAAGTTGCAAACATGATGAGGTTAACATGCCACTGACAGTGAGAAATGAATCTAAAAAGGGGATGGGTATTTACTTTGATTGGAAGAAGCTGTGGGTAGATGAAAGGGCTAGGCCAGTAATTGAACCTTTAAGACAAGAAGTGTTTACATAGTACTCCAAAATTATAAATGATGACCTCAATACTGCTACACATCACAACCAAACAAGATGGGAACACTTTCCATTGCAACTAAGAAGGGCATAACCGCATTCCCCAAACAACCTGTATGTAGCTACTCAGAGAGCAGAGAGGTATATGAGAAACGTAAGAACAAAAAAAAGAGAATTGGTTGCCATTAGTCATGCAGCCACCCATTCTCTTATGGCCACTACTGGCCATGCAAGGAGAAAACAACACCTACTACAGGAACTCAAAGGATAACAGGTAGCAACGATTGGAATCTATGCGAGCTCACATTTGGAGTTTTCAACATGGTGAATGTGGACAGCAGCAGAATGCTGATTTAAGAGAATTTACTCGAAGGAAAAATGCCAGACTTGTTGAAGGGACCAACAAGTAGTCGGTTGAGGGGAATGATGAGCCCAATTTTTGGCATATTTCAGATTATTTTTATAGACATTTCTATATCTTTTATTATGTTAAGAAGACATTTATTAGTAATAACGGGAGTAATACATAGACTTTATGCTTAATACAACAAGTTTATTATGATAAGTCTTTCCATGGTTATTGCTTAAATGTTTTGTTAGTTTGACAAAAGATATGTGCCTTGTGACTTTTTGTGATGACATGCCTTTCCTGTAGCCACTACTGTTAACCTTCTTGCAGCCATATCCAAAATATTGTCTGTTCCAAACTAATACCTAATGAATGTATGAATGGAGTGATGGATCATCTTAATGAGTTAAATGTGTTGAGCTGATCCTTTGTCACAGGAATCGTTGTTAGTTGTTTACAGGTACCAAGTCTTAAGGAGAATATTTAGCCTCCACTAGATTATTGAAAGACTGATTCAAAGAGGACCGATTCAGCAACAAAGAATAAGGAAACAACTTCAAGTCATCTGCCATGCAAGGAGAGTGTTCTAGGAATCCAACAGAGGCGTCTTGAAGGCACATAAATCTAGGATGGTGGTGATTTAAAATCTTCAAACTGATTTGAATCAGTTCTTCCTTTTTTTATCCACTTCTTCATTAGGTTGATCATGATGTAATAAAGACTTCCCATTTTATGAGGGAAAGGTTAGTTAGTCATTAGGTTCAGTTTTGAATAAATAGCCCATTCTCCTTTAGAGAAAGGGCTGGAAGATTGCTATTGTAATAAGCTTTAGTTTTTTAGAAATATAGTTGCAAGATTGTGAGCCATGTACTTGTTAGTTTCAACTCAATAAAAGCATTCATGGAATTTATAGTATAATCTGTTGTGTATCTTTGACACTACCTAAGGGGGCCCACTTAGGGAGTTGTCTATCTTTTCATTTCTACAATTAGAATAGTTGCACTTCCTTTTATAGAAATTTAGCGTGACCGTTCTTGTAGCTGAAAAAATTACAGAGCTGTCAACTGTTCCTACAACCACTAAGGACAAAGTAGTTCTTGTCTTTAAAACTGGATTTAGTTTTCATTCTGTGTAGCTTTAGTCAGTTAGAATTTGTTTCCATCAATTCCAATTCTAGCATAATATTTTCAGGAGATAACACATGTTTGAAATAGGTGGTTATTGCATATACTTTGCAGACCCATTTCAAGTCTAACATCCCTGGGTTGACAATCAAATGATGTCCTTTAGTAGATTATGACTGCCAGTTGTGATGCCTAATCCCTGAGTAGATGAATTTGTGTTCCCAGTTATCAACCTGATTAAAGGACACTACACAAACCTAATGCATACAAAAAAGGAAATAGTGCATACATTGATGAATGTTCACATCTGCCTCCATGATGAAAAATACCTTCAAATTTGTGTAGATGACAAAATCTGAAAAAAAGGTCTGCACTACTATGAAGTGCTTGAAACTAGCTTTCCGTCGATATCTTGTTTGCCAAAAAAAGGACACCGTGGCCAAAAGTTATGAAATTTTTAAAAAAACTGAATTTAGCTTGCAAGAAACAAGTTTTGTAGCAAATTTTTTTACTTTTGATTTGAATTTTGAAAAATCTACTCACTGTTTCTAGACAAAAATAGAAACCTAGAAATATTTTGATGCTAAAAATAAAACCCAGAAATAGTTTTTTGATCTAGCAAGCAAAAGATGAAAAATTGATTTTTTTTAACCTTCAGGGAGGAGAAAAATGATGCACGCCGCTTTTTGTACAACAATTTCGTCCAGATTTGTGCAAGATATGCAAAATCTAAAAGATACCCATTTTAGATTTCGACCCTGGCCATAAAACCTAGAAATCATTTTTCTCACAAATGAGTGGAAGTTGGATTTCTAAAGCAAAAATGAAAATGACTTGAATAAAAATGGCTGGATCAAACCCTTACAAATTTGTGAAAATATGCCAGATTTTGAAGAAATAAAAGTTGATCTTGACTTTCTCTGACACCTTGGGTTCAATGGAGAGGTTCTCAAGAACTCAAATTGCACCCACCAAAACATTCATGCCAAAATTGGTCTCTCAGATATGGGAAGAAGTCTGCAGCACTGAAGCTCTGATACCATGTAGGAGTTTATAGTGAACTCCTCAAACACCCCAAAATCACCTGCAAGGCAAAATAACTTCCACAAGAGAGAAATGATAGAAATATTATACTATCATTAAGATGAAAGAATGTGAAATTGAATATGGAAAAATACATATGAAGCCTTGCTTATATAGGCAAGGTTGAGATGTAGTAGTTAATATGATGTTGACATGTGTCATAATCTTATGACATGTGACAATTAACTAACTACCTAGGAAATGATGCTAGATAAGATAAGACTTCTAGAAAAGACAACTCATCCTTCTAGAAGGAATCTTATATCCTAAGCAAACATGTGAACCCATCACCTAATAAATGATACCTAGGAATATAATTAAATGCCTAAGTAAACTTATGTAAGTGTAATTAAATAATTAATTACACCAACACTCAAAAGTGCCATTTATTTCTCACCAACACTTACAACTACCATATCTTGATCCAAGGAGGCTATGAAGCAATATTAAATGCATTTAGGTATGGATTGAGGTGAGGCAACACCTATACTACATTTATTATTTGTAACACCCCTTAGATGTATTTATAATGGATTTTGAGGGTGATTATGATCGTTATTACACTCAAACCCATGAATTATCAATGCAAAAGTATGGTGTTGCAAAGACAGTTGTCTTTACACCAAAAGATCGACCTGTTAATGCTCGATACAACTGTTGGATTTATACAAGATCCAAAATCCACAGGAGGCGGCTAAACCATGTCACGAAGCCCGAGCGCCGCGTTGGCCCATGCCGAGGAGACCAAGGGTGACACCTTGCAACAATCCCCCAGCACAAGCGAGGGGTTCTAACTTGTGACCTCAACTTTGATACCAATTGTTGCAAAGACGGCTGTTGTTGCACCAAAAGATTGACTTGTTAATGCCCGATACAACCGTTGGATTTATAAAAGATCCAAGATCCATAGGAGGTGGTTAAACCATGTCATGAAGCCTAAGTGTCACGTTGGCCCATGCCGAGGAGACCAAGGGCGACACCTTGCAACATATGGTAGGGGTCAAAATAATGTTCTTTCATGCCTTTTAGTGGTTAGATCTTGTTTTTAGAGGATACTTGTTGGTTGTGCATTGGGGGAGGTCATGGTTAGGGTTTTCCTATGGGGAATGAGTCTCTGACATCCTACACATATCCTTGCTTGGGGTACATCTTCTTTTGGTGACCATATTTTGAAAGAGGACAAAATTTTATACAAGAGAGGAGTAGTTATATAGCCAACATAATAGAGATATTTAAAGAAATCCCCAGGGTTTCAATTTTTAGTTTTGGGTGTAGCTATTTTTTTATTGTAATAAAATATGGGTTTATCCCAAACTTATAATGACATCTTGTAAACATTAAAAATCAAATGATTAAAGGTGTAATCATCCTTATTTGAGTGTCTCCTTGTGTAAGGTATGTATTTTTGGATATATGTTGTTTAGTTTTGTTGCACTATGTTATCATTAGTGTTATCATTGATGTCAACCTCTGGCATGGTCATGATGAGAAGGTGTTTGTGGTGTTGACAAGGTGTTGTAGATGCAACAAGGTAACTTGTTTCCAAGTTCTTTTGAGATTTTTTTTATAAAGAGTGTACAATGTGATAGGGATGTGTTATATGTAGTGCTTTGCATTTCTTCATGATTGGAGTTGTTCTTGTGTGATTTGGATATGATGATCAGTAGACTTTGAAGGTGGTAAATCCAAAATTTCAAGTTTGGATTGTGTGATAGTAGATGTGTTTGACAGTGTGTTGGGATGTCTCTAGCTTTTGAAGATGGTTGTCTAGAAGAAATGGATTTGCTTCATATTTCCCTGTGTTGAAGTTTCTTGTCTTGCAAATTTGGGAATTTTCTAATGATGCTTGTATCTATCTTACCTTGGATGGTTTGGTGTTCAGTTGTTTCACAAGCTTGGTTCATGAGTTGTGTCTCAGTGGTAGTTTGACTGGTTGCACAAGATGATAGCATTTTTAGTTTTGTGTGTTTTTTCTAGTGATTTTCAACCATATACCTTATAACCTATATACTCAACCCTAATACCTCATCCCTCAACTCTTAAACCCTTAAAACCTCAACCCTTAACCCCTCAACCCTTAAACGCTTAAACCCTCAATCCTCTACCCTATACATTAAAACCTCTACCCTATACATTGGAACCTCAACCCTAATCCCTCAACCCTATAACCTCAACCCCTATCCCTCTCTCTCTATCTATCTCACCTCTCTCTCCATCCCTCTCTCCTACCCTCTCTAATTTTCTCTATCTACCCTCTCCCTCTTTCTATGTACCTCTCGCTCAATCAATCCCTCTCTCTTTCCCTCCCTCCCACTCACTCACTCTCAGGTCTCTCCCTCCCACCCACTCTCTCTCAAGTCTCTCCCTCTGGCACCCTACCTAGGTAAATCTCTCTCTCTCCAACCCCCCTCCCTCCCACCCTACCTAGAGAAGTCCCTCTCACTCCAACCCCCTCTCTCACACTCCCTCTCTCCCTCTCTCTTAGGTCACTCCCTCCCACACCCTCTCCCTCTCTCAAGTCTCTCTCTCTCTCACTCTCTCTCTCTCCCTATCTCTCAAGTATCTCCCTCCCACCCCCTTACACTCTCAAGTCTCTCCCTCTAGCACCCTACCTACATAACTCTCTCTTTCTCTCCCTCTCTCTCTCCCACCCCCTCTCTCTCTCTATCCCTTCCACCCTACCTAGACAACTCTCTCTCTCTCCCACCCCCTCTCTCTCTCTATCCCTTCAACCCTACCTAGACAACTCTCTCTCTCTCTCTTAAAATTATCCCTCCCTCTAAAGACATACATACATACATACATACATACATATAAGAAGACATACATACATGCATACATACATACTTACATACATACAAGCATACACACATATGTACATACAATCTTACATGCATAAAAGCATACAAACATATATGCATACAATCTTACATACATATATACATACATACACTGATACATATATACATACATACATACATACATACATGGAATACATGTCATACAAGCATACATACATACAAATATATATACATACATTCAATAGACTAGCATTTAACACAAAGAAATAAATAATGTGAGTTCATTATAACATGCTCACATTATGTCCTACTAGACATGTCTTGGACACAAATGCAAAAAACCTATCAAAACTAAGAAATGACGTGAGTACGTTATAACATGAAGACATTATAACATGCTTGTGTTATTTCTTGCTTTGGGAATCACCAAGCCTTGGGCTTGGTATTTTCTATGGAATACCAACCCAAAGGCTTGGAGTGCCTTCCCAATGTCCAAAGATGTGTTTTTGAAAATTCTACAATATCTCACATAATTGCTTTCATGCTAAGCATCAGGTTTTCACATTGTTGGATCTTTTTAAAATCCAACTAGATCTCATAGGTAGCTTATGGATTTTCCATTTCCAATAGTCAGTGGCCTGAAAGGGGTTGGAGAATGAATGAGAGAAAGCAATTTAGCTTTCCTCCTGCACTTCAGGCTCTACAAAACCTAGGATGGAAATCCCACAATGTATTTATAAAACTATTTCATAACACCTTCACATACATTGTAAATTCAATAGATACATTCTTAATTCAACACTTAGAGTACAAAAAAATGTGAGAAATTGGAAAATCCTTCACACCTTGTGACTCAAAGTAGAGAATGGGAAAATCAATTGATAACTACGACAACCATCATCATTATGAGTAAGATTTTATTTAAATGAGTTGTTCTTTGACACAATTCAATTGGACAGATAGATAGAAAATTAACTGATGCATAAAACAGTGCCTTATCACAGGGTGATGGGGTCAAATTCATAAATCACAATAACACAAAAATTATAGCATTGACATTGACATATTATTATGGATTTTAATTACAAATTAATAACTCAGAGAATCCACATAGACAATTCTTAGAGATCCTATGTTATAATGCATGAATCAGTGATCACACTAGAGCATTTAATCAATTCCTTGAATTGAAGCATGTAATGCAAACACACATCTAATCACAAAAATTAGAAACCAATGAAATAATCCTTAACTATTTCATTTCTTATTCATAAACTAATTTACAAGAGAAAATTTTCTTCGAACTTTCCATTAATTGATTCCCAAATGCTACAATTACTGTAAAATTTTTAAGCTAATTGTAAATATAAACTCATGACCCTAGACTCAATGAGAAATTATATCTACTTGCATATTTCCTAACAATTTTCTCAAAGGGTACATGAGATCCAACAAAATTTCAAAGACCCCTGCATAGTAGCCTTGAATTCCCTTTTATAAGACTAAGGGAGCAAAACTAGCATCGGGCTATTGGCCTATCAAATTACATTTCACATTACATTTTGCAATATTTCATTTCATTTCAACCCCCTGACAGTTGTATTTGCATTTCATAGAATGGGGGGAAAATACCAAAATCAACACGTGGATGAGCATACAAAACTCGCTCACATGCTTCTTTAGAACTCCACGTCACCACATCACACAAAAGGTGACCTGAATTAAAATAAAAGAAAAACAAGAGCAAAGTAAGGGAACCTTGATTGGATCTCCATGCACATATTTTGCTAAGAGGATATAGATTTCTTTTCACAAAATTTCTTTCAAAGTCTAGACCTGTATTATACTAGACCATGATCTATATCCATCCCACCACCAATTTGTGGTTTACTCAACATATTTATCCAACCAACCCCTATATTCTTCCTCTGTGGGCCAATTGTCATCAAGCAACTTCTGCACTTTGACATTATACATATTATATCTTGCATCTAGTATGAATCAGGCCTCATTCACAAAAGTGTCCATTCCTATCTCAATTTTGATGAAGTTATCAATCAAATCATTTAGTACTGATAGGTCTAGTTTACTCTCAACATACACCATTTCAGGACACCTAGCTGTCTGATGTTTGAACAAATCTCTCCATGATTCATAATCTTTTATCTCCCACTCTTCATTGAGAATCTTGGGCATGCCTTGATCTTCCATGCCCCTAAAGGCCTTCACAATTCCTTGCAATAATCCCCCAACTCTTTCATGGAAGCTTGTAATTTATCCAACAATCTCAATCCTCTCGATTACTTCATGGAGGTGCTCGGGGGCTTGAAAATATCCCTTTGCAATTGTATGAATTTCTTTCAGACTACTTAACCTACTACTCCATTTATTCCAGGTGTTCATTAAAACCTCTTGGGTACTTTGAAACTTCTAATATGCTTCATGGACACCTTTGTATGTTAACCATGTAGTTTATGCCTTTAGAGAAATCCTATACCATCTGTAACTAAGGAGACCTTCAACCATATCTTTTGAAATACTACTCATGCCTTCTTGGAGCTTGTCATTCTCAAACAAGGTTGTCTAGAGCTCCTTCTTCAATGCACATTCTCAATTTCAAAGTATCTTTATCCTATGGTGAAGTACCAGATAGAGAGGTTGGCAGAGCCTTTTGACTAGCCTTGGCTAGAGTAACCCTTACTTTATTTTACTCCTCAACCAACGTGTTGTGCTTCTCCAACAATTTCAAATAATTGGCTTGAATAATCTCCGTAGTATCAACACTCAACATAGGTGAGTACATTTTCAACCTTGTGGCTTGTGGGGCCATCATCTCTGAAGCTCTTCCAATAATCACATCTCCAGAGAGACTAGTCATTGTTCTACTAAGTACACATCTCCCTGAATTTGGAATTAATGACCAAATAGCTAGTGCATGTAAACTGGGGTTGAACCTCGAACCAAAGGTATTTTCATCAAATGTTTCCTCAGACACCGAAGCATTTGGGTCACTCTTAATTTCATCCAAAGCAATTATGGAAGACAAAATCCAACCATGCATAACCATCATTCCACTATCTTTAACTAGTCTTCTAGCTTCCATAGGATTCATTTGTGTGATCTCTTGAACAATCTCTTCTTCAATCTGATTCCTTGCCTCCTCTTGTTGAGAAGGATCAACTGACGCTTGTATTCTATTATTTATTTCCTAAGCTTTCAGCTCAACAATGAATTCCCTGAATTCCTTTGTTGCCACAAAAGAGCCATCCTCCAAAAACTTAGAAAAAGCTAAAAGCCTTGCATCATTATCCCAGCTCTCATCATATTCCCAAGGTGATAACATATCAACTAGAACAAATGGTTCCATCATATCTCCCACATCAGGTAGGAGCATTCTTGTTCTACTCAGTGCTCAATAGGATCTGACTTAGTAGAAGGTTGGTGTACATCTACCTCAACATTTTGTGTTTCATCAACATTCTCAGGGGACAATTCCATGACAAGGGTGTCCTCAATATCCAAAAGCTCCTACAGAACCTCTGGTGCCACCAAATCCTTTGATTGACCACTATTCTTCAACAAATGTTCCTGTAAGGAAGTTTGGGCTAATTTCTCTACTTGTTCCACATTTTCTAGGAAAGTGCCATCACTGAAATCCCTAAGGATTAACTCCATTTTGGTAAACTTAATAGCAATATGTTTGTATGGACTTTGAAGAGCTCTTTGCTTGAACTAAACTTTTTTTAGCCATACCTTTCCCCTATCCTGGGCAACATTTATCATTGGCAAGTTTCTTATTACATCTTTAAAATAAAAGGCGTGAGGCCCATACCTTGATATTCATTGTTTGATATTTTCTCTGTCAATGACCCCTTCAGGATCAAACCTTTTGGTAGGGGCTAAAATCATCCTCAAATTTTTCACCATTATACCAAAAAATTCATAAGCCTCCTTGGCAGTGAATGGGGTTGACTATGCTCACCATGTTGCTGAGCAGTTACATTATGACTTGATAAGGCTAAAAGAGAGAAGAACCCCTTGACTTTCAGGAATTACTTATTGTCAATGCATATGCTCCTGTATCAAGGAAGGGAGGTTTTCAATCGATATTTGAAGTTGAGGTTGATAGATGAAAGTAACCATAGATTACATGTACATATGTGGACTCTTATGAATTTTTTGGTACAGGAGCATATGCATTAACAATGAGTAATGCCTGAAAGTCAATGGGGTTCTTCTCTCTTTTAGCCTTATCAAGTCATAATGTAACTGCTCAACAACATGGTGAGCATAGTCAAACCACCTATAATGATACTTTTGCTAGATATCCATAATCATAACTAGTAGGGATGATGTTATCCTTCCATCACATTTAATCCCAAGCACCTGACACAACATTTAATATGTATACCTGAAGTAGTCAAAAAATTATTTGCAATCCAAAGGTTTGACTTCCTTGAGAGAAAATGTGGAACCCCTTTCTTGTCTGTATTTAGATAATTCACCTCTTCTATACCTAATCCTATGAGTAGTATAATATTTCTACAAATTCTCCATGTTGAGTTTTTCATTAGCATTAGGGTTCATGTTAAAAAATTCTATGACTTTGCTCTTTTTTTTAATCTCCGGGAGGTTCTTACCTAACATGTCAGTAATAACCCTAGTGACATCATCATACCTATCTACGAGTTGCAGCATTAAGTCCACTTCCACAAAAATATTCGGGACAACCAACTTTCCCAGGTCATATCCCCAAACATTCCAGCCTAGGTGTACAACATCCCTCGTTGTAAAAGAATTCACAAATAATTCCCATCCTGACTCTGTCATAGCTATGTCACCAATCTCTGTTGCAAGGTCTTTAAAGTTTGAGGTTAATACCCCTTCTCTTGTGGCCTTTCTGCCGCCTGCCTTGACGTTCGGAGGCTGAAATTTGTCCATAAAATGGATATAACTCTTTGGTTTCCCTTTCTTCTTGTCAAGACCTTCAGATTCTTGCATTGTTTCTTGAGATACCCATCGCCTCTTTCTCTTTGATATGGGTTTAGAAGTTGATGACTCACCCAGTTGGCTCATCCTTCCTTTGACTAGGGTTTCTTTTTCGACCACAATTTCAGACTAGGTGCCGAATTGGCAATATAAAATTCACAATTACAATTGCAGAGTGATATTAACCTTCCTCTATCACCCTAACCCAAAGTACATACTAATTCATACAGTATTAAAAACCTATTTTCACCCTAGTGTATAATTAAAGATATATAAGACACAAACAATTCTACAAGAGAATAAAACTTTCAACATTCAACAGTGACTTACCCAGGAAATTTTTTTTGTAACCTTCCTCTGCTTGTGTCTCTGCCTCATCACTACTTCCCTCAGCTTTTCGTAGGTAGGGTAGAAAAAATGAAAATAGAACCCTAATATGATTACCTGGCTCAGTACAGGCACCATTAATGGCACAAGGAAGCTCGCGTGAGTGAAAATGCCCACTCTATCAGTTGCCCATTTTTGTTTGAATACACACCATTGATTTACTGGCTTTAAAACTTGATCTTGTAGTTCGCATGTCTTCATCACCTCATAATTTCCTTTCAGTGACTTGATATGTACCGAGCAATGGGCAAGGCGAATGGTACATGTCACCCTTTTAGATATGGCATCGGGCATCATTGCTTCCAAGCCCACCTTAGGAATTCAATCAACGATAGGGGGAAGGCCAGTGATGAGATACAAACCATTGATCTTAGTCATAGAAGGATCTTGGCCATTGATTATAACTTTTACCGCTCTTCGCTTGTTACCCCTTTGATGGCCAAGGTCAACTGGCAAAGCATTATCTCCCAGTGATGGGAAATGACTTACATATCGACAATCACGGGTTTCACTTCAATCTGCACAAGACAATCGACGATAGTTAAAAGGGTAGTGATGGGTCAAAAGATTGACCGCATCGCTCATCAGGTGTTACTTACCCACGAAGATAAATGAACATGCGAGGGACTATATGCAACCAATCAAAAGAAAAGGGAAGGCATCACTCATCAAGGGTTACAGAAGGATATTTGAAAATGATCATGCAATGGGTGATGCAAAACATGAAGCCTGAATTAAGAAGTATTTGAAGCATGTACACAAAAGGTTGTTTTAAAAGGGACCACCTAGTCATGATGGGAAGAAAGATGAAGGGGCCGACAAAACCACAGGACTTAAGGCCATGAAAGATTATGAAAAGATCGAGAACTGGATACGGCCAGTCAACTCAAAAATAGAAGCTCGAAGATTAAACAAGGGTGCGAACACAAATAAATTGTAAAACCTTGACCCTAGGTCAATGACTATCAGGGTTTAGTCACAAAAACTTCAGTGGAACCAGGAAAATTTTAGGGGTTCCTCCACATGTGTTTCAAGGTCGAACAAATAAAACACCTGGGTAATGTTAGGATCTCTCTTAGCTATCTAACAATGTAATTTTTTTCACATGCTAACAATGTTAAGCCTTTGATCTATAATTTCTTTTGTTTGTGGGTCTATTTTTTGGCAAAAACCAATGTTTGGTATTTTTTCCGTTATAAATTAATCATTCATCAAAATTTCAAATAAATTACATTTTTAGAAACTAGACTCCATTCTACATATATTAAATAAATTATTTTCAATTAGTTTTCAAAATTTATAAGGGTGGCACGACCAAAATTCCATTTTTTAGGAAGTGTCCACTTTGAAAATTAATAAAAAATTAAATATTCATTAAAAAATTATCATAAAAATCGTGTATAAACTACATATTTGTTGATTTGTTTTTTATGCACTTTTCAACACAAGTAATGCATAGGTGCATCACCTCTCTTGAAAGAAAATCTTCCATAGTTAGATTGCAGAAGACCATCCCAAGGTCTCTAATGTTAGGTCTTGATAGTGCTTGGAATATCTCAGTTGTTTCATGTGATTTGCTGGAATCACAAGGCATACTTACGAATGAGTTACAAAATGGGAAAGTTGGATCTGCAAATGGAGTTTTTAAGATGGGACAGTTGTTGTGCGTTTGTTGCAAGTTCAAACAATAGTCTTGAACTCCATTTCAACATCAAATTTAGCTTTATAATGTGCCATGAACCTTGCCTAAGGTTAATTATTAAAAAAAAGGAAAAAAAGAGCAGAGAAGAGAGTAAGTTCCTGGACCTAAAACTACAAATGAACAGTGATCATGGAGGCTGCTACAGTAGACAAAATCCCTAAATTGGGTTTTTCTTGGCCAAGAGGAACCTACAGTTACACAAAACCAGTGCAATCTTCTAAGGACTATAGATTTTCAGATTACACAGACATATCATGCACATGCAATCAAACTAAGTTGCAGCAATCGAATAAATAAGCCCAGGCTAACTTTGCACAACAACTTGTCATCAACAACTGCCAAAAGTATGGGTTGAAAGCCTATCAAATACTATAACAACAATGTCCATCATCACATCCATTCAAAACAATAACAACTAAATTAAAAGGCAAGTAGAGCCATGCATGCAAGATGAGCAAAATCAAAGAGAACATCCATAAAATAATGCAAGGTTGTCTTCTATTGCTGCAAATGCCTTTTACACCAACTCTCCAACCCTTTACAAATGAGGGGGAGACCCCTATTTATAGTTTTCCAAAGTCCGAATGAATGACTAGGATTGAATTAAATTGTATGGACCAGATTCAATTACATTAGGGCTTCACCTACCCACAATATTCAATAATTTAAAATACATTTGTTGTCTTTTCCCTATTTTGTCTTTTAGTGCCCAGGTGCTGTAGCAGTTTTGTCTTCTAGCTGATTTCCCTTTTACTGTAGCTGAAACTGCCTGAAAGCTTCCCTTTTATTGATGGAATTGTAACATTCTTCATTGGATCAAACAGGCTCGTCGATGAATGGCATCAATGGATTGGTTGCCCCTGATTTGGGTGGACAACCCCTTAAAGATCATCATCATCTGGTGGAAAGTAGGACAACTCCCCTATGCTTCTTCAAGGCCACTCCCTTGAATTTTGTCATTGACTTCCTTGGTACAGGCCTTCTTCTAATGCGAGCTCTATTGATGGGTGCCATGAGGAGAGGTGGGCATAAAATGATGGTGACATGAGCTATGTGCTTTCCTTGTTCAACTTTCTCAATGGGTCTCCCCGACGGACCCGTAGTAGGCTTCTTGAAACCTGCATACATGAAGTGTCATAAGTGCTTTCATACACAAATGAAGGCAAATGTTGGTCAAATCTTGCAAACTTCTTGTTAGATTCATCCATGCATCATCAAAAGATCATAATATTCAGATTTGGAGCTCATTTGGACCATAAACATTAATGCATGCTCTAGGGAGGTGAACGGCAGATGGAAGGTGGAAGGAAGGAAAATAGCGAATGGGGGACAACATTCCCCAAGGTCGAGCCCAGAAGCATCAATGGAAGTTGGGTGATGGACAAAAGGTGGAAGGAAGGCAAAAAATGAATGGGGGACAACATTGCCCAAGGTCGGGCCTGGAAGCACCGATGGAAGTCAGGTGATGGATGAAAGGAAAAATGACAAAGGAGAGACGAAGTTCCAGAAACGACCATGGAGGGGCCGGGTTCCGGAAGACAGAACATCGAGGGCAGATGGAAGGAAAAATGACGAAAGAGAGACAAAGTTCCAGAAACGACCACAGAGGGGTCGGGTTCTGGAACAACCAAGAACAGATGAAGTTCCCAAAATAGCCGCAGAGGGATGAAGTTCCGGAAATGACCATAGAGGGGTCGGGTTTCGGGAGCTAGAACATCGGAGGAGACATAAGGCAAAATGGCGAAAGAGGGACAAAGTTCCAGAAACGACCACGTAGTGGTTGGGTTCCGGAACAACCAGGGACAGACGAAGTTCCTGGAACAACCGCAGAGGGACGGAGTTCTAGAAATGGCCATGGAGGGGTCGGGTTTCAGGAGCCGGAACGTTAGGGGCAGATGGAAGGCAAAATGAAAAAAGAGAGATGGAGTTCCAGAAATGGTCATGGAGGGGCCAGGTTTCGAAACAGCTAGGGACATAAAAAGTTCCTGGAACAGTTGCAGAGGAAAGGAGTTCCGAAAATGGTCACGGAGGGGTCGGGTGTCGGGAGTCGAAACGTTGGGGGTAGATGTAAGGCATAACAATGAAAGAGAGATGAAGTTTCGGAAACGGCCATGGAGGGGATGGGTTTTGGAACAACCAGGGATGGACGAAGTTCCCAGAACAGTCGTGAAGGGACGAAGTTCTAGAAATGGCTACGGAGGGGCCAGGTTCTAGGAGCTGGAACGCCAGGGATGGAGGAAAGGAAAAACAATGAAAGAGAGATGAAGTTCTGGAAACGGCCTTGGAGGGGCCGGGTTCCAGAATAGCCAGTTTCAAACGAAGTTCTCTGAACAGCCGTAGAGGGATGGAGTTCCAGAATGAAAATTTTGCAACTTCCCAAAACTTAATGAAACCTTGGCAGTTCACTAAGGCACCACAAAAACATGCCAAATCCATGGGAAACTTGTCCCCATAGTCACAATGAAGGAAAAAGTGAACCGAGTGAGTGAGGATGAGGCCTAGAGGACATCGGGGCAACGGGTGAAGGGAAACCTGCAGGGGCACTTCCACGAAAGCAAAAGACTTGGTGAAACTTAGGTAGGTGAATTTGGTCAGGGGAATTTGATCATTTGGCGACGCATGACCGATCTAGGCTCCAAGAAAGGGGCATGCAAAATGAGATGGGAGCAAAGCAACCCATTGGGAGCGAAAAGAGGGGGTCCCTGGCTACGGTGGGGCGTGTGTGCAAAACATGCACAACAAATGGCAAATCGCTAGGGAAATGCTCTAGAGCATTTCGATGAAAAACTGGAATCATGAACCCAAAATCTTTGGTTCTGACCTTCACACTCAACCAAAGGATAAAAACCACTAGCCAACCCAACCTTCAGTATGCTGAAAATCCAAGTGTGTGCAATTGGGTTAATTCCCATCCTTTAGTTGTTGCAAGAACCTAAGCTCCATCAAGTTAAGCTACATAGTTTATTCTAACTCCAAAAACATCCAGGACATTGCCTCACTGCCAGTTAGGTGTCCATAGCCTTTACGAGGTTGTTGTTGTGATTCTCTTGAACATTGCTCTACTACCGCTCGGGCATCCATAGGCCTAGTAGAGTTGCACGGATACCCCTGAAAAGATGAAATTCTTTTCTTTTGATTTTCAATATTTTTCTTTATTTCTTTTGTTTCTTTCCTCTTTTTAGTTCTTTTATTTCAACCCATAAGCAATGAAGCTCGCGCTTAGGGTTGAGAATCATAGTGGTGCTGGAGTAGAATTTTAGATTTTTCACTTAACTAGACTTCACAAAGGACCTACAATGACTGCTAGATTCTTAAAATGTGTGAGATATAAGATTTCAGAATACGTTGAGAATGAGACCAACCAATGCCTTATCCCTTTCGAATCAAGCACTCGGGGTACTCGACACTAATAGAAGATCCTCACCATCCACTTTGAAAACTTGATTAGAGTTTGATGATGAAATACACAGAACAACCCCAGGTAATAAGAATAGTTGTGTGCACAAATGTGCCCAACCAAAAGTAGAGGGACCCTGAGCAAAGCAACAACAAAATGGAAGCAAAGAGAATGGAAAGAAAACACCTAAAACTAACCAAAGTGGGACAACGAAAGAAAACAATGAAGAAAATACTCTAAAGAAAGGAACCTACAACAAACCAACTAACCCGAGGAAAGCAAGAAAGCGAAGTATTTACAGGAAACCTACACTACTCAAAATGAGCTATGTACAAAGATATTTACAAAGAACTATGTTCAAGAAAGGACAATTGACACTCATGCCCATTGGATTTCATAATGCACGTACAAGAAAATGAGCAATTGTTATAGTTCTCAACCATGCAAATTTATCCTTATATTTCAAAAAAATAAATTCAACGTTGCAACACTCAAGTTCAGTCACCCAGTCAAAGAAAATCAATAATTGAGGAGGCTCATTAAACCCGTGATTAATCCATAAATACATTTGTTTCCCCTCATTCCCATAATCAAAATGATAAGTGCAACTATGGCAATTAACATGAGCAAAGAAGGATAGAACTTGGATTTCATTGTGCAATTGTGGCAGTGTTTGATAGTCGAGAGCGAGCACTGCATCATCAGTCTTTGCATCAGCAACCTCGGGTGGGCATGGTGGAGGGTATAGCACTTTAGGCATCAAGCCTGCATAAGGTAGGGAGAACAGAGTGGCGAACACTTCTTCCATGTCTTGTGTGGAATCAAAAATCCCTATCAGCTGTTCTTCGAGAAGATAGACTTCATCTCGTTGATCTTCTGCAAACCAAGTGTTCACTTGATTGATGTCCTCAAAAGGTAGCACGTTGTCCCACATCCTTTCCCAAGTGTTGTCCTTATTTATGTGGTGTTCAACTTTGTGGGACAATGACATGCATGAATCTATCCTATTGCAACCATCTAAATATTAAGGAGGATCAACAACGATCATGGCAAAAGGACCCCAAGTTGCATCTTGTAGTTGACAAGGTGCTTCATTTCTATTGGTAGCTATCTCAACACCCCCACCTTTGTCTTCTTCTCTTTGTCATTCATGCATCTCAACATGATGTTCACTCATTTCCCCTTGCTCACTATCACTATAAACGGAGAAGGAACCCCTCTCCCAATCCAGAAAATCTAGTGCATCACGTTCAGAGGCTCAAGGAGTATGTCTTCATCGCTACCATCTTCTTGGATGTGCTCTTCCTCGACATGAGCATACCTCTGTAGTACAACTCCCAATGGAAAGAAGTCATCAATTGATGGCACCTCATCAAGGGGACCAAAATCCACTATGCAATCTCCCTCCAAGGACTTATCATAAAGCCTATCATCCATGGTGCACAAATGCTCTTGAAGAGGGAAAAATTCTTGATGACTGGTGGACAACATTCCCATTTGATCTACTTCATCGCTCGAAAGCTCGAGATTGTATTGTTGTCCTTCTATTGCTGTCCCAACATCCTCTTGATGACTACCTTCAACTGAGTTGTCACTTGGCTCAAGCTCTTGATCCTCACATTTCGTCCTTGAAGCAACTACAAGAAGTGGCGTGCTTAGCTGCCTCAATTGTTCTTTGACTTGCTTGATGGCCTCTTGGCATAGTCCGCATGCGAACTTTGAGTGCGATGAATTATAAAGTCTGCACCAATTCGACAGTACTAGCACCTCCAAATCCACTTCGTATTTCAGCTCTAACCAATCCTTTGCTAATCTGGAGATGAGCTGGTCATATCTTTCCGCTATTGGGTCCTCATCATCGCTTGAAAAAGAAGCTTGATGCTAGACAGCCGTGGCAAGTGGTTGTTCCCACTCCTCCAAACTTTCATTTCCAGATTCTCGATCGTTGTCATTGATGAAAGAGAGGTCTTCTAATCTAATCTCACTTATTTCTTCATCATCATTCTTTGTTGTCCCAAGGCTGTGAACCTTTTCCTCTTTCTGATTCTCAACATTTGCGTTGGTTGTCCTAGCATATGTTGTTGCAAACTTAGTTGAGTCAACGTGAACTATCAATAGATTCTCTTCAAGATTGGAGGACTGCCTCTTGCTGATGAAGGAGAGGCTTTCTAACCCCTTTCTAACTGAACTTTCATCAAAGCTTTCTACTGTCCTATAGAAATCAACTCCTTCATTTTCACTTTTAGCTTCAACATTCGTTGTCCCCGCACTAGTTTGTGTTAGATTTCTTGATTCATCTTGAAGGTGTTGTCCTCCAGATGCTGACAACTTCTCTTCCTCATGGGATGACTTGTCCTCCTTGATAGTTGGCTGCTCCAATTTATTCAAATTGTACTTGACTTGGGTGACGATGTTTGCACACGATGGACAAGTAAATTCTGTATGTGGTGCATTGTGAAATCTGCACCAGTTTGACATTAGCACTTCATCCAATCATGGTTTGTCTTTGCTGCCCAAGCATTCTTGGATCATCTCCTCAAATGCCTTGGCTGCCATGGTTGTCAATTCCTCCTCTGGGTCTGCAAGGGCCACAGGTTGATAGATTTCCTAAAAGGGAATTTCTCCCTGCAAGACTCTTTCAATTCTGCTCAAGAATTTTAGACAGTCCAATTCATTGTGCCTATGGGTGCCATGGATCCAACATCTATCCACCAACGCGAATTGCTACAACAGTTTCCTCAATCTCTTGTTTAAATCTACATGTAGCTAAGTGATTTCAATTTGTACATGCTGCTCCATTTCAACTCAGCATTTTTTTGCCTTCAGAATTTTTTGATTTTAAGCTTTAGCATTAAAAGAGATCTCCTTATCTCAGATTTGTTCTTTGAAAATGTTCATTTCAACTTCCAACTTTCAGCTTTGTAGCCACAACATGTCATCCCCTCCCTCTAGCACCAGTTCTGTTGATGTGTTTTTTATGCACTTCTCAACACAGGTAATGCACAGGTGCATCACCTCTCTTGAAAGACAATCTTCCAAAATCAGATTGCAGAACACCATCCCAAGGTCTCTAATGTCAGGTCTTGATAGTGCTTGGAATATCTCAGTTGTTTCATGTGATTTGCTGGAATCACAAGGTGGACTTATGGATGAGTTACAAAATGAGAAAGTTGGATCTGCAAATGGAGTTTTTAAGATGGGAGAGTTGTTGTGTGTTTTCTGCAGGTTCAAACAACAGCCTTGAACTCCATTTCAACATCAAATTTAGCTTTATAATGTGCCATGAACCTTGCCTAAGGTTAATTATTAAAAAAAGGAAAAAAAGAGCAAGGAAGAGAGTAAGTTCCTGGACCTGAAACTACTAATGAACAGTGATCATGGAGTTTTCTACAATAGACAAAATCCCTAAACTAGGTTTTTCTTGGCCAAGAGGAACCTACAATTACACAAAACGAGTGCAATCTTCTAAGGACTGCAAATTTTCATATTACACTCACACATCATGCACATGCAATCGAACTAAGCTACAACAATCAAATAAATAAGCCCAAGATAACTTTGCACAGTAGCTTGTCATCAACAAGTTGCAAAAGTATGGGTTGAAAGCTCATCAAATACTATAACAACAATGTCCATCATCACATCCATTCAAAAAACTAACAACTAAATCAAAAGGCAAGTAGAGCCATGCATGCAAGATGAGAAAAATCAAAGAGACCATCCATAAAATTATGCAATGTTGTCTTCTATTACTATAAATTCCTTTTACACCAGCTCTCCAAATGAGGGGGAGACCCCTATTTATAGTTTTCCAAAGCTCGAATGAATGGATAGGATTGAATTACATTGTGTGGCCCAAATTCAATTACATTGGGCTTCACCTATCCCACAATATTCAACAATTTAAAATATATCTATTGTCTTTTCCCTATTTTGTCTTTTAGTGCCCAAGTGTTGTAGCAGTTTTGTCTTCTAGCTGATTTCCCTTTTACTATAGCTAAAACTGCCTGAAAGTTGCCCTTTGCTTGATGGAATTGTAACATTATTCATTGGATCAAATAGGCTCATCGACGACTAGCATCAATGGATTGGTTGCCCCTGATTCAGGTGGACAACCCCTTAAAGATCATCATCATCTGGTGGAAAGTAGGACAACTCCCCTATGCTTCTTCAAGGCCAACCCCTTGCATTTTGTCATTGACTTCCTTGGCACAGGGCTTCTTCTAATGCGAGCTCTATTGATGGGCACCACGAGGAGAGGTGGGCATAAAATGAATGGTGACAGGAGCTATGTGCTTTCCTTGTTCAACTTTCTCAACGGGTCTCCCCGACGAACCCATAGTAGGCTTCTTGAAACTTGCATACATGAAGTGTCGTAAGTGATTTCATACACAAATGAAGGCAAATGTTTGTCAAAATCTTCCAAACTCCTTGTTAGATTCACCCTTGCATCATCAAAAGATAATAATTTCAGATTTGGAGTTCATTTGGACCATAAACATTAATGCATGCTCTAGGGAGGTGGGTGCCAAGGCGGATGACAAATGAAAGGCAGAAGGATAACAAACAATGAATGGGGGACAACATTCCCCAAGGCTGGGCCTGAAAACATTGATGGAAGTCGGGTGATGGACATAAGGAAAAATGGCAAAGGAGACATGGAGTTCCAAAAATGGCCACAGAGGGGCTAGGTTCCAGAAGGCGACACTTAGAGGGCAGACAAAAGGAAAAATGAAAAAAGAGAGACAGAGTTCTGGAAATGGCCACAGAGGGGCCGGGTTCTAGAATAGCCATGGATAGATGAAGTTCTCGGAATAGCTATGGAGGGTCGGAGTTCCAGAAACGGCCACGAAGGGGCCAGGTTTCGGGAGCCAGAACGTCGGGGTCAGACGGAAGGAAAAATGGCAAAAGAGGGATAAAGTTTTGGAAATGGCCACAGAGGGATCGGGTTCTTGAATAGCCAGGGACAAATGAAGTTCCAGAAATGGCCACAGACGGGCTGGGTTCTGGGAGCCGGAACGTCGAGGGCGGACGAATGGCAAAATGATGAAAGAGAGACGAAGTTCTAGAAATGACCATGGAGGGGTCGGGTTCTAGATCAACCAGGGATGGACGAAGTTCCTAGAACAACCGCAGAGGGACGAAGTTCTGGAAACGGCCACGAAGGGGCCGGGTTTTTGGTGCTGAAAAGTTGGGGGTGGATGGAAGGCAAAACAACTAAAGAGAGACAAAGTTATGGAAACGGCCACAGAGGGGCTGGGTTATGGAATAGCCATGGAGGAACGAAGTTCTTGGAATAGTCATAGAGGGATAGAGTTCTGAAAAACGGCCACAGAGGGGCTAGGTTCCAGAACAGCTAGGGATAGACAAAGTTTCTGGAACAACTACGGAGGGACAGAGTTCTGGAATGAAAATTTTGCAACTTCTCGAAACTTAACGAAACGTTGGCAGTTCCCTAAGCCACCACAAAAACATCCCAAGTCCATTGGAAACTTGTCCCCACAGTCAAAATGAAGGAAAAGTGAACCGAGTGAGTGGGGATGAGGCCCAGAGGACGTCGGGGCAACAGGCGAAGGGAAACCTGCAAGGGCACTTCCGTGAAAGCAAAAGACTTGGTGAAACTTAGGTAGGTGAATTTGGTAAGGGGAATTTGATCGTTTGATGACGCATGACCGATATAGGCTCCAAGAAAGGGGCACAAAAAATGAGACGAGAGTAAAGCAGCCATCAAGAGCGAAAATAGGGGGTCCCTGGCTACTGTGGGGCGTGTGTGCAAAACAAGCACAACAATATTGTTAGCTAATTTCTCACTGAAGCGATTTTAAAACTACTAAAAAAAAGTTAACCTTTTGAGGGAGCCACAAAAGTTTCTATGTTATGTTTTTTTGAGAAAAAACAACACCAATTTATGTGACCCCCTCTTTTGAACCCCTTAATCTCTACCATTTTAAAAAAAAATAGTAGTTTAGAAAGTAGATTCAGAGCACTACGATCCTTGTTTTTGTTGCATCTCAAAATTTTGAGTGTAGCTATCCTCAATTTCACGTCCAAGGTTAGTATTTCCTAATTTTAGAAAAAAGGTGGCCACTTAAGCCCCCTTTTTGGCCCCCCATCTTTTTGCACCTACCCTTATATCAGAAGAGATGAAGAAAATTTAGAAAATTTAGAAAATTTTGATGCAAGATGTGATGAGGGTATCTTCCTTGGATACTCCCTTAGAAGCAAGCTTACAAATGCTACAATAAAAGGCTGAGAAAGATTGTAGAAAGCACAAATGTCAAGGTTGATGAAGCATTGAAGAATTCAATTGAAGTTGATGGATATATATCAGATGAACCTGATTACAGAGAAGTAGAAGAAGTTTTGGAAGAATAGGAAAATTAGAATGAAGAAGAAGAAGCTCCAGTGGTGTCCCCATAGACACTTAAATATGTACAAAAGAATCATTTAGAAGATCAAATCATTGGAGATAAGAGGAAAGGTGTATTGACAAGAAGTAGAAATGTTGCTACTGAAATAACTCTGTGTTTACTTTCTATTGTAGAACCTAAGATAGTGAGTGAAGCATGTAAAGATGAGAATTGGATGAGAGCAATGGAAGAACTTATGCAGATTGAGAAAAATCAAACTTAGAAACTGGTTCCTAGATCAATAGATATAAACATAATTGGATCAAAATGGGTATTTAGAAACAAGTTGAATGAGAATGGAGAAGTGGTCAGAAATAAGGCAAGGCTTGTGTGTAAGGCTTACTCACAAGTAGAAGGTATAGATTTTTAGGAGACTTTTTCTCCGGTGGCTAACATGGAAGCTATTAGAATGTTTTTGGCATTAGCTGTTCGTAAGGATTTTAAAGTTTATCATATGGATATGAAGTCTGCTTTTCTGAATGGTGAGCTAGAAGAAGAAGTATACATGGAAAAAGTGGACATGGTATGCAAATTAAAGAAGGTCTTATATGGATTGAAGCAAACTCCTAGACACTAGTATAAAAACAGTAATAAACTACTGAAAAAACTACTAAAAACTACTTATAAATGACTGAACTTGGTCACATGACCATTAGTAGTTTATTGATGGTCATTTAGAACGTGACTAGATTGATGAGTAAACCATTTTTAGTCATTTATTGGTTGTTTTGATTGATCGATTTGGTAGTATATTTAGTCATTGATTTAGTAATTTGGCCACTTATTTGGTCATTTTTTATTCACTGATATATATAGTCATTGATTTTTGTAATTTGGTCACTTATTAGTCATTTTTATTCACTGATTTCTATCCATTGGTAGTTTATTTAGTCATTAATTTTAATCATCATTTTGATCAATTTGGTAGTATATTTAGTCATTTTTATTTCATAGGTCATATATTTAGTCATATTTATTCACTGATTTTTGTCAATTGGTAGTATATTTAGTTAATTTAATTATTAATTGAGATCAATTAGTAGTATATTTAGTCATTTTAATTGACTGATATTTGAGGATTCAAACATAAAACACATAAATACAGATCAATCATCAATTGCACACAATAAGATAGCCATTGAAAAGGCAAAATCGGTGAACTTTATTAATAAAAGAAAGGTGTTCTAGTTACAACTTAAAAATAGAGTATTACAATTTTTATTTTCAGTCACAAGACTAAAAATTCGAGTTACAATATTGCACAAAGATGACTGTAATAAATAAATTTCTCCAAAAAACTT
This sequence comes from Sequoiadendron giganteum, assembly GCA_007115665.2. Taxonomy (NCBI): domain Eukaryota; kingdom Viridiplantae; phylum Streptophyta; class Pinopsida; order Cupressales; family Cupressaceae; genus Sequoiadendron; species Sequoiadendron giganteum. Next base: position 62,492,450 of record CM021100.1, on the reverse strand, counting down.
CTGCAATGATGGAAACACATGCTTGGAGCCCTTCAATGTGAGCACATGCCCCTTTCATCTCTTATAACTTCTACAACATGGGAAATCTTCCTAGAGCAAGCTGTAACATGTAGAATCCAAGAAGGAGAGTGTTTATCGTGTCCCGTATGTGAAGCTCTCTCCTTCAATGCAGTCAACAATAAATCGGCTATAGTCTTTCCTCCTTTATATGCAACGTGCCATCTTATGTGAGTAACAAGGTCTACCTTTTCTACCATGAATGAAGATGTGCCTCAATATAACCAACAAAATTACTATTAGTCTCAATTCAAAAAGAATAAAAGTGCATTGTATATTGCAAGTTTACAAAAGTAAGTCCAAACATAGCAGAAAGATAAATCAATTAAAAAATTGTACGAGATAGATCACATCCACAAACATGGGAGAGCTATGCAAAATTGGAGAAATTAGCTTGGAAAATGAAGACAACAGGGTATTTCCAGATTCAAGACTTTTACTTAATGCTGTGGAATAGAAGAAAAAAAAGTCATTTATCTACCATCATAGCGAAAAGTTAGCAATTGCATTTGGTTTGTTAAACATGGCCTCTTGTACAACTATTAGAGTTGTTAAGAACCTTCAAGTATGTTCTAATTTTCACATTGCATCTAAATTCATCTCCAAGATTGTTGCAAGAGAAGTTGTTCTGAGAGATGTGAACCATTTCCATCATTTTAAATAGGGACAATGTTCTTGTGGAGAATATTGGTGATGCTAAATGAAACAATCTGAAAAATAGGCTTGCACTATAATAATGTGCACTACATCAGATATCCAGTAATAACAAAGGGACATCCATCAAAGCAAAACAATAGGGATTTTTTTGTCATATGTTGTAGTTACAAGTGCCCTGCTAGACACATAAAAATGTGGAAGCATAGACTTGAGGCAAGCGAATTGTTTTCAAAAAATGCCTCAAAGAAATGTGATCATGGAATGCCATGATTGTTTTTCTAAAAATTCCTTAGAAAATGCAATTAGTGGGTGTAAAGCCCAACTCCTCAATCTTTGAAAGCATCCTTCTTGCCTGTGTGTGAATTGGAGCTTTGGACATTAGGATATGAACATCCATCAAAAGCATGTTTGGAAGTGGTTTTTTTATCAGATATTGTAGTTGCAAGTTTCACTTCAGATCATCGAATCCTTCACAAAAACTTTTGCACAACCATCGCAACACCGCACGACTGTTGTTGGGCCTTCGCGGTGTTATAGGGAAAGTTCCTTAGAACACCGCAAAGGCCTAACACTAGTCGTGCGGTGTTGTGGTGGTTGTGTAGAAGGTTTTGTGAAGGCTTTGGTGATCCGAAGTGGAACTTGCAACTACAATATATGATAAAAATACACTTCCAAATATGCTTATGCCTTAATGAGAAATAATCACTCATATAACTAGTTAGTTGGAAGAAAACTGGGAGATAGTATGAGTGCTCGGTTAGCAATAAAAATATTGAAAGAACTTTACTTGAATGTTGGTTCTGCATTTTGTGTTGCAAGAAGTTGGATTCTATGGATATCAAGTCTCAAAATTCTTCTCTCAAACTATGTCTTGTGACATTGAACGTGCTACATCACATTACACATTCAAGCAGAGTAGATGAAATTTATTCCATTAGCAAATGAGGGGATCCTTCTCATCAGTGGATAAGCTATTTTAAAGAGCCCATGAATACTGATATGGGCTCTTGAGGAGTGACCTAGAAAGAATGAGAGCAAGGTTTCCATCCTTTCAAGGTTCTTGCTATGTGAATATTATCATAAATGTGTATTTTAAAACTGTGGAAAAAAAGATGTTGTGTATATAATCATAAATATGCCAATGTGTATTTTGAAGCAGCTTATGGTATTTTGCATAGGCGCAAACACTCTTTGTAAGGCTTAGTTTTGGGCGGGCACAAACATTTCATGACATACCTTCTTCATAATTGTGGAAAACAATTAGAAAGACACATTATGGCTGCAAAATATAGGGCACATATACTCTCAGTCATTGCTTCTTTGGGCGGTATGGAATTAGGTGGATATAGTGGAATAGAGTACATTATACGCTATCTTATGTACCGAGGAAACTGTGTCAAGATCTGAGCAGATAAATGATTCTCTTACTGTCAAAACATTATACCTTCAATTCTCAGTGTATCTACTATCATACCTCTCACTGACACTGTTATTTTATTAACATTTTTATCCTACTGCCTCTACAAAAGAGCTCCATTTGAAGGCATCTTGACTGCATATTATGCACAAAAAAACTCTACAAGTGTAGCAAGATGTTTGCAAGACAAAATATGAATTCACTGAAACATTACTGTCTAAGCAACATAATATCTTCAAATGAAGGAGCACTATAACTGTGACTGAGAAAACACTATGTAGGCATTGTTAGCAGTGAGAAATGAAGAAGATAACACATTGAATTAGGTGACTGAGATCACTAAAAGGAATATCATTGTCAGAGAGTTGCAAACTATGAATTATCCTCTGTCCTGTAGGACCGAGAAAGGAAGAACACTGTCAAATAGTGATTGGATCATAAGAAACAGTCCAAAAACAATGAAAGTTATTGTCAAATGGTGACAAATATTTGTCCTCTAAGTCATTTGCACATGGTGATTAAGAACACAGTGAGTAAGAAGTAAAAGAGCACTGGATAATAGCACTACAAAATGGTCATGAGTTATGCAATGAACTTCACTATTCTTTTAATCACAAAGGAGATCAAGATAATAACCAACATACTTATGTGCATAGAGAATCTTCATGGAGTGCAAACTTCCTTACAAAGCAATTACCATAGCGGAGTTTGAGGTGAATTGCACCTGCTATTTTATGTTGATATGGATATGTTCTAACCTATAGTTAATTGTTGGTGCATAAAAAATAGGCTAAATAGTTGTTCATATACCATTGTTTCTAATTCAAAATTGCTATACCTTATTCTAGGAGAAAATCATAGGGGGAGTCTATACATAAGACACCATTGTTTCAAATTCAAAATTGCTAGTTCTTTCATAATTGTTTGCTTCATTTATTTGATCTAAGACAACCTGTTGTATAGAAGATGCTCTCAAAATCATAGTAAAACCCTTTATTTTGGGAAGACTGTTCAAAATCTTCCCATTATAACAAAGAACAAAAGCATCAGTCATTAACCTAAACTTTGCAAGAATTTCATCAAATTCTACTTTTCCACTCTCTTTTCCATTCTGAATTTTATTCCCAATTTCATCCATGAAGAATTTCCTCAACCTATAGATCTTGTTGTTAGCCATAACTTTACTAGGTGTCACGAACAACTTCAAGTTTTTATCCAAGTAGCAATTGACAAAATTCGGCCTTACTAGATATAATGTGTTGAAAAGCTCTTTGAAGTTATTTTGGAAAAGAGTTCCTGAGAGTATAATGTGCAATTTTGAATTAACCTTTTTGCATGAATTCCATATCTTTGATCAACTATTTTGAGCTTGATGACCTTCATCAAGAATGAGCAGACCTATGCTCTCTAAAAGTAATTTTCCTAAAGAGGCTAAGCATATTGGAAAACTACTTTTAGAGAGCCCACGTCTGCTCATTCTTGATGAAGGTCATCAAGCTCGAAATAGCTGATCAAAGATATGAAATTCATACAAAATGGTTAATTCAAAACTGTGCATTATACTCTCAGGAACTCTTTTTCAAAATAAATTCAAAGATCTTTTCAACACATTATATCTGGTAAGGTTGAATTTTGTCAATTTTTGCTTGGGTAAAAACTCGAAGCTATCCTCAACACCTGGTAAAGTTATGGCTAATAGTGGGATCTACAGGCTAAGGAAGTTCTACATGGATGAAATAGGGAATACAATTGAGAATGGAAAAGAGAGTGGAAAAGTAGAATTTGATGAAACTCTTACAAAGTTTAGGTTAATGACTAATGCTTTTGTTCATTGTTATGATGGGAAGATTCTGAACAGTCTTCCCAAAATAAAAGATTTTACTGTGATTTTGAGAGCATCTTATATACAATAGGTTGTCTTAGATCAAATAAATGAAGCAAACAATTGCAAAAGAACCAACAATTTTGAATTTGAAACAATGGTGTCTTATGTATAGACTCCCCCTATGATTTGATCCTAGAATAAGGTATAGCAATTTTGAATTAGAAACAATGGTTTATGAACAACTATTTATCTTATTTGTTATGCTACAACAATTAACTATAGAATCCTACATTTTCTTTGAGTATGAGAATGCCAGAGCTTCAGGTGTTTCTAGATGAAACCTATAGCGGAAAAGTGTAGTCTCCATCTGAAGGAACCATCTTCAAAGCTCTGCCCTAAAATGAGGGTTGAAAACATTAGAAGAAAAGAAATACCATAATTCTAAAGTAACAATTTGTATCAAGCCAAATATCATAAAGTATAATTAAAAAGATAAATCCTTACAATTGGACCAAGAAAATTTATGATTTTATCTTTACAATGTAGTAACTTTCTCTGTTGAAGCTTCACAACCTCAAATTGGATCTCCACTTGGACCAACAGATTTATGATTTTATCTTTAGAATGTAGGAATTTTCTTTGTGAGAGCTTCACGACCTCAAATTGGATGTGAAATTGGACCAACAGTTTTATGATTTTATCTTTAAAATATACAAACTTTCTCTCTCTGATATTCACGACCTCAAATTGAATCTGAAATTGGACCAACAGATTTATGATTTTCTTTATCCACCGACATTTGTATTCCTACACTCAAGTTCTTCTTTTGAGAGAAAACACCCAAAAGTGTTTTAGACTGGCTCAAGGTACTCTCCAACCTGATTATGTCACTAATAGCAATCCAAGTTTTCCTGAACCGTCCATACCCGAATGTTGCATCATAATCTATTCTTCCTGCACATAAACATGCCACATTTTTTTGATTCGTAATATACTGTATTATATTAATATCAAAAAAATTACATAGTTGTCACCATGAAGAAACACCAAACACCAGCTGAACCTATCTAACCAGTCTGAGCAAGTAGAGACCGTGCAAGGTCAAATTATAGATATTTGTAAAATATGGGCATTGCACACCCAAAATCCCACCATATTGTAAACTTTCCTACTAATGCTAGCTATAGCCTATTACAAAAAACTACAACCTTTACCAACACCCATCACTCCAAGAAATCCATAGCAGTAGCAAAGACATCAAAGTTTGAAACCACGTACTGACCAAAGGAGTGTTCAACCTTGAACGGCTGCAAAAGATAGTTCGCCCCGACCATAGCAATTTTCTTGTGCTCCACCAGCGCCATCCCCTTCAGGTCCAGGATGAAGGGATAACACTTCACCACCTCCCTGAGCTTGTAAAAGCTCAGATAATATTTAGGCCGTGGCACACCCGTCCTTGGAATGGTGATCGTGAGGACCTCCTCTAAGCCCACCAACTATTCTACAACAAAAAATCGATGGATTAAATCCTCCACATCCTTCATTTTCATCCTTATCTCTAACAAGACGACTAGGAAACGAGAGTTGATGTGGGTGCCAAATCATTTTGTCTCACCATTGGAGATAAAACCCTTTCCCAACACCATTTTCACCACGGTCAAGATGATCGAATCATATTTTTTGATTATCCTTTTGAGCCGCTACTTTGTTACCTCGCCACGAAACACCATCTCCCTCATCGAAATATCCAACTATATAGGATCATTTGCCCCAATGTTCGTCAGAGTCTCAACTAACATTTTCATAATAAACTTTGAATGCTCATCCATCATTCACAGAAAATAAAACCCACTCCAAAATTCACAAGCTAGGGATGATAAATAAACACATGAGACACAAAATATAGAAGTCCACCAGAGGTGGTCACTTCAATCATAAATGGAATTGATAGAAAAATATGGCATCGTGCCACGAACGGCCACACCAACTCATCAAAAATCTCTTCTTCCACGAGCTTGTCCGATCAATAATCTCAAGAATGGAAACGAGTTGATGGCACAAACATCCAAATATAGGCTTTGTAACTTACCTTACTTTTCCATCATTTCCCTAGCGTAGAGACCTAAATTTTTGTACTGACGCCCACCTCACCCATCCCAACTTATCATTGCTCCACCACCATGAATAATATTCCAAGTGGCATACTTTCCAGATCGGCTTATAACTCAGTGACTAAGGCCACAAGCGTTGAACCAATAAATCCTGATTGGCCACCTCAGTGCTAACCCTGAGAGTTGTGGTCTCTCCACATCCTTGTTGTGGAGAGACACCCACCCAACCACCCACATAAGCATGCCACATATTAACCCCTTCTAAATAAAACATTTAATCATCATAAAACCATAATTAATAAATCATTTCAGTTTCAGAAAAAATTCGATGTCATTTACTATCAAAACAAAAGCTGTATAAATCACAAAAAACCCATGAAGCCTCCTAAATGTAGCTTAAAGCAAGTTTACAGGATGGATTTCAACATAAGAAGCTTTCTACTACAACTCTGAATGAATGTATTATAAGCAAAAAACAAAATTCTTCACACTCAAAAGTAATGCAGCCAAACATTTATTCCAAAAGTATGTTAGCAGGAGTTAATTAAAAACAAAATGAATTTTTGCTTGGTTTATTTTAACAATATGCCATGTGGAAATCGAATAATCCCTAAGAAACCCTAACAATAAAAAATGAAGTAAAGGTTCAAGAAAGTAAATTCCAATGTACTATTGTGTAATGGCGACGAAGGCACTTATATGAGCATGACCTACATACAAATCCCTTCCATTGAATTACCATCCACTCAAAGAGAAAATAAGAAATGTAAGGATTTGAGAAATATAAGTCTAAAGGGTTATGCTGTAACGGTAATGGAATCACCATAAGAGCACAACCGAGGAACAAATTCTTGTGATTGTTATTATGTGATCCATAACTCTATTGGTCATGTGGCACAATTGTGCTATAACAAATACATGATGCATTCATGTGTGACCCAAGTTTAATGTTGCTATGTTGTGATAGAAATGGAGGCACTCATATGAGCACAATTTATGTACAAATTAATCACTTTCATCACAATTAGGTGCCAATCATCATTGGGTGCATTCAGATTGACTCAAGTTTAACAGGTTACAATGTAATGATAGCATGATCCAAGAGTGATTACCTCTCGCTGCAATAAAGAGCCTATAACTCTGGTTGATATGTAGAGTGGTTGTTTTATATCAATTATGTAGTGCATTGAAGCACAACCCATGTTTAATGGGCTATTCTAGAGAGTGATCAAGATTTTCTAAACCTTATGAATGTTACTTAAAAGGACCGTGCAAGGGCAATGATCATATAGAAATGATAAGGTTTTTTTTTTGCCAAAAGATAATGAATACTTAGAATGAGTCCAGTGATGAATGAGGACAAGAAGTTTTCATATGATTCATCACCATGACAGTGTCAAGTGCAAGCTACATGGAAAAATCTTAGCTATACCTTGGATTATGAGAGGTTCATGAAGACATGAAAGCAGAGTTTTGAAGAGGATAGTGATCTATTAAATACAGACATGTTACAAATGGAAAAAGGCTTTCACCATGAAGGTCTCCTTAAGCATTCAATAGTGGTAGACCTATTAACAAAGCGAAATGATTTGTGTATGAACATTTATAAAAAGGAAGATTACAGATAATAAAAGATGATAGTCATTTTCAATGGATATAAGGGAAATCCATATGCAAAAGATACTCTTAATGACTGTAATAAACAGGACAAGTACTAAGAAGTGAAGGGAAAATCAAGAAGTATGGACAATTACTATAACCAATGGATAGTGACAAAATTTTATGAGAATAGTTAGCTCATACATGATAGTAAATATGACCTTAGTCATATTTGAAGCTAGCATAAGTGGATATCAAGTAATTGCATTGAGATTGACCTCATTGAAATAGGATAGTCATGGTTATCAATATTTATGACATGAAAGGACATAGCACAATTATCTTGAAGGATTTTAAACTGCCATCTTTAGATATGAATGATAGTCATGAAAGAGAAATCATGAAGGATTCATGGGACAGTTATAGCCACATGACAATGGGTGATAAGGGAGATCTAAAACACTTATTTATTTAGGTAGAAAAGGATAGATAAAAAGAAAGAGAAGCTATAGTCATGATAATTTAGATAAAGAAAACATGCAATGTTAGGTTACTTTTGAACACCCACATCAAACCCTAATGAGATTTGTCTTGAGAATTTGTTTTCAAATGAATATATTTGAGGACAAAACCTCATAGATTATTAGTAACTAGAGGAAAAAACCCCTACTAGTTTGTAAATGGCCAAGGACGAAAACCTAGTGGCCAAAGAAGTGGTTCACCCATAGGTCATGGAGAAATTTTAATGGTGTTCGAAATTGGTGGTATCAAGATAGTAAAACATACATATTTCCATTTATTCATCATTTTTTCCTTACAAAGACATACATATTTCCATTCATAACTAGAAAAACTCCTCATAACTAGTAAAACCCATTGACACTTCAACAATGACACTATTGTCATGTCTTAAACATATCATGGCTCGCGATCTTCTCAAAATATCTGCATTGTGATATAAAAGTATCACCTATGAAGGTGGTTGTTTTCCTAATAAGAGATTTGAATTTCTAGTTTGGGCTTATGACATGGATAAAACCTTCATGAGGAGATAAGCAAGCTCTTCCTTAAAACTTCAAATAAAACTAAAACCCTAATGGCATAGAGTATACCTGACAAGATGTGAGGATTAAGGCTTCCAAGAAAACCTCGAATATTACTCAATGTGGGCATGATCTATCCTCAAAACCTTGGACAATCTCCTCGTGCATGCAACGTGTCTTCAAACCCTTGTGAATCTCTACAATGTGGATGAATTTAAAGCTAACAAAGAAATGTTTCTTCAAATCAAACTCAACATGCCTTTATCCTAGATCTTCTCAACAACGTGGATAGATGCTAGTGCAACCAACTACTAGTTCTATGCCATGCCCTCGAAAAATCTTTGGACTTTTTCCAACTAGCAAACTAAAAAACCCCTAACCTTCCTCTTGTTACGTGGCTCAATAGACACAAGGAATGAAAATTCTCTTTTTCATTGTTTGGCACCCAAAAAATAACTTAGTCTTTCACTTTCTTTTTTATTACTTTCCACTTTATTTTCCACCCGATGATCAAACTAGTCATTTATAGCCGTGTTGCAAAAAATGACTACAATTTAATCATTTTAAGTTGTCATGACTAAATTTTTTAGTCATGTAGTCATTTATTTGCCAAATTCTACTAGTGAGAGCTTGGTATGCAAGGTTGGATAGATATTTGATTAAGCAAGGTTTCAATAAAGGTACGACAAATAGCAATCTGTATTTCAAAATTGAAAATGACAAAATCTTGATAATAGTTGTATATGTTGGTGATATTATCTTTGGAGGAAATGAAACAATGTGCAAGATTTTTGCTGAAGAAATGAAAAAAGAGTTTGAGATGTCTATGTTTGGTGACATGAGTTTCTTTCTTGGGCTGCAAATCAATCAAACAAAAAAAGAGATTTTTATTTCACAGTCAAAGTATGTAAAATAAATGTTGAAGAAGTTTGTAATGGATGGTTCCAAACCGGTATGCACTCCTATGGTGACTAGCTACAAATTGAGTAAAGATGATGATTCACCTAAGGTTGATCAAAGAAAATATAGATCTATGATTGGAGGACTACTGTATTTAACTGCTACCAGATCGAATATCATGCATGCAGTTTGTCTTGTAGCTAGATTTCAAGAAGATCCTAAAGAAACACATGTTACTGCTATTAGGAGGATATTTAGATATTTAAATGGCACTCTGAATTATGGCTTATGGTATCCTAGGGATGTTGATTTTACATTAAGTTCTTATACAAATACGAATTGGGTAGGTTGTGTTGATGACAAAAAAAGTACAAGTGGTGGTGCATTCTTTCTTGGTTACATATTGGTGTCATGGTTAAGTAAAAACCAAGATTCAATTTTCTTATCCACTACAGAGGCTGAGTATATTACTGTAGCATCCTACTACACACAAGTTTTATGGATGTGACATACATTGAAGGATATCAGAGTAATGTATGATGATCCCATCTCTATTTTTTGTGATAATACAAGTGAAATTAACATAAATCAAAGAATCTAGTGATGCAGTCAAGGAAAAAGCATATATCAATAAGGTATCACTTTTTGAGAGAGAAGGTTATGGAGAATGAAGTAAAACTTGAGTATTTACCTACAAAGGATCAGATTGCTGACATATTTACTAAGGCTCTTCCTAAAGATACTTTTGAGTATCTCCAGGAGAAGTTAGGGGTTATTGCCCCTCCTTTCTTGAACTAGATTCATATGGAGATATATTAGTCTAGTGGATCTATGGATCTATCTTTCTTCTAGGCTAATGTTTGGTGGCTACCTCTCAGGGGGAGCATGTAGTGTCTTCTGTTGTCATTGTGCAGTTGCTTGGGTGTACTCCTAAGGGGGAGTATTCGGTACTGGTAATGTTCTCAATGTCAAAGGGGAAAATAATGTAAAATATTTTTTCCCTTTGCCATTGATGTCAAAGGGGGAGAAAGTATCATGTGAAAAATAAAAAGTAAGGGGGAGAAAGCATTCTTGGAGATAGTTGGTTTAAAGTTTTTGTGTTGTCTTTGATGGTTTTTCACATCATGTGTTGCCATCAATGACAAAAGGGGAGATTGTTGCAAGTATGAAGGTGTTGTCATTGATGTCAACTGGTTGTTGTTATCATTGATGTCATGAAAGTTGGTTATTGGTTGTCTATGTCGAGGATATTGAGAAAATTGTAATAAAGAAAATTTGTAGGTATTCTGTGTGTGCTCCGAGTTTTGCTTCGAGATGTGTTCATATGCTGGTATAGTTTTGAGGTATTATTCATGGTTGATGGTAGTTGTTGTATCTAGAATTTGGGTCTCTAGATTGTTGTTCAGTGTGAGATATGTTCACTAGTATGTGACTGTGCATTTCAGTGTGTCTGGTTAAGGTCCGAGTGAAATGTAGTTACTCCAGATTTCTCCATATTTTGGTTTCAAGACTTGTGGTTCTGAGAGTAAGTTGATAAGGACGTGCTCAAGTGAAATTTTTTAACTAGAAAGATTAGATCGAGTCAAGGTTGTGTGTGCTTAATTGTTTTATGTGTTTTACACTGGTGTTGGATGACCTTGTGTTAAACACTACTCATGAAGTTTATGGAAGCATGTTGAAGTATTTTGGGACTTATTTAGGTCCTCATTAAGTATGTGTTTGTGTCGTCCTCATTCTAATTCCATAGTAGAATGTTATGGCATTGACCTAATTTTAATTTGTAAATAAAAATGTTGTATGACCGATCTTGGATGAGTTTCGAGGTTAAAGGTGGTATAAATATAAGTTGAGATGTTTGTGAAAGGGGAATGAAAGCAACATAGATGTGAAAAAGTGTGTGTGATGCAAGTTTGTGCAGATCAGTGCAAAATTCAATTGTCGAGTTTCTAGAGGCAGCGAGCTGAAGGTGTGCTCTATCATTCAAGCATATCTGCAAGTGTGTGAGCGAATTGTGGTGGAAATATCTATTGCATTGAGATAGTTTTCTCTCTATAAAAATCCTCTTTTATCTTCTTTGTAATTTTGTGGTAGTGATCCCTTTGGGTGGTTAACCCTCATTAGACAGTAAGTCTTGTTTTGGACAAGTAAGTCCTGTATTGACAGTGAGCCTTTCTGGCAGTGAGCCTTTGTATTCAATTTTGGAATTCTTTATATTGTGAGCTAATCCTCATCATAGTTTTTCCCTCATTGGATTTTCCATGTAAATCTAGTGTTATTGTGTGCATGGTTTTGGTTCTTTCAGTTTATGCTTCTGCACTTAATGATTAATCACATTAGTAGAGTAAAGGATTTGTGAATGGTTATTGATCTAACTACTGGTGAAAGTTTTAAAGGTTAAAATTATTATAACTGATTCACCCCCCTCTCTTAGTTGTCTTGTTCAACGCAATTTTATTTAATCTATTAACTCATTGTAAAGGATTATAACTTTTGTATTTGCAAAAAACTTTATACAATTTCAACATGGAATTTTCTACTGAATCTTGTGAATCTAGTTTATGAATCAAAGGATTATTCCTTGTTTGCACACATTTGGATCTCAATCTCTGGTGATGGTATAATTTATTTTATCTATTTGAATTGAGTAAATTGATGAAATATACTATGTTATTGTGGTATTGAATAGAGTGTTATCTTAGATTTGTGCATGTTTGATAGTGATTTGATTTGATATAACTTCAAAACCTTGAGATTGATTAATTACCTTTGAAGATTACATTCATTTTAATAGCAATTGTGTGAATACTAGTTGCTTTAATATTTGGTTATTTGGATTTTTTCTAACCACTCAAAATTGATAAATAAAATAAATCTTACTATAGTCCATTTACTTTTAGTTCACATTTTATAGTTATTTCTTAAAATCCTCACTCTTTTAATCTTTATTTTATAATGTTTTGAATAAGTAAAAGAACATATTGATAATGTAGATCTGCTAAAGCATGCAATTGGTTATGATTTCTAAAGAATAAGTCTTTCAATTTTGGTGCATGTCTTGAATGTATTTTCCAGCAAACCCCAAATAAATCTAGGCCCCTTTGTTGAACCATGTTTAGATCAATCACTTTTCTATCTATCATGGTCAAGACTTGACCCAAAAGGAACATTGGAGTAGATAATTCTACTTTTCAATAGAAGTAATAGTTTATTATTGCTTAGCAAATTGGCTATGCTAAAACCACCATCAACAATTTTGAGGCTAACAAAGATGTGACTTCAAACTCTAGAAATGATATAGCGACTAAGAAAGATCCCAAGGGTAAAGGAATCTAGGAAGATAACAAAAATGATCATGTGCATTTATGTTCTCATTGTGTCTATAACATTAATTCTCTTAAGTCAATGCAATAAAGAATGGATAATTTGGAGGAATGGATTAATAATGTGCTCAATTTTTGTAAAAAGGTTATGCACAAGTCTCTCACTACTTTGCACATGCTTTAGAATGCTATTCACGAGTTCCAGAAAAAGAAGAATTGAGGATAATCATTATTATCTTGCTTCAAAGAAGGCCAATAAGAAGGACCTAAGATATTTTTCTTTCCTTTTTGAAGATTGGGGAAATTGGTCTCCCCCAAAAGATATGTTGGAGCTAGTAGTTTTTTCTTGTTCGTTCATTGTTTGTCTATTATTTGTGTCTATTTTTTAGTTAGTTCTTTTTGTTTAGTCTTTTCTTGGTTATTACTCCTCTCAACATACAAAATTGTTGTTTAATATGATTGAGACCATAATTTTGTATTTTATAATATAAAAAACATCCTAACATACAATTTGAATATTTCATATTCAAACTAAAAAATAATAATTAAAAACATTAAATTTTTATAGTCCATATTGATAATGTAGATACCGAAAATTGGTCTAGGCCTGCGAGTACACTTTCGACATAATTTTCTGTAGTCCGTTGTCATGATTAAATAATGTTAATTATTTAATTACCCTTTCTAACACATATTTCCTCTATTAATTAAATACCCCTTTTTTAATTAATTCATTAATTCATTATCACCTTTTATTCAACTTGATTAATTAAATAAATCATATTTATTTAATGATGTTGTGAGCTAATTAATTCTTCCCCTTTTATCTATCAATTAAATAATTTATTATTTAGTTACCCTTTTATTATACTTTTCCAACTATAATTAAATATCTTTATTTAATTATTCATTTAACCTCTTTTATCTATAATTAAATATTTATTATTTAATTATTCATATTATCTTTTTCAAACAGTCAAATTAAATAAATTACTTTATTTATTTAATTAAAGTCTTTTATTTTTGAATGTTGAATTAAATTAGCATTTAATTCATATTTAATTATTTATGTCACATTCTTCTGTCAATCGGTTATCTAAGTCATTCACTCACCTTTTGACTCAATATCAATTTTTAGTTTTTCAATTATCTCCGAGTTGAACACCAGTTTATCTCTGCGAGAGAACTCTCCGTTATAACTAGTTGATTAACTAGTTCTAACTCTTGTTTGCATTCAAATGCATTAATCTTCAACTTCTAACTTTGTCTTTTACATACAAAGTTTATTTCTTCTATTTTTGAAGATTAGGATATTGAACTCGTGTTCTAACTTAGTCTCTATCTGCAGTCTTTTCTGACTCATGTTCTGACTCATGTTCTAACTCACGTTCTATTTGAGATAGAACTTACATCACATGACATTCATCAATCTCGTCCGTCGATCTCTCTTTCAATTTGAGCCGATCATTTGAAAATCTAAAATCTATAAAATGGCTTGTCATTATCATTATTCCTCCTCCCGAAATCATTACTATCGAAATCATTATACTTTTGAGAAGAAACAATCTTCGATATTTTTTTGAGACACTCGACGAAGTTATGCTTACATTCAAACACAAATATCTGAGGGCAAGAATGACAATACAACAAGGTGGAGAAGAGCAATCGAGATAAATCGAGGAAGTAATCGCATATTCGGTGAGATCATTCTAGTTTTATTAGTTTAGATTAGTTATGCTTACTTGTAATCATTCTTTGTTGTTTTATTTAGATTAGAATTGATGTTTGCAATCTTGTGCAGCAGTAGCATCTATCCAATTCCGAAAATCTGGGTTACAGATAACAAGAATACTTTTTTTCTTAAATGCAAATAAACACACAATTAAATACAAAAAAAAAACACTCATTATAAATAATAATTAATCAAAACAAATTAAATCAAACCTAAATTTAAATTTCATTTACTTGCTATAAATTTAACTTATAATAAATTAAAAAAAATCTAATGAATGATTCTTTTATATTAAAATATACCAATATCAATAAGAATAAAGTCATTACAAACTTCTATATAAAAACATATCATTTATATTATTGCTATTAATGTTAGATGATTTTTGGATTTGATTGTGTAAGAATTTTTGCATCAACGTTTCAAATCATTTTGTGATTCATCATCAGGATCACTCAGAGCTCAAAGAGAAAAAATGATAAGTTGCAGACTAAAAATTTTTGCCTTCCAACTTATCATTTTTTCATGAGAGCTCAAGGAGAAAAAATGATAAATTGCAGACTAAATTTTTTTGCCTTCGCTTGAATTTTTTAGTTAATTTTTGGTTTGCAACTTATCATTTTTTCTCTTGGAATATCTTGATGATGAATCATGGAATGTGATCCAAAACATTGATACAAAAATTCTTACATACCAGAAACCATCTAACAATAATCAATATGAATTGTGAAAACTTGATGTCATTAACTAATTTTAATATCAATGTATGCTCATGTAAGATCTCTATTAATGCAACCTGTACCCCAAGTAAGGATGATAGTGACCTACGTCTAATCAACTTCACTTCTCTTTTTTACAGCATATCAAATGGCTGTTCAAAAGCCAAAGGCGATGCCTTTGAGACACACTCTCTGGTACAACTTACACAATTGGAACAGCAAAATCACATAAGACCAAGAAACCACGGTCAAATTCAATAATGGCAGTACCCTGGTGTGACAAATATGAAAGAGAAAATCCTTTGTGAGCATTTTGAAATCCATATGTCAATTTATTGAACAATTATAAATTATGAGGGTCGTACCAGGTAAGGTAAACCTCTTAGTCGGCTAGCAATCAGTCTGCAACAAGATGTGACAGAAGTTGCTATACTGTACTATTTTATATTTAATGAATTTCAATGGTGACATATCTGAGAGATAAAAGACATTAAACTTTTCGATCGTATTGTTTTCCTTTTCCTTTCGTATGTATCACCCGTATACAAGCATTTTTACCATTTAGATCGCATGTGCATCATCATAAAAGCATTTGCTCACTGTTTCTGCAACCCTGGAATTGCAGGGAAGTTTTGACAGTACCTAGAGTACGTGTAAGCGAAACCAAAGCTTGAAAATGACCATTCTTTCGGCTCTCATTGTACAATCTGACAGTGCTGGAAAACAAAATACCCACCTTACCACAGTCGCGCCTGACGAGCACGTTTGAACAAATAAAATCTTTTTTTTTTTAATGATACGCATAAGGTTTGTTTCCACAGCATGTCAAATTGTGGTATTGTTATCAGGATTTAACATTAGTTTCATTGAACCATGTTTCATCAGTAATGGTTCACAAAAACCCATCTCTCATGATAATGAATGGTCCACTTAACATTTATTGCATTTAGGTGATGCTCACAGAGATGAAGGCCTTCCCAAGAAGTCACCCATCCCAGCACTACTCCAGCTCAAATGTGCTTAACCACAAAGTTTTCCCCAAAATTAAGCCCACTTAGCTTGCAATCCCATTTGCAATACCTTTAGCAAGTGTTGTGCCTTTTTTAATGATAATCAAGAGACTAAATCTATGGATGTGAAATTGGAAAAACCACAATAACTCTTAAGAGATTTAATCAAATCCCAGCTTTTGAACCTGATTTTGATTTTGATTGTTCATTGGTTATCATGGTTTATCTGTTAGGGATTTTGATTGAGTAATCTGTCATTTTTTGCAATTTGCTACTCAG
Source organism: Sequoiadendron giganteum (assembly GCA_007115665.2). Lineage (NCBI taxonomy): Eukaryota > Viridiplantae > Streptophyta > Pinopsida > Cupressales > Cupressaceae > Sequoiadendron > Sequoiadendron giganteum. The sequence goes on along the minus strand of CM021100.1, from coordinate 62,475,781 downwards.
TAAAGTAGTTGGAGATTCAACTTTTAGAATATTAACATAGAGTGTCCTTATAAGTTGAACACTTCATGATGTGATACCATTCTATTTCCACTAATCTTGATGTGTAGATATTTTTGCAATTCACTCAATAAAGTAGTTAGAGATCGAACATTTAGAGTATTAGCATATTTGTTCCTGATGTTCTCCTAAGTTGAATACTTCATGATGTTATAACATTCTATTTCCATTAACCTTGATGTGTAGAGATTTTTTGCGATTCACTCCTCAATAAAGTGGTTAGAGATTCAATATTTAGACTATTATCATATTTGATCCGAGTGTCCTCATAAGTTGGACACTTCATGATGTTATACCATTCTATTTTTGCTAACCCTTGATGTGTAGAGTTTTTCGCAATTTGCTCCTCACTAGAGTAGTCAAAATCCAGCTTTTAGAGTATTAGCATATTGATGTTAATGTCCTCATAAGGTGAACATTTCATGATGTAATACCATTCTATTTTCAGTAACACTAACTTTCAGGTGTAGAGATGACAAATTTGCTTGTCTGCCGTTCCTTGAATATTTTCCACCACCTTGTTTTACATATAAGAAGGATGTGAGCTAGTTTTTAATAGACTATTAACATTTTACCTTTTCATTTTATATCTACCTCCATAGGGTGTTTTTGCTCATTCTCACATGTGAAATCAAATTGTTTTGACATAAATATTCCTTTTTAACCCTTATTGCTTTGTCCACATCATTACTTTTACTTTCTCTCTTGCAAACCACTACATTCACATTTGATATTATTACATATTAATTCCCCATTTAATTATCCCCTTCATATTTTATTTCATCCATGTGTTTTAAATGACTTTTTTTTATTAAATTATGTACTTTTATAACAGCAGATGTGGAGAATCCTTAGCCATGCATTTTAAAAAACACATGGTAGATTTACAACGCGGATCAAGAAATACTTTCAGGTTGTTCAACGTGGTATCTTAATAATATTTCTTTCTGATTTGGGTATTCCAATCTCATTGTATTCATAGTGTTATATTTTGATTTGGGTACTGTCATCAAGAATTGCAGAGTCATTTTGATTTGATGGACTCCATGAGGCATCTGTTTAACGAATCCCCTGACAGAAACGATGAAGATATGAGTGGCTTGTTACAACAACTTAATAATGTTGCTAAAACAGAAGAACCCACGCCCTCTAAAACTGCTTTGTCAGAGAAAGCCAGACGTCTGAAGATGAATAATTTGCTCTATACGCTGAGGTCTAAGGTTCCAAACGTTACCAAGGTATTATAGTCCACTGTGAAGTCATTTTTTTAATTGGGTTCTGTAAGATTTTTTTAGTTGAGGGTTTTATATCAATTTTATAGAATCAGATCAGAGCACAAATCTTATCTTTTTCCTTCAATGAATTCACAGATGGACAAGGCATCAATCTTGTCAGATGCACTTGATTATATCCAAGAACTTACAAGGGATATTCATAATATCGAGGAAGATATGAACAAGCTAGCGGCCTCCAAATCAAATATATGTGTTAAGAATGTGTTTAACACTCCAGAAGAGTTCACTGCATTAAATCATGATTGTTCATCAAAGACCAATAACACAAAAAAATTAGTGCGGGCAAGTACTTTCTTTGAAAAATCATTCTCTGATTCTTATACTGTTATATGGATTAGAACAGATGTACAACGTGATACAAACACTGATATGTTTGAGAACAGATGACTGTAAAAGCAATAAGTGCAAATGCTACAGAAATTCAATTGGTAAGACAGCCTCATGATGGAGAAAGCGAGCAGATGAAGAGGTCAGGAGTATTTTCTTTTGTTCATGGAGCCACAGCAGCATTGGAATCTCTATCACTCACTATAGTCAAGATGACATTCATCAGAGAGCCTTTGGAATGCCTCAGATTCTTTGTGGTAAGTTCCTTAACTGCTAGTTTTCTTTAATCATCTTATTCTAACTTGTTTTAGTATGGATGCTGAGCTTACCCTAATCGTTATTTTGCTTTCCATGTGAGCATTCCCAAACTATGTTTGTGACTCTATATATATCTGGTTTCTATTTTTTCCTTAGCTTAACTCTTCTAAAATGGGATGTAATGGGAAACCTATAGCGCTTTTTTGTTTTTTCTTTTCCCTATTTTTGAATTTTTTCATGGAGATTATCTTATAAAATATTTTTTCATATTCATTCTTTCACATTTTATATATTTTTAAATAGAATAAGTTTAAATTTATATAAGTCTAAATTATTATTGAAAGAGATTATATTAGTCATATTAGTCATATTACATTATATTAGTCATATTACATTATATTAGTCATATTACATTACCTTTGTTGATAACTGATTTCGTATTATCTGATTTAATCTTATTGATTGGTTTGTGGAGTAACTTGTCTGTTCTAATTTTTAAATTTCTTGAAGTTAAAAAATGACTTATAATTTTTATTGAGGATAACCTAACTACATAAACATGCTTATGTAAGATTGTGGGTATGCATTGTAATTGTTAGATAAATGAGATATACTAGAACCATAAATAAGATCTTATAAAAAAATTAGTTACAAAGAGGTTCAACAACTTAGAGATATAGAACCCCAACATGCATGTGAGAGGTCTTATGTTCAAGTCTCAGCTATTACATGGAAAGTAACATGGAACTAAACCTATACTAAGAGCCATAGGCCCAAAGTGTGGGTCAAGTGTATAGGAAAAATAAGCCACATTTGATCTATATTAAGGATTCTACCAAAAATCCTTTGTAGTTAAGAGCCTTAGCATGCAAATGTAAAGTCTAAAGTTTGAAACCTAATTAATTTATACAAAAATAGAGATTGAAGTCAACCAAAATTGATTGTGTTTAATACCATAGGTAGTTTATTCTTGGATGATAAAATCCTAGTTCTATACAAGCAACAAATATTGTAACTTTCATTTTAAAGGCAATTATAATGTATGAGCACTTAAATTTTTTATTAGAAACATTTCTCTATTTCATATTAATCAAATCAAAATAATCAAATACATAGAAGGTTTACAATAGAAATGTGGTTTATTGGGTAACACAATCTAAATCAAAATAGTTTCATAAATTCAAAGTAACACACAACTTCAAACACAAGCAATTGCATCGGGGAGTGGTAAAGGAAGATCATCACTATTTGACACAACCCATTAAGAGTGTTCACAAGACAGATCTAGAGTCATCATCCTATATTTATTAACATTGTGATCCTGCAATATTAGGGAGACTAAATTATCCTAATCAAGAAAAGGATTTATAGTTAGTGGCATATTAATAATTTGTTGGTTCACAACTAGTAGTGATGACATCAATATATCAGGTTGTCTAGAAGTTTTCTCACAAGAAGAAAATAGACTATCCATATTACATATGTAATATAAACGATCATAATTATGAAAATAGTTACACATGCAAATAACTAGAATAGTTATGATGTGAGTATCATTATAAAGAAAAATCTAATTGATAATATATAAGATGTTCCTTTGATGAATAAATTCTATAAATACTAAAATTCAAAAACCACTTTTTCAATTTCTATATTAAAAAAACAAACATTCACTTTCTCAATTAACACAAAAAATTATATACAATAACCTTATCATAAAATAAGTTTTAATTCTAAACTTGTATCTAAAGAAATTCCAAAATAGACATACCCATAATTGTTAATATGGGTAATACCTTCACTTTATCTTCAACATTTTTCTCGGTTGGTGGGCTTGTTTAAGTAAGAATCCATACTAAATTAGTGGTGGCTCCTCGGGATAAATACAAAAGGGGCTTCATCATAGAAGAATGTTTGTCCAATTTACTTCATTCATGATAAAGACACCATAAAATGGTCGTACAAAACCTACTATAATAGAAAAAATATTTTGCAAAATATACATAAATTTTGGGGAACAAAAGAATCCCATTAACATTTTATGAAATTACATACGAAATGGTTTTATACATAGAATGACCTACTATTGTGGAATGACAATCCTTTGAGTTCTCTTATAGGAAGAGCTTGTGTTATGGAGTATAAAGTATTATGAGAATAACATTATATAATTTTGTTTTGAACTGTTAGATTTTAAGGAGAAATAAGAAAGGTTTGAATTTTTATATATATATAGAATAGGAGAATATGTAAGTGGTTTTTTTTTATGTATATGCTTACACTTATTATAATGAATAGTACATATAAATTATATAATTTATTATTATTACTTTTTAAATATCATAATATATATTTTTAAAAATGATGATAATCAATATTTTTGAAAAAAGATAATTTTAATTAGACACATGTCAATATTATAATTTGATGTGTTCTCTTTTAGAAAAGGATTAGTATTATGGAAGACATGAAATGTTTATTGAGTATTTTGAAAATAATATAATGAATATTTATCGAAACATTTATTTTTGAGGGGAAATAATAATTAGGTTTGGGATCAATCTAATCAATGGACTATATATAGATGACATTTTTCGTCTCACAGGTAGAATATTGCTAAAATTTATTCTTCATGTAGAATGATGCCAACAAATTATATATTTCATTAGTTATATTGGTCTAAAAATCAATTCTTATTTCTCCTCAAAATGAACAATTCAATAAAATTATGTAGTGTTATTCTAATAATGCTTTATACAACATTTCAAGTGTAGGACTATGTAAAGTTGTTGGGATTGAGAGGAGCTTTGAGGTAAGGGAGAAGACAAAGAATCATACTTCATTTTTGAACTTGAGTTGCTCCATCTTTTGGAATTGACTTTGATTAGTGTTCTTCACCGCATTTGATGCTTATATCCTCTTTTTAACATTTCATGTAGATTTTAGGTGTGGTCATTTTGATGTTATTATTTATTTTGGTTTGATTTATTAGATTTGGTTTGGGTTGGGTAGGATTTTATTCTTGTCTATTTTTTGAATTGATAATTGTGTTTCGTTTAATTCTTATCTCCTAGGATAATTAACATTGTAGCATGCAAGTTAATGGAAGAAGGTACAAATAATAGTATGGAAACAAATAAAAAGCTATTAAAAGTTCCATAGGAACCAATAAATATTATAGGGAGGTTCGTAGAAGTGAGGAACTAGTAGAATCATTAGAAGGAGTGAGGTTTGAGGCTATGGGTGTTGTGAAGAATGGGGGAGGCTTAATTAACGATGAACAAGGATAAAATGATAAGTTTTCTCCTTCCCTTCACATTGTCATAATGGAACCTAATCTAGGCATGTTTAATGATGTGAATACAAAGAAAAATAGGTTAAAAAATTATCGCATTTTCTTTGTTGTCATGGATAGAGAAAGTCTCCCCACTTGTAAATTTTTTGACGATTAACTTTTGAATCTTTGGGGCAAGAAATTAGGTTTGTATATTTCATTTTGTAGCATGGTGCAAAAAGTTTTTTTTTTCTTTAAAAATCATAATATGTAAAAAGATCCCTAAGTAAGGAGTGTTAGAATGTGGGTATGGTTATCTTCAAGGCTATGCCTTGGTATTTGGAAGTTTTGAATGAAGAAGTTTTGGCATTTGATGTTCTTAGATGGGTTACAATAAAAATTTTGCACCTCAATTTTGGGCTTTTATTCCAGATATATTGTAGCATATGGGCAAGGTCCTCTAGATAGAAGAAACCAAAGCCACCTTACCACATTTGAATGTGAGGGTTCTAGTGTCACTCCTTATTGGAGTTAATATCCTTGATAAATTGGAAAACAATATGGACAAATATATTATGTACTATAAAATTGAGCTTTTGGGAGGTTGGACACATATGTTTTGTACAAAAATGAAGGACATACAAAAGAGATTATCTTAAAATTAGGAATAGTAATAAGTGAAAAAAAAGAAATAGGGTTTTTCCATAATGGAGTGATGAACAATGGTCCTATTTTCCTAATTTCATTCAAAATATATGTTAGAATATGCAAATGAAGAACAACAATTGAATATGCCTGAAATAGTAATTAAAAGGAAGATTTGGAAATTTGAAAAGGGTGTGTACCTTTCACCAAAAGTTACCTTTTGAAGCTCACTGAGGACTCATTCGCCCTATGGTGAATGGGTCCTAGCTAGGGTTTCTACAAAATTCTCTCTGGGTTCTCTTCTGCTCAGTTCGTATTCCCAAATTCTAGGTGTTCACTATCAGACAACCAACAAAAAAAATCTATAGAGGAGTTTCCATGATTTGAAAACTTTTCTTACAACTTTGCAACTTTCTTCAAATTTTCTCTTCAACCTAAAATTTGCAATCACACATCAAAGAGAGGAAAATGTTGTTTGTTAGGGAATGGGGTTTTGCCTTGGTCAAACCCTATTTTGGTAATTAAAACTTGAATTGAAATAGAAAAATATGAAGGAATGATGAATGAACAACACTATGTAACAACTCACCAAACCTTATTTGAAACCTTGGATTGCAAATCTGCAAACTAGCATGAAGGGGCCTCAATGAATGTAGATCTTGATCATGAAACTTGATTAGAGATAATGTCATTTGAATTCTTGCATAGATCTTGAACTCTACATCACAATATTAGCTCAAACAACATGCATGTTGTAGTAAATCTTTGACATGATAAAAGGAATCTTGATTGCTGCAATAAAATTCTTCAAATCTACCCTTGAATGCCTTGAAAATGCTCTTGATCTCATAATCTTGCTATTAGGAATTTCTCATAAAGTTTCTAGGTGAAACTAAGTGAAATAACCTTGTATTTATACATATCTTAGTTCATTAAATCCCGAAATTCAAATATCACAAGCCGACATTGAATTGTAGATTTGAAATCATTAAAATACCGTTAGAAACATATTTTAAAGGGGGGTCCTAGGTCTAAGTGAGGACCCATTCACTAATGGGTCCTAGGTCACTTACCTAGGACACACATTGCTTAGTGTTAAATATTATGTTAAATTAGGGTCCTAGATCTAAGTGAGGCCCATTGGTGAATGGGTCTTGGGTCACTTACCTAGGACACACATTAAAGGGACCAATTAAGGAAAATTAATTTCAATCAATTAATAAAGCACTAAATTAGTGTGAAAGTGTAAAGGCACACTTTACAACACCAAAAACAAGGCACAATTAAGTCCATTTAATTTAAAAAGGCCCTAAACTTAATGTGAATATGAAAAACATATTACAACACTAAATCAAGGCATAATTAAGCTCATTTTATTATTAATTATTTTCAAATTAAGTGTGAAAAAGGGATAATTTTTCCTACACTATATTTTTCCCCCACTTTAGTGAGAGGATGACCCCATGTCAAACTCACACTAAAGTAGACATTCAAGACACTTATGTATGCAACAATGACAAAGATACACAACCATAACACATTAAATACCAGGAAGATCAAGCCTAGATGGTTTGATCGATGCGGAACACATCTAAGCCATTGGTTTTGTTTTGTCATGTGCTCACTCTGGGGTAGTGGAACCTCAGGCTATCCACTAGGTGAGTATCCCAAAAGGGTGGCAAATGAGAGAATCATATTAGGCTCTCATACCATATCAAAGCTATCCTCTTGACAACTTCAATAAGGTGCCACAAGACAAGGCAAGACTCTACAGGCAAGCAAGGTGTGTTATGCTAGGTGGCCTCAAATTTAGAGTTTGAGATTCATAGGGCTTAACAAGCTGCGTTATGCTAAACACCTATGAACAAGGTAAGACTCCATAGGCAAGCAAGGTGCGTTATGCTTGGTGGCCTTGAATTTAGGGTTTCAAGATTCATAAGGCTTAACAAGCTACATTATGCTAACACTTATGAATAATAATGCTAGTAAAAGTTTTTTCTCAAAGGGATTTTTCTTAGTTCGTGTAAGGTCTTATTATTATGGAACATCGTGCCTAATGTCTCCAAGAGAGGACAAGTCAAGAGTAAAAGATTCACAACTTAGAGAATATAGTGTGTCACATCACCACTAAGAGGAAAGTCGTAGGCTAAGAAATATCGCACTCTTGGAGGACATCAAAAACAATCACACCACCATGAAAAAGATTCATCACAAGAAAAAAGAAAATTGTACTATGAAACATGAGAAATATCGAAAGATATATCGGTGTATGCCCCCACTTTAAAGTAGTTGCTAACACCATTACTATGAGAAATTTCTTTAAAGTATCCAATGTTCAATCCTAAGACATGAGAGCTTATTCAGAAAGCCCTATGCCAAGTCATATGTTTCCAAAATGAAACTACGTCATGAAAAAGGAAAGAAGGGTTGCCCCCCCAAAATACATAAGGGATCTATGGATTTGGGGTCAATATATCTTTGCTACAATGTTGTTATAGAGATAAAAAAACATCACCATTCCCCAAATACTCATAGAACTAGAAGAATGACACAAAAAGAGCGACATCAAAGAAAAAGCCTTTTGGGTCAACAAGGAAGAGACCTAAATATCTCGATGCCTTGCATCATCCCCAAAAGGAAAACACAAGACAAGAAAAAAGGATAAAATGTGTATGACACAGAGAAGAATGTAGATACAAATAGAGGAATGCACAAAAAAAGAGAGAGATACATCAAACGAAACAATACGGGGATCACGTTACACACATGCAATCACATAAAGAAACATGAAAATTAAAATAAAGAAAAAGAATAGTAAGGCACATGCGAGTAAATCTATAGCAGGTCGTTCACATCCCAATCTCGTTCAATATATGTGGAAGGTGGACAACTAGCCAAAGGGACAACATCAAATTCCAAAACTAGGACAAGGCTATCTAACACCTTTCCACACTAAGTGTAGGACAAGGATGAGCTGAGATGAGTGATGAGAATGAGCTCCTTGCGATAAAGAGAATGATTTACAATGAATTTAAAACATGTAATAGTGAGTATGCTATGATCCTACAACTATTACATGGCAAGGAGTGAAGTGAATGTGATTTTAGTCAAGTTTGATTCTTAGAGGGTGAAAAATTCTTCAATATGTTCTTTAAAGGATGACAATTGTTGGTATGATGACCAAAGAATCTATGATAAACACAATATGGTTCATTTTTATTAGTTTGTCTTTTGGTCAAGTTTGCACATTTAGGTGGTAAATCGACTAGTTGCCAATGTAAAAGAGCATAGAAGATTGTCTTGGTTTTGGATAGTTGTAAAAGGTTATAAAGAGATCCAGGAGGTTCATATAATTGTTTTAGCTCATATTTTTGATGATCATGCACTCTTGGTTTCTTCTTCTTTGGTATGATAACTATGTTTTCACCAACTTCATCTTCTAATTGCAAGTCCTTTCCTTTTTCACAAAAGGATGTGTTAGGGGTAGTAAAGTGTTCGAAAGGTGTGGCTTCTTTTCGTTTATTCATAGGTAATGTATTGGAAGCGGGTTGAGGGGGAGGAAATTTTTTGTTGATGAGGTAACCCAAGCTATATACATATTATATTCCTTGTTCATATTTAAGTAGCTTTTGTAAGTTTCCTATAAGAGGAATGACATGGATAACAATAGGTTTATCTCTCACAAGGTCTTGTAAAGTTTTCAATTCTTCATCTAGTTCCTTATGTTCTCTTACGAGATATGAACAACATCATGCACATTGATTGTAGGTAAGGAAATAATTGGAAATGAGGTATGCATGTTATGATCCATAGGGGGTTGATTATCAACACTATTAGAAAGAGAGTTAGAAAACCCAAGATCCACGAAGAATGGTGTATCATGGGATGACATGAGTCTCAAACTTCATCTCACAACAATATTGATAATAGGACACCAATTTGTAAAGCTCATACAAGTTTCACAAACTCAATGCCAACCCAAAATGGAAAGAAGGTAAAATACAATGCACTGACCTAGAATGCAATATGTAAATGCAGTTTTTTAGATTCTAAACAAGGTAATTTTTTGATTACACTATGCAAAAAGCTAAAAATTATGTCTTGTAAATGCAATTTTGATCTCACACAATGCATTAAATTTATCAAATTAAGCTAGATATGATCAAATTGTTGAAACAAAATTTTTGCAAACAGAAACAAAAATCTAAAAGCAACAAACAAAAATGCAGAAATGAATATTTTAATGCCCAAAAAATTAGAATGTGAGCCTGATCAGGGACTCATTCACCCTAGGGAAAATGGGTCCTAGGTAAGGGTTGTGAAACAATTTTTTATAGATTTTTGAGTGATTTTTAGTAGTTTCCAGAGTCTGGCACGATACTACAAGTTTTAGTTTTAATTTTCTGTGAATCCAATGTTGAATGCAAGTGCAAAATGTGATAAAATGAAAACCTAGAAAACCTTATTTGATATGCAATTTTTGTTTCAATTTTTAAATGCAAATGAATATGATTGATTTTTTTTGCATTTTTTATATTTAAAGAATGCAAAATATGCATCCTAAAACCCTTAAATGAAATGCAAAGTTAAATGCAAAATAGACACCCTAAATGAGACCTAATTCAATGCAAATAGATGCAAATAAATGCAAGATCTAAATCTAGGATGAAAGAGGACTCCAAAATCATAAAATGCAAGGATCAAACTCAGGTTCACCAAAATGAAACATAAATAAAAGGGTTTTCCACAAAGGAGTGATGAACAATGGACCTAGTTTCTTAATTTCATTCAAAATGTATGTTATAAGATGCAAATGAAGAATAACAATTGAGTTTGACTAAAATAGTAATCAAAAGATAGATCCGGAAAGGGGAAAAGGGTGTTTACCTTTCACCAAAAGTCACCTTTTGAAGCTCATTGAGGACTCATTCACCTTATGGCGAATGGGTCCTAGCTAGGGTTTTTGAAAAATGCTCTTTGGGTTCTCTTCTGCTCAGTTTGTACTCCCAAATTCTAGGTGTTCACTATCAGACAACCAACAAAAAAAATCTATAAAGGAGTTTCCATGATTTGACAAATTTTCTTGCAACTTTGACAACTTTGCAACTTTCTTCAAATTTTCTCTTCAAATAATCTTCAACCTAAAATTTGCAATCACACATCAAAGAGAGGAAAATGTTGTTTGTTAGGGAATGGGGTTTTGCCTTGGTCAAACCCTATTTTGGTAATTAAAACTTGAATTGAAATAGAAAAACATGAAGGAATGATGAATGAACAACACTATGTAACAACTCACCAAACCTTATTTGAAACCTTGGATTGCAAATCTGCAAACTAGCATGAAGGGGCCTCAATGAATGTAGATCTTGATCATGAAACTTGATTAGAGATAATTTCATTTGAATGCTTGCATAGATCTTGAACTCTACATCACCATATTAGCTCAAACAACATGCATGATGCAATAAATCTTTGACATGATAAAAGGAATCTTGATTGTTGCAATAAACTTCTTCAAATCTACCCTTGAATGCCTTGAAAATGCTCTTGATCTCATAAAATTTCTATTAGGACTTTCTCATAAAGTTTCTAGGTGAAACTAAGTGAAACAACCTTGTATTTATACATATCTTAGTTCATTAAATCCCGAAATTCAAATATCACAAGCCGACATTGAATTGTAGATTTGAAATCATTAAAATATCGTTAGAATATATTTTAAAGGGGGGTCCTAGCTCTAAGTGAGGACCACTTACCTAGGACACACATTGCTTAGTGTTAAACATTATGTTAAATTAGGGTCCTAGATCTAAGTGAGGACCCATTCGCCAGGGCGAATGGTCCTAGGTCACTTACCTAGGACACACATCTTCCAAAGCTAAGTATTGTATAATGACATTTATGAATATCGGGTTTTATCCCTCATAATTTGTATTTAATTAGGCTTGGATTTGAATTAAAGGGTCCAATTAAGGAAAATTAACCTCAATCAATTAATAAAGCCCTAGATTAGTGTGAAAGTGTAAAGGTACACCTTACAACACCAAAAACAAGGCACAATTAAGTCCATTTAATTTAAAAAGGCCCTAAACTTAATGTGAATATGAAAAACATATTACAACACTAAATCAAGGCATGATTAAGTTCATTTTATTATTAATTATTTCCAAATTAAGTGTGAAAAAGGGATACTTTTTCCTACACCACAATAAGAACTTTAAACCAAAATTCAAGGAAAATCAAAAGACTTGGATAACAATGAAAACAACCTTGAAAATCATAATGAAAAGAAAGATTATGCTAAAAAGGAGAAATCTATAAATGGGGTAGCCTTGTCATTGAAGAAGAGGTCATTAACAAAGTTAGTGATTGGAAGAGGGAACCGACTATAAGAATTATTGATAAAGATGCCCAACAAAAAGGAAAACTCAAGAACTTGTTTTGGATAAAATTAAAGAAAAAAATTAATCTAAAAGGGAGAAAAAGAATATTGAAATTACCATCTCTCAACCAATTACTTCACTCTTAGTAGAGCCAGAGGGATGAACAAATAAATTTTCTAAAAATTATTCATTGGAGGAGGATAGTGAAAATGTGATTTTAAATTGCAACAATCCCTTATTCATCGATGAGGTAGAAAAAAGGATGGATGTTGATAAACATGAGGAAAGAAGATGACAAGAAAAAATAAAGCAGTCAAGTAGAGAAGATAGTGACCATATAAACAAAAAAATGGAAAAAAAGAGATGATTCCAAAATATTTTGATAGATTATACAAGAATAAAAACCCTCGAACTCTCCATCTAATCATAATGAGCCCAAATTACATTAGTTGGAATGTTAGGGGTCTTAAATCTTGCAAAAATATATTACCATAAGTTTTCACTATAAGAGGATCCTTCTTAACTTCCTACTCTTACAAGATGTCAAGGTGACATGATTTCAATTAGAAACCATTTTGAAATTTATCTAGAAAGATACTATTCAAATCTTTGCCAATCATGACAAAGGGTGAGGGGGCACTTCTGTCTTAATCAATGACAAGTGGGCTAACTTTATTTAGGCCTCTATGTGTTCACAATGTAACATGGGAGCTTTGGTTAATTTGGAAAAATATAATTTTGAATTTGGTTTGTGCTCAATTTATGCATCCAATGACTATAAGGACATAATTGACACCCAAAAAATGGATGATAAATATTCCCAAGATCCCTTAGATTATATGTGGAGACTTTATTATGATAGAGAATAAATATGACAAGGGTAGAGGTATTGGGAAATTGTTTTAGAATAAAATGAAAAGGAATTTACACCTCGTTGACCCCCTTGAGAAAGGTAAGAAGAGTAACAATGGTATCTAGTATACATGGTGTAAAATATTGCAAAATATTTATTACAAGATTGATAGATTCTATGCCCACCAAAGCTATTTTAGTAAATTTGAATAACACTTTTGGGAGAAAAACTAAAAATAGTAAATTTACTCAATCATGCCAATTCAAACTTGAAACATCAATTTAAAGCTCAATACAAATAGAAACAATAAACTTTCTATAGATTTGAGAAGAGTAAAATACTGTGTACCAGTCACCAAAAGGTAGTTTTGGGAGGCAAACTGAGACTCATTTTCCCATGAGTGAATGTGTCTTTGATCAGGGATTTCAACCAACATTCGGGAGCCTTTGATGTCAATTTGTAGCTTCTGTTTGATCTAGGTTTCAGTGTCAAAAATTCGAAAATCAGATATGTAGGCGAGATTCCATGAATTGACAACTTTGACAACTTTTCCAAATTTTCTCTTTAAGAGATCTTCAATCCTTATTCAACCTAAGATCTGCAACACAAAAACAAGAGGGATTTTTTTTTGTTTTTGGTGAATAGGGGTTTTCTTTGGTCAAACCCCATTTGGGTAATTAAACCTTTAATTGAAATAGTGAAATGTGAAAGAAATGATGAATGGACAATGCTATGCTGCAAATCACCAAACCCTTGAATAAACCTTTGGAAATCTAAAATGTTAATGTTGATCTTGCATGAAATGGCTTCAATGGATGTGGATCTAGATGCTTGAAATATGATTTGAATGCTTGCTTGAATCTTTGAAACCTACATCACAATGTTAGCTCAAAAAACATGCATGATTACAAAAGACTTTGACACGATGCTTGAGATCTTGATTGCTGCAATAAATCATTGATAAATATGCTCTTGAATGCCCTTGATCATGATATTTTCTATGCTTGTTCTCACTTCAAAATGCTACTTGAAAAAATTAGACTTGATTTGATAAAATAACCTTGTATTTATAGGTATGTAGCCTTAATTTATTAGAAATTAAACATTACAAGCCAAAATTAAATTTTGAATTTAGGGACATTAATATACCGCCAAAAACATATTTTAAATTTAGGTTCAAAGGCCTAGGGAGGACCCGGTTCTAGGAACCTATTACTGGAACACACATTGCTCAAGGTAAAGTGTTATGTGTTGGCATTAATTGTTGCTAGGATTTCCCTTTGAAAAATATAATTTATTAGGCTTGTAGATGTAAAATAGGGCTTATTAAGGCATAATTAAGTCCAATTTAATTTAGGAGCCCAAACAAAGTTTGAAAATGTAAAGAAGTACATTTATCTACACTACATTTAGCCCCCACTTTAGTGAGAGGATGGGCACAAGAGAAAAATCACACTAAAGCAGACAATCAAGAGAGGTATAATTGTACAACTGTTGGAAAAAGGTTCATGAGGATGATCATGCCCCCAAGATCTAAGATCTCATGACAAACCAACAAAGGCACAAAGAGACACATACCTTTATTAAATATGCAATAAAAATTGTTTGGACATAACTGTGGATCAAAGTTGTGGAAAATTATCCTTGTAATTCTTTCAAATGGACTTAACACAATTGAATCAATTTTTGGGAACTTGTATTGATTTCCTCAGTTTGTTTCTAAGTATCAATTCGGGGATCGTAAGCTCATGGATAGTGTGGTGGCTATATACCGAAGGGATAAAAATAGTGAACTAAGTGGGGATTAATGCAACTAATTCACACAACTATTTAATCAAAAATCTACTTAATCTTTATGTTTCTACTTTGTGACAGGAACTACACCAGGAATTGTGATAGGAAGTGCAGTGACAAAAACTATGATAGAAAGTGCAACAACAAAAATAAAGAAACTTTATAAATTATGCACTGACAATGATAAATTCCAGTTTGCACAAATCAAAGTATTAATTATCGAACTATGAATAAGAACATTAGTTGATAATTGAAAGAAATCAACTTTAAAACCAAATTGCAATTAATTACGAATAACTAGATTTATGTGAAGAAAAGGAAATGCTTTAAAAATTAAATCACACAATTACCACATCAAAACTAATCTGGAAAAGCCACTGGACAACTCAAGTAGTGGGCCTTGCCTCCTTGGTCGTTTAGTGATGTAATGTAAACTCTGTTCTACTTCAAACTAATCATGCACACATAACAATTTCCATATATATCACAATTCAAAACAACAACCTAAATTTATATTAATATTTGTATATCAAGTCTTTTGATTGCAAATATTTATACTAAATAAGCACCGATACAATTTGATATGGTTTGTTTGTGGCCTATGGCCAACAAACCAAATAAGTTCAACATAAAATAGATAATAGCCATTGGCCACAAACGTATAACAAGTTTAACAAATGTTGTTTCAAAATAAGTTTATAAACCAGTTAAACTTAATATAGCTTTAACATCTCCTTGCTTTTATTCCATCCACGTTCTCAACAACTCTAACATCTCCCTTCAATTATCTCCTGCAATTTCATCGACAAAATAATTAGCATTTTAATAGATATTGATATTTTCTAATTGTTTTTAATTTTATCTTACATTATACCAAATATCTATACTTCTTATGACAAATAGTGATAGGAAGGCGAGAAAAGTAAAGGACAAAGGCAAGAAAAAGATAAATTTGTTAGGACTTTTTCACCCTCATCATTTCCCCTCAGCTGATGCATTTGCATGTCCTCATACAAAGGAAAGAATCACTAACTGATTAGTCTCTGCAAGGAACCATTAATTTCTTTAGTCCATTTCTGCTTCAACTCCTGAGTCTGCTGCTCATGTTCATTGATGGGCAAATATTGTTCCTTCAAAATTGCTGCTTGATCCAGCTCTACCTTCAATATTTGAATTTCTATTTCTTGTAACCAGGAGGCAGAGTTGGCCTGCTGAAGCTGACTCTGCAATTCTTTATTTTCATCCTTCAACTTTCCAATTGATCCTTGCAATTCCTTAATTTATTTTAGGACATTTTTTTTCTTCAAACTCTTCTTTAGTGTTTGCTTTAGCCTCTTGATCATCTTTGCTAAGAAATTATCTGTCATCATTTTGTTCTAATTCTACATACTTGATTATCATCAAATTTTCTTCACCAACTTTGTTTAGAAAGAGGAGGAGGACTTTCATGTCTTTCTTGTTCTTCTAAATTGTCTACTTGTGTTATTCCTTCTATTTCTACATAACTCCCATCTAACTATTCCTCAACATTCTGATGCAATGGAGAAGGAAATTGTGACTCAAATGGAGCATTGTCCTCTTGTTCAACCAAGGGTTATTTTGTGGAGGAATCTTTAGCAATTGAAACCTTAGGTTCTTGATCATCTTCAATAGTGATTATCTCAGGGATGGAAGACTTATTTTCTGTTGCTTCTTGTGTTTTCCTTCTTTTTGTCTGCCTACCCTATCTTTTTAGGACTTCAGATGGAACTTGTAGGTATGAATCAGGCTTATTATATTTTTGACTATCCATATGACTGGCCACATTGGCCAAGTTGTCCAATCGGCTCATAGGGCTAGTTGAAGCCTTTAATTTCATTTTATTCCTATCACAAAAGGCTCAAAATTTGATTCTTTTTGACACTCAATAGATTGGGTTTGTTTTCCTTTGGCTGACTTGGTAGACGACTTTGAAACTTTAGTATATTTAACACTTGAAGTCTTGGTTTCTCTAATAGTCGATCTTGAGGACATTTTAGATAATTTTTCAAGGGCTTTCCTCTTTGAAGAACTAGGGTCTTGGTTTCCTTCAAAACCTTCTTCGGATGTGCCAGGAAGGGTTTTTTTTTTCAGAATGAGAGTTTTCATTGGGAGAATCATCTAAAGATTCATCCAAGGAGGTTTTAGTTTATGAGCCTTCATAACCAGTATCATCATTTATATTGACAAAGGAATCCCAATCACCCGGGGGAGAAAGTCTTTTTAATGCATGGATGATCAATAATCGGACTAACCCATGGTGAGCTAACAAATTGCTTTTCTTTTTTTAATATCCCTACTCATATGGTAGAGGGAACAAAATAGAAAACATGGTACATTGACTAAATGATTTTTCCTCAAATGCAACATTAAGCAAAAATGTTGAGAAAAAACGTACACATACCTCCCTTCACAAGTGATGTATTTAATTATGAACTTTTCCACACCTCTCCAAATCCCTGGTAATGAAGCTAATTTAGTACCTTGGTCATGAACCATCTCAATAGATTCTCCTCTTTTTAGAAATGTCTTTTACATAGGTTGTAGGTCCACGACCTTCTTTTTGTTGCTTGGAAAGTATTTCTCACCAGTCACAAGTAAACCCATTAAATATGCTATAACCTCAATATTTACAGGGAATTGCACATCCCGAATAAAAACTTGATTTCCATGAAAACTCAATGCAAATTCGTGGGCAACCTTCTTATCAAACCCCCTTAATTTCTTGAAATAAATATCCAACTATGCCTATTTGAACACCTCATAAACCTCCTTATTTTTATGAGCCTTTAATTCCTCCATGGAATTAGGTTCATGGTGGGGACGTCGATCTTTAGCCATGGTATGGTTTTACTAGGAAGTTGTAAAAATAAAAGAGTGGAGATGGGTTTAACAATAACAATTAATAGTAACAAAACAAGAATAGTTACCTACAAAACAAGAATGGTTACTCGTAGGATAAAAATTGCTTACCAAAATTGGGAAATGATATTTTAAAATTAGTAATAATGGCAGTTAGGGATAAAGTTATGGTGAAGAGTGTGGGACTACTATGACAGGTACAGTGAAGGTGGAGTATTGTGTTGTCATGATGAAAGGAAATGATGGATGAAATAATAAAATAAAAAGGTAAATAGTATGATAACATTCCCTCCCCCCAACTTAATTATGAACCGTCCATGAGTCATGCCACTATAAGTCAAAAGAAAATAAGAATATTTAATAAATGTAAAATAAAATAAAAATATTAAAAAATAACAATACTAATATCGATTGTGGGTCATGTCACCAATAAGAATGGAGTATGAATGCTGAGATGGCCACCCGAAATACTCAAAAGAAATTTGAATTAGCATGAGGAAATCTGGCAGGGCATCAAGTGGATAATGCAATGGCCATGTGAGAGGAGGAAGCACGAGAGTATTAAAAAATGCCAAGGTGGACAGGTGGCTTGCACTGCCGACGAGAGAAGAAACATGGAAATGACTCCTGGTCATAATGAGAGTGTAATGGAAGAAGTACAAATGGCAACCAACTAAATGATGCTGGCGCAAGCAAAAAGTACCTACCCATAGGATTACAATAACCACTACAAATGAAACATGATCAAAGAATTTTGGAACAAACATGTAGAAGGTCCTAGCCATAGGATGCTAGGAAAGAGTGCCTGATACAACTGGTGAAGCTGAAAGGAACATGAAGCTAAAATTGTGGTGGAGGGCTGTTGCTAGCAAGAACATCAGGAGGATGGAAAGTCATCTTTTGATGTGAAAATCGAAGAAGCAATCCTAGTGCATCATAGAATTGGTAGCGATAGGAACAACAAATCCCCCTAGAAGTTCTTGTCACAAAAGTGACAGGAATTCTGCTCATATTTTGTTTGTTTGTTTTTTTATCACGATGATAGACTGCCGACATCTCGGGTTTCACCCTATCATTGCTTAGAGACGCCCAAAAACTAATTTTCACCTCTAATATTAGTTAGGAGTTAATGTTCATTGGAATTTGGTTTTCAGATAGTAATTGGCCAACAACACTCGAAGGTTTTCATTGTTGGATCTTTTATTGTTTTTTAATTTTTTTTTTTCTATTTTTTATAACTTATTTTGGAGAGGTGATAGGAACAAGAGTGAGTTCCTTTGTCATAGTACAAACAAATGTTTCTTTTGAAAGGGGCTGTTTGTATAGATTCAAATAGCATATGATAACAATTAGAGTCATATGCTCTGAGTCCACAGTGCATAACTTAACAACACCATTATCATAAACATTCTCGATCTCATAGGGACTGAGCCATCGAGTATGGAATTTTACTTTGAAGTCTTGGAACCGAGAGTCATAGAGAAAATCCCAGTCACTAGGTTGAAACGTTCATTGACTAATGAAGCGGTCATTCCATTGTGCTCATTATTGTTGCACCATTTTTGCATGAAAAAGGGCTTACTGATGCATTTCATCTAAGGAATGGATTTGAGTGATTCTTTCTTTCTATGCTTTAGTGAGACTCATCCCCAGTTGAAGAGTGGTGCAGAGAGCCTTTACTTCAAACGCAATGGGCAAGACAACATTTTTACCGTAAACAAGCTCATATGGTGTCAAGCTAGTGGTTGTCTTCCAAGTCGTTTAGTAGGCTCAAACTACTTCAGGAATTTTATTCCCCCAATCCTTGCATAATGCCATAGTCTTTGTGAGCATATTTTCAACTCCCGATTGGTCACCTCCACTTTCCCATTGGCTTGTGGATGGTACAATTTTTAGTGTTTGATTTCATATTCCCGAACTAGAGCTGCAACTAAATCAGATGTAAACTGTGGTCCTTGGTCTGTAACAATCTCTCGTGGGATGCCATACCTAGTAAAAATATTAGAATATAAGTAGTTAGTAACTTTTGTATCTCTAGCATGTTTTAAAGCTACTACTTCTAGCCATTTAGTTACATAATCAATACATACCAGAATATACTCTTTATCCATAGAAGGAGGATTAATTGGTCCTACAAAATCCAAACCCCATTTATCAAAGGGTTCAATTGATAATTGTAGGTGTAAAGGAATTTCATCGGAACGCATGGGTCTGCCCATATGCTGACACTTATCACAATGCTCAACATATCTTTTACAATCCTTATGGATTGTTGGATAGAAATACCCTGCAGTCAACTTTGCCAACAATTTATTGTGCTGCAAAGTGTCCCCCGCAAGGCTGAAAATGGAAAGCACAAAGTATGTCAAAGACATCCTTCTCTGCAACAAATCGAAGCATAGCATTATCAATTCTAGTACAAAAAAGTAATCCATTAATCCAACTATATTGTCCACAAAGTCCTATAAGCTTTCATGCGTCTCTTGGAGAAAAATGGGGTGGAAATCTACATGTGACAAGATAATTTAAAGAAATATCAACAAACCATGGGATTTTCACAGAAATGGCAAAAATATGTTTGTTGTGGAAAGCATCATCCATAGGAATTGGTTTATCACACTTCAATCTAGATAGAAAATTAGAAACCATGTTTTCACGTCCTAGTTTATCAAGAATAGTGATATCAAATTCCTGCAACAAAAGCAACCATCAAATCACTCTTCCTATAAAAGTTGGCTTATTCATTAAGAACCTTATAGCAGAATGATCTGTATGTACAAATTTTTTATACCCAGTTATATAATGGCACAATTTGCTTACTGCATAGACTACAACCAAAAAATCTTTTTCAGTTACAATGTAATTTACCTCTACACTAGTAAAGTTCTTACTAATATAATAAATGGAATAAAAGAGAGAATCATCCTTTTGTCCAAGCACTGCTCCCATGGAATTTTCTGAAGCATCAATGTGAATATAAAATGGCAATTCCTAGTTTGGTCCTTGTAAAACTGGTGTAGTTATAAGCTTCCCCTTAACTTCTTCAAAATCTTGTTGACACTCTTGTGTCCACAAAAAATCAACATCTTTACCTAGCAAAAGAAAAAGAGGTGAGGCAATTTTACTAAAATTTTGAATAAATCATCTATAATATCTAGCATGACCCAAAAAACTACGAGCATCTTTTTCAAAAGTAAGTATAGGTAAGTCATGAATTATCTTTACCTTTTTGTGATCTACCTCAATTCCTTTTGAAGAAATATAATTCCCTAAGACAATACCCTCAGTTATCAAGATGTGACAGTTTTCATGACTTAAAGATATATTAGTAACAATACATCTTTTAAGAACCTTTTCTAGATTTTCCTTTACCTCTTCATACGTGTCTCCATAAATAGTAAAATCATCCATGTAAACTTCCACACAATCATGAATCAAATCTACAAAAATACTTAACACAATCCGCTGGAAGGTAGCAGTAGCATTACATAACCCAAAAGGTAGGACATTATAAGCAAAGGTACCCCACGAGTAGGTAAAGGTGGTCTTGTCTTGATCCTCTGGGGCTATATAGATTTGATTGTAACCATTGAATCCATCAAGGAAAGAAAATAATTTCTTTCCAGCAAGGGTATCTAGGACTTGATCAATAAAGGGTAGTGGAAAGTGGGCTTTCTTGGTAGCCTTATTAAGGGCTCTATAGTCTACGCATATTTGCCACTTCTCATTCTTTTTTGGAACTACCACAAGAGGTGACACCCATTGGCTATCAGAGATATGATAGATGAATTCTATGTTGAGTAACTTTTGAGGTTCATCTTTAACAATTTCTCATAGGACAAGGTTCAATATTCTTTGTGGTTGTCTTACAGGTCCACTTCCTTCCTCTAGATAGATAAGATGTGTGCAAGTGGCAGGGTGTATTCCTCTCATATCTTGGTAATCCCAAGAAAATGCATCTTTATGGGAACACAACATAGAAACAAGGTCTTCTAAATGTGAGGGGTTTAGGTTGGGATTTATATTAAGCATCTTTCCAAGTAAAACTTCCATAGCCTGAGATTGGACAAGAGTATTTACAACAAGCAATTGGGAAGTAGATGAGGATGGATCAAAATTCCCAGATACTAAAAAGGGGATATATACACAAGTGTGTGGTAATAACTGATGCAAAGTAATGAAATGCTGAATAGATTATGAATTACTAACTAGTGGAAAATTCCCAAATGGGCAATTGTCATTTATACCGAAAGGAAAAAATATTGTTTCTAAAAAATTATCAAACAAATAGTGATTTTGTAAGAAATTATTAAGAACATTGTCTTATGATATTTCCTCAAATTCTCTAGTTTGATCAATTGTCAAAATAGGAAAAGATTCATCTAAATCACTATCGATCCACAATGGATCTTCTATTTCCAATAAAGGTTGTGCTAGAGGGTACAACGTCAATTGCTTCATTTGTTCTCCATTTGAAATCACCATATTGCTAGACCTGCAAATAATAAAAGCATTAGCTGCGGCTAACCAAGGACTACCTAAAATTAAGGGGTATCCTCCTAGCTTAATCTTTGGTTGTAAAATCATAAAATCTATGGGATGTTCCTAAGACTCAATAGAAATAATGTCTTCATTCAAACCTTTCAGCTTTACAAGGGAACGGTCCGCCATTTGCAAGACCGTTGGAGTAGGTCTTAGTCAATGAAGGGCTAGTTTTTTCCTAGTCTCATTTGTCATTACATTTATGGTTGGTTCTAAATCCATAAGTGTATTTGGTATAACTATATTAGCAGTATGTACCTTTATCATTGGGCTCCCAGGATCCACATACTTAGGAACAAAAATCTTTCCCAACATCAAATTTGCAAGTTGTGCAATGACTTAGATTGTCTTAGGGTCTTGTTTCTTTTGTTGTTTTCTCCCACATAGTTCTTTAACTGCTCTTGTATACACTAGAACATCTTGAATGGCCTGCAAAAGAGGGATTTTAATTTTAAAATTTCTTAATTCATTCATAAAATCAAAACCTGATTGTGATGTTTCCTATTGTTTTGGTTCTTCTTGAAACCTATTAGGAAATGGGGGCCTTGGTTTTTCTTCTTCTGGTTCTACCGGATAATCCTCTACCTTTGTGATAGTTGGCCCTTGAAGATTCTTTCCTGATCTTAGTTGTACACCATTAATTTTTAGTGTATTGATAGCATAGGTTGGGTATCCTGCTAACTCATTATTGTAAACCGATTGAGCCACCATATTATTTGGATTGGGTGATGGTTGTGCGAACATAGGTGTTGCTTTTGGTGGTTGGGTTGAACTAGATGGTTGATTAGATGATTATGGAACATGTGGTAAGAGCTATTATGGCTGCTGCTAAGGATTTATTGTTGATGGTGGTGGATATGGAGGGTATGATTGATATTATGGGTATGTTGGTGGTGGCGCTTGCCATGCTTGCCACGATTGTGGAGCATGTGGTTATTGTTGTGTCCACTGGGGGTAGTATGGAGGTTTTTACCAACCTCCAAACCATCCAAGTTGATTTGGAAAAGGAGTTTGCTGATAAGGATAAGGACTTGAAGGTGATGTATGATAATCAGTTGGGGGAATTCATCGTGGTTGCCAAGGCCTCCTTTGAGTCATAAAGTAAACAACCTCTTCCATGTATTCTACGTCAATCATGTCTATAGGAAGGGGTTTTAGGATGGTGTTCCTACTGGCATCTTCTAAAGAAGATATTTTTGTTTTGTTGTAGGGACACTCTTCACTATTATTCCTTTTACGAAAAATAGGACAAAACACAACATAGGACTTTTCAACCTCCTCTCACTTCTTTCGCATGTACAAGGTATCGATCTTCTTACCCATGTGACTTAGTTGGTTAGTCTTGAGGTCCTTGAGGAATGTACCTAATTCTCTTTTTGTAACTCTTGATGCCCTCTGGAAGAGACATGCTTCCCGGTGTACCCTCTGACTGAATGGGTGGACCTTGAATAGTTCTTGCACACATCACAAATATCATCAAACCTTATCTTAGGAATATCTCCACCACCCATTAGATTCATATATCCAAAAATTCATCCCTAATCCCCCTAAGAAAGATAATTTTTACAGTATCATTGGTTAACCCTGTTTGCCTAGTTCTTTGGAGACTAAATATAAAGTGCTCTAAATAATTGTCTAAGGTCTCTTCTTTGTGTTGCATGATACAAAATATCTTGTCTTGGGTTTCCTTGGTCTTGTAGTATTCTTGGTATTTCTCCAATAATTTTGTCTTCATGTTGTCCCAACTATGGATGTTTTCACGTCCTAGTCCCATAAATCATTGCAATTTTGCATCTTTCAGAGTACCTGGAAATAATTGAAGTTTTTGTGTATCATTGTGATAGTCATAATTATGACATAAAACATCAAATTGAAAAAGAAATATATCGGGGTCTTCCATAGAAAGACCTCAAAAAATAGGTAAGGTAGAGTGAGCTATGTTCTTCATGGGGGCATCCTCCTCTAGATGTGCAATGGGAAACTCAAAGATAATAGGGTTGTTGTTGGCCAATGCTCTCTCATTTTTGTTGTTGTTGTTGTTGTCTATAGTTCTAAATTCCCAAGGGGTGTAGAAAGATGTGAATGGCTTAAGGTCTCCTAGGTTCTTACAACTTTGGAGCTTGTAAGATTCTCAAAATATCTTAGCAACCATTTTAAATGAATCTTCAAGCAACTCCTGGATGACACTAGAAGGAGACTCAAATGTGGAATCAAGGACGCATTTTTCAATATCGAGTTTAGCTAGTTTCTTTTTGGATGGAATTTTCACAATTAATGGTTTTAATTCATTTTGTGGTTTTTCTTGTTATGAACTACTTCCTATATCCTTCTTAACAAATCTCCCTTTAGTATATCTACTATGATTCATGCATCTATATGATTGATAATAGACAAAACTAAGGTTAATTACCTAGGCGAGGTCGACAATCGCATAGACTTTCACCTTAGTGCACTGGTCCTAACTTAATTCACTAGACTAACAGGCCTTTAACACTTCTCCCCAAAAATGACACCAAAATGTTTGGACAAAACTGTGGATCAAAATTGGGGAAAATTATCCTTGTAATTATTTCAAATGGACTTAACACAATTGAATCAATTTTTGTGAACTTGTATTGATTTCCTCATTGTTACTAAGTGTCAATCTGAGGATCGTAAGCTCATGAAAAGTGTTGTGGCTATATACCGAAGGGCTGAAAATAGTGAACTAAGTGGGGATGAATGCAACTAATTCACACAACAAATATTTAATCATAAATATGGTTTAATATTTTTGAGTCTATTTTGTGACAGGAACTACACCAAGAACTGTGATAAGAAGTGCAGCGAGAAAAATAAAGAAACTTTATAAATTATGCACTAACAATGATAAATTCTAGTTTTCACAAATCAAAGTTTTAATTCTCGAACTATGAATAAGAACATTAGTAGATAATTGAAAGAAATTAACTTTTAAACCAAATTGCAATTAATTACAAATAACTAGATTTATGTGAAGAAAAGGAAATGCTTTAAAAATTAAATCACACATAGTTACCACACCAAAACTAATCTAGAAAAGTCATCGAACAACTCAAGCAGTGGGCCCTACCTCCTTGGTCATTTGGTGATGGAATGTAAACTCTATTCTACTTAAAACTAATTATGCACACACACCAATTTCCAGAATATATCATGATTAAAAAATAGCAGTCTAATTTTATATTAATATTTGTATATCAAGTCTTCTAATTGCACATATTTATACTAAATAAGCACTAATAAAGTTTGTTATAGTTTTTTTGTGGCCTATGACCAACAAACCAAATAAGTTTGACATAAAATAGACAATGGCCGCTAGCCACAAACATATAACAAGTTTAACAAATGTTGTTTCAAAAATAGTTTATAAACCGTTTAAACTTAATAGCTTTAACATCTCCTTGCTTTTCTTCCACCCACTTTCTCAACAGCTCTAACATCTCCCTTCAATTATCTCCTACCATTTCATCCATAAAATAATTACCATTTCAATGGATATATATATATATATTTAAATTTATCTTAGATCATACCAAATATCTATACTTCCTATGACAAATAGTGACAAGAAGGTGAGAAAAGTAAAGGACAAAGGAAAACAAAAGGTAAATATGTTAGGAAATTTTCACCCTCATTAGCGATGACAAGATACTCAATCATACAATTCCAAAGACTAAAAGAAAGGAAAAAGAAAAAAGAAAAAGAGGGTGGGTCAAACCTCGATTGTTTGTCCATATCGATGTGGATCAAGCCTTAGTTGTTTGTCCAAAAATGTTTACGTGGAAATCCTTGACCACTATGCAAACCAAATGCGCTCACAAGGGCTAGTGTAGTCCGATATACACTAGGTGAGCCCCAAGAAGTGGCTAGCTAACCCTACCAAAGTTATACCTCCTAATAACTTTGATAAGGTGCCATATAAATGGTCAGAAGACTAGTAATCTGCATTATGCTAAGCACTCATGAAGAAGGCTCCACTGGCAAGCAAGTTGTGTTATGCTTGGTGGCCTTGAAAAACATAAAGGCTATATTGGAAAGCAAGTTGTGTTATACTTGGTGGCCTTGATACATGAAATATGATATTCAAAGGTGTTTTTCTTAGTTCATGAAAGGTCTCACCTTAGGGAACATTGTGACTAATGTCTCCAAGAGAGGACTAGTCGAGGATAACAGATTCATAATTTAAGGAATGCAAAGCATAAAATTGCCACTAAGAGGAAAGTCATATGCTCAGAAAGGTCATAATTTTGGAGGTCATCAAACCAAATGACACCACCAAGAAGAAGACACATTGAATGAAATAAGAAGACCACACCAAGAAACACAAGTTATTGTCAAAATGATAATGTCAATGTATGCCCTCACTTTAAAGAAATTGCTAAACACCATACTGTGAGCAATTACTTTAAAGTAGAAAATTATAAATGCTAAACAATAAAGAAGACATGAGAGTTTATTTGGAAAGTCTTATGTCAAGCATATGTTTCCAAATGAAGCTATGTATCATGAAAATGGGTTTCCCCCAAATGAAATCCCAAACACATAAGGGATCAACGAATTCGAGGTCAGCGTATATCTTTGCTACAATGTTATTATAGAGCTTGGAAATGTCATTATTACCTAAATACTCATAAAATTGGAAGAATGACACATAGAGAGTGAAAACAAAGAAGATATTTTGGTTCAACATGGAAGAGACCTAAAGGTTTTGACGCCTTGCGTCATCCCCAGAAGGAAAACACAAGACAAGAGAAAAATATAAAGGTTTACGACATATAGAAGATTGTAGGTACAAATAAAGGAACGAACATAAAGACATGTCAAACAAAATGATACATGGGATCACATTATGCACATGCAAACACACAAAGAACATGAAAATAAGACAAAGAAAAAGACTAGTAAATCACATGCGAGTCAACCTATAATATTTTATCTACATCCCAATCTTGTTTGTCATATACGAAAGGCAGATAACTAACCAAAGGGACAACAACAAGTGTTTTATTAGGAACATCACCAGGTTCAACACATGGTGAGTCACTCTTTTTAGGAGGATCATCATATTTGATATCATCTAAGCTTAAGGAAGAAGAAAACAATAAATTCAGCTCATTATGCTTTGCTTCATCAATTTATCATTCTCATCATCATCATCATCAAAGTTAATCACAACAAAAGGTCTAATGATAATATCCATGATAGGTGCTTGTTCTTATTGTGGTTGAGATATAAGATTTTCTTGTTTTGATGAAGGTGGAGAATGATCATGCATTGCTTGAATTGTTTGATTTTGAGTTGTTGATTCATATTATTCTTGTATCAGATGAGCAATAACATGACGTCTATGCCCCCACTCTCTAGTATTTTAGTTTTCAAGTTGCGATTGTGTAGGAGTGGGTTTATCAACCATAGGTTTCTTTTCTTCCCATAAGGGAGGAACAAAAGGAACCATGGGAGGTTGTTCAACCAATTTTTCTTTAACTTTATAAACTTGTTTTAGGACTTATTTGGTTATCTTATGGTCTCTTATAGGAAATAGGTGGAAGATTTGCTATGGGTTGGTCTTGGTTACTTGGAAGAGCTTTTGGTTCAATCATGATTTCATCAAGGATAGGAGGCTTAATCGTGGGTTGAGGCGTATTGCTAAGGGATAATATTGCTATGCGCTTTGCTTTAAAATTTTGATAAGATTTGAAAAATAAGTCCTCACGAGGCCTAATAGGTTCCATAGGTTTGGGACAAAAGAAATCCAATGAGAAATTCCCATGGGAAGACACAGGATTAAAGCCACTATGTTGCACAGTAAATATTTCATTGTTAAATAAAAACTTTAAGCATTTATACACTATTGATAGGATGAATTTCATGGAGCGAAGCCATGGGTAGCCTAACTTCACATGAAATTGAACCGACATCGGGATGATGGAGAATGAGATTCAATTTTTTCATTCCAGCTTGTAAAGAGTTATCGAACCTATCGTAGGGAAAGCAAAACCATTATGTGTTTTAGTCCATGCTTTCGGTTTTTCATAAGTATCTTGATAAAGTTTAGACACAAAAAAATAATTCTTTAGTTATACATTCTCTACATAGGCGGGATCAATTAGTATCCCATTAGTAGGCTTGTCATTGATTCTTCTAGCTATGTAAAGAGGACCATCGGGTGCATGTTTAAGTATTTCATTTGTGAGAAAGCAATGTCAAGGGGTATATTGGTTTGGCCTTTACGAGGTTGAACTTCAATGTTTCTGATCATACTATCCATAGGATTTTCCTCATTATCATTCAAGTTGTCATTATTCATGTCAATATTCATCACATCATTCTTGTTTTCACTAGCTTTGACAAAGGAGATGTTATGATTTGGCATAGGATTGGTAAATATTTGCAAATTTTGGTTGGGAGGGGCAACAGACTTATAACCTTGATCATTAACACCACCAATTTGAATGTGATTAGAATTATTTATGTCTTGCACAATATTTTAAAGACGATTACAATGTTCTGTATCATGTCCATTTTTTAGTGATAATGGAAAAAGGTATTTTGTCTATAGTTTGGAGGTAAAGGCTTAGTAGGATCAAGAGCTCTAACAAGAGGTAAGGAAATTAAGTTCTTATTTAAGAGACACAACATGATGGAATGAAGGGTATTAGGTAGAGGGGTAAACTGTCTACTATTATTCGTAAATGTATATGGATTTGTTGTCTTTATAGCAACCACTTGGGTGTCAACATGTTGAGTTGGTTGAGGGGAATTGAGTTTTATAAAGCCCTTATTTGGTTTCTTGAATGATTGGTAGTTGGTTTGAGGCGTGGATTTAGATTTTTCAGGATGGTTACAGGGAGTTTTCACTTCACGAATACTAATTGAATTTTGGTAATCACAAAGGGTTGTACACAATTATGTGAAGGAGGGAAATTTCATGATCCCAATCTTATCTTGAAGCTTATTTTGCAAATTTTTAGTGAAAATTCATTGAAGATCAAGATCGATAATCCTAATGTTGATTTGTGAGTAAAGAATTTGATAATAGGGGATAAGGTCAGTGACCTTTTCATCATCCTTTTGCTTACATTTCATTAAATCTGCTAAGGTCATCTTGGGACACATGTGCACTTAGAAATGATTAAAAAATGTGTCAACAAGTTCATTGAATGAACGTATTGAGTTATTCAGTAAGGAACAAAACCATTCCAAGGCGGTATTTAAGGATCTAGGGAAGAGTTTAGCCAAGAGTTTATCCTAAAAAATGAAGTCACTTCATAAGGTCTTGTATGCAGAAACATGGCTCATGATCTCCTTTCCAACCATATTTCTCAAATCTAGGAATCTCTATACCTTGTGGCATTTATGTTCTCAATATCTGCAAGGATAATGGGTTTCTTTTGACATATTGTGAAGGTTGGCCATTTTTTATTTTGGTTCAATGTAGTAATTTGTTGTTGGAGGGATGAAACACTTTGTAAGAGTTGGTTAAGGATGAGATCATTGTTTGTGTTTTGAGATGGAGGTAAATATGGTGGAGGTGTATATGTGTTTGGAGGACAAGTGAATTGTAAGTTTGTGAGGGGAGATAGATTAGGAGATATGAGATTTGAATACATAAAGCTAGAGGGATTCTAGTGGAAACACCTAAGGTAGTATTGACATTTCTAGTGGGTTGCATGGTTGTAGTAATAGTTGGATTAGTGTATGTCAGAATAGAGGTCATAGTTGTGGAAGGAGGAATTGAATTTCCACCTTGACTTTGAGTATATTCCAAAGTTTGAGAACAACTAGCCATTGTAGGGCCATGTTTATCAATGATGTGAGATAGGCTATGCATAAATTCTATTCTTTGTTCATTATCAATCATTCTCCTCATGTTATCCATGACAAGAATCATAGTACCGACAATGTATTCAAAACTCAATTTTTTTTGCAATTTGTCTAGTTCTTCATCCATTTTTCTTAGGTTCTCTTGAGGGACATTAGCAACCATTGATTCAACATTAGTAACATTGTTTGTTGGGAAGGAGGTCATAGGAAATAAAGTGTCAAGGTTATGGTCCATAGTGGGTTGACTAGTGTCAACACTATGAGTGAAATAGTTGGGAAACCCATCCTCAAGAGTGGATACAATTACAAAGGATAATTTGAATGATTTATGTTTTAGAAGTCTTAAGGATCACATTCAACATGAGGCACACATGTTTAGTCCTATCTCTATATATGAGTCTTTTATCTTAGCACATAGGGTAGAGGATAAGTATTTGATTCCTAGAATGCAAGGGGCTAATGTGATAAGAGATAAAGGATATTCAACACCTTCTCTTCGTCAACCTACTAGGTTGACTCCACAAAAAATTGAGGAGAATAGAGCAAAAGGGTTGTGTTTCAGTTGTGATAGTAAATAGAGTCAAGGACATAAATACAGTGAAAGAAATGTTCTATATTGAAGGTCCAAGTGAGGAAGAAGAGGAACCAATATTAGAGGGTGAAGGGGAGTCAGATGAGGAATCAAATGATTCCCAACCAATCATTTCATGTCATGCACTCTTAGGTTTTAACACTCCACAAACTCTCAAGGTAGTGGGTTTCTTAAAAAAACAAAAAGTAACAATGTTGATTGACTGAGGTAGTACTCATAATTTCATCAACAAAAAGTAGGCTACTCGTTTAAATTGTTTTATATATCCAACTCCAGAGTTTTAGGTCTTGATTGTAGATGTTGGTACTATTACTTGTTCTTGACAATGCCATAACATTAATTTATCAATGGGAGATTATCACCTTGATAGCCCAATGTATGCTTTATCCATGGGTGCAATATATATTATTTTGGGAGTACAATGGCTTACTACATTGGGAAAAATTGAGATGAACTTCTAAGAACTATTCATGAGATTTTAATCAAAAGGAAAGGAAATAGAGCTAAGAGGATTGAAGGAAAATTCCCCACAAATGATAAGCTCTCATCAAATACATAAGTTGCTTAAGAAAGGATTTGATGGATTTGTGGCCCAAATTTTTTCATTTGAAGCATATCGATATAATTCTCCCACACATCTATATTTACAAGTAATTATTGATCATCACTCAGTGGTTTTTAGAGATATGCCTAAAGGAATTCCTCCTAAGAGGGATCGTAATCATGCCATACAACTAGTTCCAAAGAGCCAACCACCCAATATTGAGCCTTACAGGTACCCACATATACAAAAAGGTGGGATTAAATTTAGATTTTTGAGGAGATGCTAGAGGGAAGAATTTTCAGGCATAGACAAATTGCTTACTCCTTGCTTGTGGTGATGGTGCCTAAGAAGGATGAAACTTAGCACATGTGCATGAACTATAGAGTTCTCAACATGTACACCATCAAAGATAAGTTTCCTATTCCAGTCATTGATGATTATCTAGATGAATTAAATGGAGCTATGCATTTTACAAAGATCTTAATCAGGTTATCACCAAATTTAAATTAAGAAAAAAGATATTTATAAGATAACATTTAGGACTCATGAGGGTCATTATGAGATTTTGGTGATGCCATTTGGTCTTACCAATGCGACATCTACATTTCAAAGTTTGATGAATTCCAATTTTAAGAATTTTTTTAGGAAGTTTGTATTAGTGTTCTTTGGTGATACATTGATTTATAAAAAGACATGGGAAGAACACTTGCAATATGTAGATCAAGCATTATAAGTTCTCAAATATAATCAACTCTATGCTAAGCCATCCAAGTGTGCTTTTGGTCTCAATGAGGTGGAGTAATTGGGGAAAATAGTTTCACATGAAGGAGTAAAGGTGGATCCTAACAAAATTAAGGCTATCATGAAATACCCATTCCCAAAACTATTAGGAAATTGAGGGGTTTCTTGGGATTGATGGGATAATATAGAATATTTTTGAAGAATTATGGTTGTATAAAAACACCCCTCACAACTTTATTGAAGAAGGATTCATTTCATTGGAATGAGTTCATTGATGCAACATTTGAGAGATTGAAGTGCCCGCTCTGCTGACCTAGGGTATATGATCGGACTTTACTGCTAACCTTTTAGCCACCACTTGTAGAGTAGTTGGATAGGGCTTGGGGTTTTCTCCCTCAAGGTCACAAGTTTGACTGTGCTTCGTAGTGGGAAAGACATGGGTTAGTAATATTGTGCTAGAGCTTGCTCTATTGACTCGAGGTATACGACCAAAATTTATTGCTAACCTTTTTTGATACTATTGTAATATTTTAATTATATAATATAATATATAGGCTAAATATCTTTTACCAAAAAAACATTTGAGAGATTGAAGGAGACAATGTCTACAACTCTAGTGTTTTCCACTACAGACTTCACAAAGGATTTTATTATGGAATTTTATGCTTTAGGAAATGGTATAGGAGTAGTTCTCATGTAGAAGGGTCAACCAATTGATTTTGAGAGTCGTCAATTAAAGGGTAAGAATCAACTCAAACCTATTTATGAGAAGGAAATGCTAGCTATTCTTCATGCAGTAAAACAATGGAGGTCTTCTCAATGGGTAGACACTTTAAGGTTAAGACAAATCATGATAGCCTAAAATATTCTTTGGAACAAAGATTATCTTATGAAGAGTAACCAAAATGGGTCACTAAGATGTTGGGATACAAATTTGAGATTGTATATAAGAAAGGGAAAGAAAATGTTGTGGTAGATGCACTTTCCAGGAAGGATGAGAAAGATGAAGCCTTACTGTGTGTCATTTCAATTTTCCAAGCAGATTGGGTGGTAGAAGCCAAAGCAAAATGGTAGAATGATGTTGATACAAGTAATCTCATTCAATAATTAAAGAGTGATCCTAGTGATTTAGATAAGTTTTGTTGGAAGTGAGACACTATGTGGTATAAAGAGTGATTGTATCTCTACAAGAATTCCACTCTTAAACACAAGATTCTCACAAAACTTCGTAAGTCTCCAATTGGTGGTCATTCAAGATTTTTCAAGACATATCATCAAGTCAAGCAAGATTTTTTTGGAAGGGCTAAAAGGTGATGTTAAAAAAATTGTGGCAGAATGTTTGGTTTGTCAAATAAGTAAAGGGGAGATAATTAAGACACTGAGTCTCTTGCAAACTTTATTTATTCCTAGCCAATGTTGGGAAGGGGTATCATGGAATTTATCACAAGGCTTCTGAAATCTAAAGGTCAAAATGTCATCATGGCAGTAGTATATATCACCTCACTAAATATGCACATTTCATTGCATTATCACATCCTTTTATAGCATGTATAGTGGCAAAATATTTTTTGGAGAATATATAAAAGCTACATGGTACACCTAAGGTTATTGTCAGTGACCATAATCCTATCTTTACTAGTCACTTTTGGAAAGTTTTATTCTCATGTTTGGTTACTCAATTGGTTCATAGTTCTTCATACCACCCTCAATTTGATGGGAAAACTAAAGTTGTTAATAAGTGTTTGGAAAGGTATCTATGATGTTTTACTTCAGATAATCAATCTCAATGGGTAGATTGGCTACCACTAGTAGAATGGTGGTATAACACTTACTTTCATAGTTCATAAAAATGTCTCCATTTATGACACTATATGGATATCAACCTAGTTTCATCACATCGTCACTGAAGGTGTTAACAAGAGTTCAAGTGGTGGACAAGTGCTTGCTTCATCAACAATAGGTACTCTCAAGACTTAGCAGGCAGACCAACACCATAGTGAAATATGATTTAAAGTTGGGGATTGGGTCTTCTTCAGATTACAACCTTATAAGAAAATTTCACTTAAGAAACAAAAAAAGAACAATAATTTGTCTCCAAAATATTATGGCCCATACCAAATCATGCAAAAGATAAGTAGTGTCACCTACAATCTAGAGTTGCTATAAAAAACAAAGATACATCCAAATTTTCACGTTTCTCATTTTAAGAAGGTAATTGGGCATAATATCCCTACTTAAAAAATATTACCAAAGCTTGATGCAAAAGGAAGAATCATATTGGAGCTAAAGTACATTTTTCAAACACACATAAAAAAGCTAAGGACTAAAAACTCATTGAATATCTAATCCAGTAGAAGAATTTACCAGTTGAAGATGCTGCATTCGAGGACAAGGAGTTCATTCATAAGAATCCACACTTGATTAACATTGAGAATAATTCTTCTCTGAAGAGGGGGGGGGCATTCTACACCCTTAGTATGAATATACATAGGGTTATGAATAGGGGGTAGTGAGTCTTATTTCATCATATGTATTGCAAATTGTGTTCTCATTGGAGATATTTTGAGGTTTTCCCCCTTGAAGTGGCTTGTTATTCTAAGATATTATCAATTATTTGCAACATAATTTCTATCATATTATTCTATTGTGCAAGTTATTTCTTCATTATAGTTTCATGTGGATTAAGGAGGTGCAACAAGGTTTTAAAAATATGAAAGAGGTAATGAGTTCATTCCCAATGCTAGCTATTCATGAATTTTCCCTTCCGTTGTCTTATAGTGTGATACATTTGGGGAAGGGAAAAAACCAATGCTTATGTACAAATAAAATCCTATTGCTTTTGAGAGATGAAAATAAAATAGAAAAATAAATTTATTCATATATGATAGGGAAAGGCTATCCATTATGCATAAATTGACTAAGTTCTGGAAATACTTGGTTGATAAGTTATTTGTGGTAAAAAATGATCATAAAAACCTAAAATACTTTCTTAATTAGAAAGATTTGAATGAGTGTCAATAAAAATGAGTGACTAAAGTGCAATCATTTGATTTTCACATTGAATTTATTAAAGGGAGGAAAAATGTAATTGTTGACTCTTTGTCTAGGAATCTGACCTTCTGCTTGATGTTGCATATTTGAGTTGATTGGAAAGTTGAAATTATAAAAAAAATGCCAAGGATAAGTTCTCCGCTAATATTTTAGAGGGAAATTTGTTTGATGATAGATTTATTATGGTCCATAAACTCATTATTTAGAAGGATAGGATTTTAATTGGTATCCAAATAAAAAAAGAAAGAAAATTCTAAGAATTGTTCATTATACTCCTTTGGTGGGGCATCTTGGGTATTTCAAGACAAATAAGTAAATTAGGGAGAGATTCACATGGAAGGGACTCAAGGATGACATCCTTAGGCATGTAAGGGAGTGTGTAGTTTTTCAATAGAATAAAATAGATATAACCTTCCCAATAAGACTTTTGCAACCTTATTTGATTCTTGAGTAGAATTGAGAGATCTTCCCCATGGAATTTATCATAGGAATTCCGAAAGTCCATGGTAAATATTGCATATATGTGGTGGTAGATCATCTCATAAAATATGCACACTTCTTCACCATCTCATTATAATTCAAGGCTCAACAAATGACCAACTTGTTCTTCAAAGAGGTGTTTAGGATTCATGGGTCACACAAAATCATAGAAAGTGATTGGGATACTTGGTTCATGAGTACATTTTTTAAGGATTTTTTAAGATTTATATGAGCAAAAATCACACCCAAGTGGATGAGCAAACTAAAGTTATGAATAAATGTTGGAAGGATACTTGAGAAATTATGTGGTTGGTTAGCAAAATTTATGGATAATTTGTCTCCTTCTAGGCGAGTACTATTACAAAACAACCTATCATATGTCCACTCAATTGAATCCCTTTATGGCCTTACATGAGTATGAAGCCCAAGGGTTTTTTGCACTTGTATTAGTTGAAAAAATAGCTTTAGGGATGAGTAACTTAATCAGGTAGGACTAAGACCTCTTTAAGTCACTTGATAGAAATGTCCAACATGCTTAGAACTACCAAAAATGTATGTAGATCACTAGAGGATAGATATATCATTTGAAGTTGGATACATGGTGTTCATGCGATTGCAATCCTATAGGCATTATTCATTCATAAAGACAAGTGGAGCAAAGAAGCTCAAACCTTGTTTTAATGAGCCCTACAAAATTTTGAGGTAAATTGGTGAAGTGGCATATGAGTTAGAATTCCCAAAAGAGAGTAGAATTCATAATTTTTTTCTATGTGTCCTATCTCAAAAAAGACCTTGGAAAACACATTACCCCATCAATTTATTTGCCTCCATTAGACACAAAAGGAAAAGTAATTTTCATTCTAGATTTAGTTATGGATATAAGAAAAATAAATATAAGGGGTTGAGAGATTACCAAGTGCCTATTTTGATGGAAAGAACTTTGTGTTGAAGATGCCATGTGGGAAGGATCATAGATTTTAGAGCATGTTTAGTTGAACTTGCTTAAGGGTAAGCAATTTTGAGTGGGATAGACTTGTCATGTCCTATTTTTGTAATAATGTTGTTATGTTCCAAAATTCCTCATCTAAACATTCTTCCTCCTCTCTCAATTAAGAATTTTGTGTCTATGCTCCTTCTCTTCCTCTTTCGGTGCCATTATAGGTTGCCCATGTCATTATGCATTTGGGTGAGTTAGTTATTCTAAGTATTTATCGATTGACATGTTAGATTTCACCATCCTATCATACTTAAAGTCTTTTCTCATCCTCCATCCTCTTGTCATGTTATCAAAGTTTCTTATCCTACCATCATCTTCCTTCCATTTTCAGTGAGTTGTTATAGCTTCCCTATTGAACACATCAGATACTGAGAGGGGGGATGAATTATTAACTTCAAACACTTAAACTCCTCTGGAACTTAAACTCTTCAACACAGATCAACCTTCAAACCAAAAGCCATAGTTGTGAATGATATACCAGTTTAATTTATTAACAAGTTCAACAAATATCAACAAATGAAAGATATAACAATTCTACTCTTAATGAGATCAAGAATGAAACAAAAAAACTCATTCACAAGATACCACCTGATTTACATGGAAAAACCAATGAAAGGGAAAACCACGATGAGAGTTAACTCATAATATAAAATTCTCTTTGCAAAAATTACAAGGCTCATTGCCAATGAATTGCAAACTAAGGAAAAATTCCTTAGGGAAAGATAAAAAGAGGACTTGTAGGTGGTAGCGAACAACTTCGGGGTAAGATATAGGGACCTGATGAGATTCACTATCTCAGAGTAGGATACTAAGATATATAGAAATTACAACATATGTAAATAATACACTCTGCTGACTAAGGTGTTCAAGCACATCTGATCTATCCTCCGCATATTTTTGCACTTTTCTACTTGATATTGAATTCATTCCACTCCTCATCCATCTTGTAATTGATTTGATCTTTCATTTATGATCTCCACAATATCACAAAACATCAATTAGGTCAACCAAAATAAAAGATAAACATAAATTTCATCAAGTTGGCCACAAAAAATTAATATTGTACAAAGTAGTCCTATCTAGGAGATAAAGGGGACCAAAAACATCTCATCACATCTTCCAATGTGATCCCAAATTACTCACACATTGGTGCACATCAAATCAAGTCGACAATAGGGAAACATGTACATTTATTGTGTAACACATAACCAGCCGACCCAAAAACATAATTCCAATTGAATTTACTCAGTATGATTCTAACCAATATAGGTTAGGATCCAAATAAAACTTAACACATCTTCAAATGCTAATGCAAAACTCCAAGCACATGATGCAAGAAAGAAAACAAGCCTTGTTGACCAGATAGATCCACAAATAATCCAAGAATCCAACTCAATAAATAATACAACACCAAAGAAATCAACCAACAATGAGCAGAACACATGGGGACGTTTCTTGAACATCCAATAACACTTCTAGATACTTCATGCTATCATGCCATCACCAACTACCACAACTAAAATAAGAACAAAATACTTCTTCCTAGAAACACAACAGGCACAACCATGAGATATAACTTTAATAGATCAACTTACGAATCAAGTCAAAACATGAAATTTGAGTTGAGATACTGCATGGACATTGAGAGCACATTCACTAAGCCAAAAGAGAAAAAACATCATGGTAGAGAAATGTGGAGCATGTTTCAGACTAGTCCAGACAGGCAACTAGACTACCAACATATTGCAATTACTAGGGACCTCCTCGACAATACTAGTGACATGAAAAGATGGGAGTGTAACATCCACAACACAAAGGAATTAAGTCCCAAACCACAAGGCCACATCTACAACAATAGAGGAATACAAAGCATTCTCCCAAATAGTCTTCAAAGCAATCTCCTATTGCAAAACCCTTCATTGACATTCAAAGACCATAACCTCTAGGAAACAACACATACTTCCTCAAGAACAATAAAAGAGAATATTCAACATGCCCAAGACTATTAGCAAAAAATCCCCAACATCAACAATACTTCTAATCCTCATCTTAATATAGCATCATCATATCACTTCTGCTGATAGTCAAAATACTGAATGCTACTTCACTTGAAATCAAACAAGGCATGAACTTCAAAAACATCATCATACATCAATGTTAGCACAAAAATAATGTTGTTAACAATGACTACCAATGCCACTAGGTCTCCAGTGCTTGACATCGATGAAAACCAAAAACAATTCACCAATTGTTGACATCAATGTCAACCACTAGCAACAATCACCCCCTTTGGTATTGTTGGCAAGACATACCTACTTACTCTCCCCCTTTGACATCAAGGACAAAGGGCCACACACACCTACATAGAAAAACAACACATTCTCCTGCTTTGACCAACAACTACTCATTTTCTTCAAACAATTAAAACAAATTCCCTTAACAAAAACAAATCATCCTCAAAAATTTCACAACTCTCCAAAATCCCCCTTACTACAAACTCCCCTTGAGAGGCAACACACATCAATCCAAGAGAAAAATATATGATATGAATTTATCCCCCATATAGATTTACCATACATGCATCTAGTTAGAACAAGGAGTGGTTATAATGCCTAACTTTTTCCAGATATACTCAAAAGTATCCTTTGAAAGTGTCTTTGTGAATATATATGCAATCTAATCCTTAGTAGGCACATATTCCAATTTGAATTCATGTTCTGCAACCTTCTCTCTTAGACAGTGATACCGATAGGAATATGTTTAGTTCTTGAATGCATTATTAAATTCTTGGAAATATTAATTACACCGGTATTATCACATAATATAGGAATGGGTTCATCATATACCACCTTTACATCCTTAAAAAATTGATTCATCCAAAGTACTTGGGTGCAGCAAGATGCTGCAACAATATATTCAACTTCTACTATGGATAAGGACACCGAGTCTTGCTTCTTATTGAACTAAGAGACCAATCTATCTCCCAAGAAAAAAACACTTCCACTTGTACTTCAATAATCCACACATCCTACCCAGTCAACATCAGTATAAGCAATCAAGGAGAAATTTTGATCCTTCTTATACCACAAGCCATAATCCAAAGTTCCCTTCAAATATCTGAATATTCTTTTCACTGCTTTTTCATGATATTTATTAGGATTGGATTGAAATATATCAACCAAACAAATTGCATGCATAATATTAGGTCTAGAAGTAGTCAAATACAATAAACCTCCAATCATAGACCTATAAAGAGTTTGATGAACTTTCGAAGATTCATCATATTTGCTCAATTGACAACCAGTCACCATAGGGGTACCAACTAGTTTAGAATCCTCCATGCCCAACTTCTTCAACATATCTTTAACATACTTAGCTTGAGAGATAAAGATACCATCATCTTTCCAAACAATTTGAAGCCCAATGAAGAAGGATAACTCACCAATCATGGACATTTCAAATTCTTTTTGCATCTCTTCTACAAATTTCCTACACATATCACCATCTCCACCAAAGATGATGTCGTCAACATACACAACCACAATCAACTTGTCTTTAATGTAAATATTACTATCTACAATGTATTTCTTAAAACCTTTTTGCAGTAAATAATTATCCAACTGGGCATACCATGTTGGAACACAATGATCTACTAAGAGGGGGTTGAATCAGTAGATATTAACACTTTTAATCTTTAAAACCCTTTATGTTGATTAACTCCTTAACTCTAAATACTTTATGCAGATTTCTTTCTCAAAATTTTATTGTGTAGATTGAAAACTAAAGATGCAAACATAAACATGCAAATAAACAATCAACACAAATGCCCACAACGCCAGATATATGTGGAAAACCCAAGATGGAAAAAACCACAGTGAGAAATGCTGCTTGAGTCTATTGCTTAAATGCAACCTCACAATCCAAATCTCTGTTACAATATTTTAAGGGAACCAACCCAAGGAAGCACCGACTCCCTGTGGAAGCACCACCTTCCAGATTTAGGAGAACCAAATCCAAAGAGACTACAATCCCCTAAATTGAGCACCAACCCAGTACAAACGAAGGCACCAACCTCAACAATATCATAAGATTACATATGCATAATATTGGTTCTTACACAACCTGAAAATGCACCATTATAGTATATATACAATTTGCATTGTTGCTACAAACTTAACAACACATCCCCACTTCTCTGCACTTTTTGTTTGCAATACCATCATCTCCTCTTTGCACTAAAATATTACAAAATCATACTCTCTTATAGTAGATATAACAATTACAAATACATAATATGCAAACTCATACACTTGTCGTTGATACAACACTTACACTATCAACAACTTGCAGACACATTATATAGTAGGTTCAACTATCACATTAACAACAATTGCTGTAAAAACTACCACATAATTTTTGGTTCTCCATTTTATTTTTCTTTGTCACCAACCTACAAAGATAGACCCTAGAGATGTGCACCATCATTCAGGTCATCCAATCAAGTTCACTAGCTTCACCAATAAGCTACATGTTTATCATTCCACCAACTCTCTATATAGATTCATTGAATCTACTAACTCTGGAAAATCCCTAAACCTTACAACAATCAATGCCTTGAACCACACACATAGTCAGGAAATATATTCTATTAGGATCTTCTCACAACATAAAATCTTGTTCGTTGGTTTGCAAAACCCTAGCCTTTAGCAAACCTTGACCTTATACGAAAATTAATGCAATCTCTAGATCATTCGATTTGATTTTTATCTCATTAGATGTAGCAATCTGTGTCATCACCTTGCCGATAAAATCTCCAATCAAAGAAAACATTTGTGTAGGTAAACATTTAATTTTGTCCGCAATATCGATTAACAGTCAAAACCCCAACTGACCTGTGCATAGTTATTGTATAATATTCAACTTTAAATTCTGGCTATCGATTCCATCTTTCACACCATGATCAAACGATCTCCATTCATATATCCAACTTTATATTGTAACCATTAGATCAGGTTCTCTTTAAAAATGTGCCATTGATCTTCATTGCTTTCATGTCCATCACCTATCGTTGAATTGCCTTCAACCTACAAATTCATACTTGTGATGTATACTCCTTCAACAATGACCGTCAAATCATCTATCCTTCAACTCAACACCGTCAATCAACTTTAATTTAACATCCATCGTTATGTCGGTGGAACCAAAAATCTTCTCCCAGTGACATCAAGCTTTCTCCTCGATGAAGATTTACATAAGCTTTTACTAACCGTATGGTCCACCATTCCAACTCACTCCCACATAATTAACAACAAGGATGTGAATTGCACGATCATCCAATCGATAATCACCATCTGCTTATACACATCACCATCTATCCTTACCATCCTATCGGGTCCCACCATATGCATTCCATCGCTCATCGCTACTTAGATTTTAGCCTTGAGTTCATTTCTGTGATGTGAAGGAAAACCACGATGTGTAATGTCCATCACTCATCACTTAAGCCATGACCAACCTCAAATGCATTTTCGTGATACATAGAATTATATCGATCACTGTTGGATTAATATCCAACTCAATCCACACCGATAAAAACACTCACCACCCATCACTACAAATCCAAGGTGTTCAAAGTTATTTTGGCGATGTGAATTTGTTCAACAATCACTGTCCGATCACACACCTTTTAATTCTGCACCGTAGATTTATTTCTCTTATTAACCAAGGCAATCGCATATCATTGATTTGCTACAATCACGACCATTCCTTTTCATGATGTAGTGATCACCATTGGATCACCTGTCGTTCAATCTGCATCGTCCCTCACTATCCCGCGAACACTGAGAGTGGGCCCAGTAAATTTACGTGGGCTAGTGGGCTAATGCCATGTGTCCTTTCTTGACGTCATACTCCACTAATTTTAAACACATAGCAATGTAATAACCTTCAAACACTTGTCCCTGTTGACATCACTTTCCATTAACATCGCTCATCACACAAGCCAAAGGCAAGCACCAATGTTTACTGCAATACATATAGCCATAGCGATGAACACCGACCGAAGGACTCGGTGAAAGGGGCCAGTTGTCGAACAAACCAAAGTGCTTAAGTTATGACTTAAGCGATTGGTAACCGCCAGTAGCAAGTCAATGAACAAATATAAAGTTGTGACTTCCACGACCTACAAACTAAGTAAGATTTAACAGTAAAACCCTAGAACACCCTAGAGAAAAACAAATCTTTTTTGAGCACATACTGCCACCTTTAGACCTACAAAATACCATTCTGGAATCCTCTTGAAAAATCCATATTAGATCTCCCATTAGATTTTCACTCACACACTTGGAGATGCAAGTTGCAGAAATATGACAACGTTTGGACATCATTGCAACTTGTGTAAAATATAACAACTTTAATCATCTCTTCTAGAACATCAACATATATTAGCATCTTGACACATCATTCCTTTTAGACTACATCCTACTGTATTAGTAGGACAACATTGCAACAACCTAAACAACACATCCACATAACCTACTCACCTGTTCAACATTCTTTTCCTTTCTCTAGTAGTACATTCTCTATCTACCTCAAAGATCATCATACCCATACATGTACATCACTTGAGAACATAACCAATCAATCTATCAGGCATGCCAAAACCTTTTGCATGATTAAAACCTAAAAGCTTTAATACCATCATGCTAAGTTCTCCTTTGCATCAATGACACAACATTGATGCCGACACTCTTCTTTAGGATTAGATCCATCTATCTTCTAATCACCTTTTGAAAACATTAGGATCAACACCAACATTTGATCCCCTTTTGACATCAATGACAAAATATTGCCAACATACCAAGCTCTAGGAGCTTGTTTGAGACCATACAATGCTTTCTTGAGTTTGCAAACCATTTTCAAATCCGCTGATAATTGAAAACCAGATCCAATTGTTCAATATATACCTCTTCCTCTAGATCACCATTTAGGAAAGTTGACTTGACATCCATTTGATATACTTTGAAGTTCTTATGATTAGAAAAAAAAAGAAACATCCTTATTGCCTCCATTCTAGCTACTAGAGAAAAAGTCTCCTCAAAATCAATACCTTCAACTTGTGAGTATCCCTTGCATACTAATCTTGCTTTGTTCCTTATAACTTCACCATCCTCATTCAGTTTGTTTTGAAACACCCACTTTGTTTCTATTACATTCTTATCAGTTGGTATTGGAACCAATTCCCATGTCCGATTCTTTTCAATTTGATCCAATTCTTCTTCCATTGCCTTTATCCAACCGTCATCTTTTCTAGCATTAGTAAATTTCTTAGGCTCTATCTTAGATAATAAACATAAATTTAGTTGCTCATTTTCTCTTGTAAACCTTCTCCTAGTCAACACACCTTCATTCTTATATCCAATAATCTGATCTACAAAATGGTTCTTTTGAACATATTTTGTTGGAGTTTTGGGAGCCTTCTTATATTCTTGTTTCTTCTCTTCCTTCTCTTCTTCTTCTTCTTCAAAGTAGGGAGGTATATCAGATGCTCAAAACTTTGGTTCTTGTGAGATTTGACACAAGTCTTCATCTAATTTAATATTTTTACTTTCAATCATCTTTCCTAGGCTTTTATTATAGCATATACAAGCCTTGCTCCTGGTTGAGTAACCAAGAAAGATACCTTCATCACACCTCGAATTAAACTTTTCAAAGTCTCTTTCATCTCTTCTAATGTAGCATCTTCTGCCAAAGATCCTAAATTATTTAATAGTGGGAGGCCTTCCATACCATAGCTCATAAGGGGTCTTAGTGCTATTAACCCTCAATTGCATTTTGTAAAGCAAATAGAAAACAATGCGAACTACTTCCTTTTAGTACATATCAGGCAGGTTCACATCTTTTATCTTTGTTCTATCCATTTCTTGGATAGTCCTATTCTTCCTCTCCACTACCCCATTTTTTTTAGGGGTTATAGGAGCATATATATGTCTCCTTATGCCACGATCTTCACAAAAAAATTCAAATTCATTTGAAGTAAATTCACATCCTCTATCTAACCTTAAGCATTTGATCGTAACATCTATTTCATTCTCTACTTTTTCTTTGAATATTTTAAACTTATCAAAAGCTTCTAATTTGCCTCTTAAAAATGTAACCCAAGTCATTCTAGTGTAATCATCAATAAGTAACTTAAAATACCTTTCACTTTGTTGACTCCTTATTCTTGTAGGTCCACGTAGATTAGTGTGAATCGACTCCAATGACATTGTAGCATAACACTCCTTGCTATTGAAACTTTTCCTTGTCTTCTTTTCCATTTGACATTCTTTGCATAATGTGTTTGCAGGCCTGGTTAGCTTAGGCATATCTCTTACTGCATGAGAATAAATGATCTTTACAATATTGTCAAA
Organism: Sequoiadendron giganteum; assembly: GCA_007115665.2. Taxonomy (NCBI): domain Eukaryota; kingdom Viridiplantae; phylum Streptophyta; class Pinopsida; order Cupressales; family Cupressaceae; genus Sequoiadendron; species Sequoiadendron giganteum. The sequence goes on along the minus strand of CM021100.1, from coordinate 62,430,812 downwards.
ATTGATGTGTCCCATCCTTTTGTGCCACAACCGACACTCTTTGGACTAAGCCAATAAGCATATTATTCCATTTGCTTCCTTTAGATGATAGCCATTTCCATTTGTGCATTTCCCTTTTAGAAACTATTTTTTTGGACCCTACCTTCCCGATCTCACAACCATTGGCATGAAATGTAAGATTTTATTCTTTTTTACACATCTGACTAGTATTGAGAAGATTATGCTTTAGACCTTTGACATAGAGGAAATCCTTATTTATATTCTTTCCATAAATTGTTATGGTACCCTTTCCACAAATTTATGCTGAATCATCATCACCAAACTTAATAGCTCCACCATTGCACTTCTTAAGACTAATGAACCTTCCCTTGTCACCAGTCATGTGGTTAGAGAAACCACTGTCTATCACCCAAAATTTTTCTTCTTCATTTGCATGAAAGGCAGTCCATGCAACCATGGATCTTTCATTAACTTTGTTTGCCTTTGTACTTGTTGGTGCATTTCTTCAATCTTCTTACAAAGTTTTATTCAATCTCATCATATTCATCATTCTAATCCATAGATTCATCTTCTATATTTTTGTTGGATTTGAAAGAAGCTTCCTTCTTTGGAAAATCTTTCGTAAATTCTCTCATTTAAAAGGATTTGAGAGCAACAAACATTTTATCTACTGAGTATTTATCCAAGTGCTTAGACTCCTTAATGGAAAAAACCTTATGAATGTAAGATTTAGGGAGATATCTCATAACCTTCTTCACAATCTCATAATCTTTTACTTCTCCACTAAGATCTATGATGTCGATGACCACTTCATCTACTTAGAGCATGTAACTAGCAATGTCTTCATCCTCTGTCATCCTCAAGGTCTCAAATATATTCTTAAAGATTTGGATATTGGCTTGATTTACTTTATTATCTCCTTCATAGATGCTACTATGTTTTTCCCATACATCTTTAGTAGAACTGCAACTCATCACTTTCAGAAGTGCTACATAAGATAATTCACACATGATAGAATTTTTAGCCTTGGCATTGTTCTCATACAACCTGATCACAATAGGATCTATTGGAGTAGTAGCAAGAGTAGTATAACCATCTTTGAATGATTTCCATACACCAAACTCTAGGGAGTTTATATGGCCTTCCATTCTCAATTTCTAGAAAGTGTAATCAGTCCCATCAAACCTAGCACCCTTGTAAGCTCCATCATGTGTCACCCTAGACCCTTACCTCAAGTGGCTAAGATTCTTTAGATGAACTTGAATTTGATACCAAATTTTGAACACATTGGATACTAGGAGGGGGGGTGAATCAGTATCTTCAAACACTTAAACTCCTCTAGAACTTTAACTCTTCAACACAAATTGACCTTCAAACCAAAAACCATTAGCAGTGAATGATATACCAGTTTAATTTCTTAACAATTTCATCAAATATCAACAAATGAAAGATATAATAATTTTACCCTTAATTAGATTAGAAATGAAACAAAGAACACTCATGCATAAGATAACATTGAATTTACGCAGAAAACCCAATGAAGGAAAAACCACAATGAGAATTAACATAATATAAAATGCTCACTGCAAATATTACAAGGCTCATTTCCAATGACTTGCAGACTAAGGCACACTATCTTTGGGAAAGATACAAAAAGGAGTTGCAAGTTGTAGCGAACAACTTCAGGGTAAGATGCAGGGACTTGATGAGATTACTATCTCAGAGAAAAATACAAAGATATATATAAATTACAACATATGCCAACAATACACTCTGCTGACTAAGGTGTTCAAGTGCATCTGATCTATCTTCCACAAATTTTGGCACTTTTCTACTTGATATTCAATTCATTCCACTCCTCACCCATGTTGTAATTGATTTGATCTTTCATTGATAACCTCTGCAACATCACAAAACATCAATTAGGTCATCCAAAATAAAAGATAAACATTAATTTCATCAATTCGGCCATAAAACCTTAATGCTATGCAAAGGAGTTCTATCCAGGAGATAAAGGAGATGAAAAAAGTCTCATTACATCTTCCAATGTGATCCCAAACAACTCACACGGTGGGACACATCAAATCAAGTCGACAACATGGAAACATGTAGATTAATCGTGTAACACATAACCAATCGACCCAAAAACATACTTCCAATTAAATCTACTTAGTGTGGTTCTAACTAAGATAGGTTGGGACCCAAATACAACTTAGCACATCTTCTAATGCTGACACAAACCTCCAAGAACATGATGCAAGCAAGAAAACAAGCCTTGTCGACTAGATATCCATAAATAATCCAGAAAACCAACTCAAGACACAATGCAACACCAAAGAGATCAACCAAAAATGTGTGGGTCACATGGGGATGTTTCTTGAACATCCAACAACACTTCCAAATACTTCCTTCATGTTGTCATGCCATCAACAACTACCACAATCGAAACAGGAACACAACACTTCTTCCTAGAAACACAACATGCACAACCATGAGATATAACTTTAACAAATCAACTTGCGATCAAGTCAACACATGAAATTTGAATTGAGACTGCACCAAAATTGAGAGCACATTCACCAAGCCACAAGAGTAGAAACATCATCACAAAAAAATGTGGAGTATTTTCTGTACTAGTCCAAACAAGTAACTAGACTTCCAATATACTGTAATTACTAGGGACCTCCTCAAAAGCACTAGTGATAGGAAAAGATAGGAGTACACCATCCACATAACAAAGGCATTAAGTTGCAAACCGCAAGGCCACATCTACAATAGCAGAGGAATATGGAGCATTCTCCTTGACAGTCTTCAAAGCAACCTCCTGCCACGAAACCCTTCACTGACATCCGAAGACCAGAACCTCCAAGAAACAACACATACTTCCTCAAGAACAACATAAGAGAATATTCAACACACCCAAGATAATTAGAAAAATTTCCCCAACATTAGCAATACTTCTAGTCCTCATCTTAATGCTTCAAATCCTCATCTTAATATAGCATCATGATATCACTTATGTTGATAATCAACATACTCAATACTAGTTCACTTGACATCAAACAAGACATGACAACCAACCATGAACTTTAACAACATCATCATAAATCATTGTTAGCACAACCTAAATGTTGTTAACAATGAGAACCAATGCCAACCAACACCTAAGTATTGATATAACAATAATCTCCCCTCAGTATCTAGTGTTTGACATCAATGATAGCCACAAGTAACTCACCAAGAGTTGACATCAATGGAAACCACTACCAACATTCCCATACTTAGGTCCCCTTTTCTTATCATTCCTCTAATAATGAGTTTTATCTCATCGAAATTAGACTTCACCTCATCCACCTACCATATAGGTATGAGTTCCTTATCATATCAACCCTCAAATTTTGTAACTATTGCCTCTTTGCATTGTTCATTCCACCTACCACTTTATATGTAGCTAGATAATCCATACTATTTATTCTTGAAATATGGCTCTAGTTTGGTTTTTAATTTCTAGTGACATTATTTAATTAGAGGGCTTGTTCATACATATATTTATTACTGTTATAGTTGTATATATCAGCCTCACCACCATTAATATTATAGTTAGGGTTTCTAGCCTTGATTTTGTTGGAAGAATGAAGAACACATCTCTTGATACAATTTTTGTTGTCATTGATGTCACCGTAATATATGAGTTGCAATTGCAAGATTCAAACTCATGTTGATCTGGTATTCTGAACCGGTAATGTAGATTCATCCTCCGGTATTTTGCTCTGGATTCCCCCTCTAGTGATTGTTGCTACTTAAGATTTTGGGAAATGTTTTTTGGTAGATAAATGCATGCATGGATAGGATCTCGTGCGTATAAATGCTCGTGTTTATTGCCAACATCATTTTTGTTATTTACAATTTTTGTTGTTAGGTCTATCTCTGGCCAACCTAATAAGCGGTTTAAGGTGAAATGGATTAAATCTTGGTTGTACAATCCATGCCTACATGTTGCTTCCACACGATTGAATTGTTTTTTGAGAAGTTTCGTGTTTACTCAGAGTCGACTTGTTTGTTACTTATGGGAAAATTAGATATATATACATGATGTCTTTGGAGATAGAAGTATGCTGAGATTGTGTATCCAAATGTTGATAGATGTGAAAAGAGCGAACAATGATCTGCTGGCATGTGAATTTCATGAGCTTCAAAGGAACTTAACCTGCACTCTGAGGTGTGCTTACATCAATTCATTCTATAGCTGTAAGCCATTTTTGTTACCATATTTTTGTAGCAGTGAGCCTCTATTTTGGACAGTGAGTCCTGGCAGTGAGCCACCTCTTTTGTAATATCTTATAATCGGTTATACTATATTGTGAGTTAATCCTCACCATGGTTTTTCCCAATTTGGGTTTTCCACGTAAAAATCTTGGTGTTCTTGTGTTATTTGCTTCATGTTCAGTTAATTCTTTTGCTTATCTTAATTATCATATGCATTGGATTAATTGGATGGTATTTGTTCAATAAGTTTAAAAGGATATTGATTCACTCCCCACTCTCAATATCTTGGATATTCAAAAATTGGTATCAGAGCCTGGTTCCTCTAGAGAAGCCTAATAGCTTGAGGGAGATCTTAAGGATTGAACAAATGGATGATAATGCAGAAATCTAGACTCCCCTTGATGACCTTGACAAAGCTAAAAATGAAAATAGAGATCTAAAAGAAAATCTTGATGAAGCAAATGAATGTGTTTGAAAGCTGAAAGAGCAATTAAAGAAATTCAAAGAGAGACATAGAGAAGTTAGTGAGCAATTGAAACAAGAAAATGAAGATGTTACCGGACTAAAGCTACAAGTGGAAGAAAAGAAGAGAATTGAAGAGTGTTTGAATGGAAAAGTGAAGAGCAAGTCTGATGAATGCTCCAGGCTTGAACAAGAAGTGGTGAACCTGAGAGCATAATTAGAAAAATAAAAATTTTGTGAAGATAATTTCAAGACAAGCTCCACCAAGCTTGATGAAATAATTGCAGGATGAAAACCCTCTAAAAACAAAGGTGGATTGGGATTAGAAGCAGGTGAAAGCTCAAAAGTTGTGAAAAATCAAAAGACTCAAGGAAAAGGAAAACAAACAAGAAATCCAAAAGGAAGACCACCTATCAGACAACCAAATGCATAAAGGCATCCATCTTTCAATGACACTTGTTTTTCATGCAATAAGTTTGGTCATAAGGCAACTAAATGCAGAAGTAGAATGAATTAGTTCTCTGGTTCCTTCTCTAGATAATGCTATGCGTGTAATAAGATTGGGCATAGAGCTAGTGAATGCAGAACTCAGGAGGTGAATTGGTTTAATGGAGGAAGAATGAATCAATCCTTTACCGGTTGCTGCTATAATTGCAACAAGTTTGGGCATAAAGTGAATTAGTGCAGATCAAGGGTAAATGAAATTCAAATGAATCAAAGAAATGTTGTCTATTTTAATTGCAACAATCCAGGACATATTTCAAGAGTTTGCAAAAGCAAAAGGGAAAGCAATTTGCTCTGGTAAAACATAACGAGTCTATGAAAAAGGTAGACAAAGATCAGGTTAAGCAAGAGATGAACAAGATATGGATAAAGAAAGAAGAGCCAAAATATTTTGATGCGTCTGTGCCCCCATCTGGTATAGACAATTCCTTCGAGAATTAGACCTAGCATGGTCTTAGGGGGAGATTTAGTAGAAAATCCTTTGAACCCCCTGAATTTGGGTGTGTCAGTCTTTGGCACGAAGAGATGTGACAAGAAATGAATAGGTAGAGGTTTTGAAAAAGAAACTGGAAGAAAAAGTGCATGTATGCTCACTTGCGGAGCATATTAGGGTTTTTCAATTCTATCGAAGGGTTTTGCTAGCTTTTTCAGATTTCATCACATTTAATGCGAATTAGGGCATCACATTAATCTTTAAAGTGAAATCTTAAAGGCATTTCAATCACTTGTGCATTCAAAGGAGGCAAAGAGTGATTTGGAGCAAATTGAAGTGAGCCCTGTGCAAACCCTAGCTTCATTTCTTCGCAAAAGAAAAAGGTATTTTTTGATTATGTGAGATTGTGCAAATTCTCTTTCTGAATCTATTAAAGCTTAGTGTATAGAAAATGGTAACTCTTGTAGTCGTAAAAGCAACAGAAACACCTAGGGCCTCCTACAAGAAATACTTAATGAAGGTTTTCGAAGATGAACCTATGGGTGCCTTCTCTTTGATTCCTCATGGCGTCATGCCTATAGAGGATACCCGAATGTTCAATAGGGTTAATACAAAAGAATTCAATCACACCAAATTGATTGACATATGGTTGAATGATCTCACTGGAGATGACTTCATGGTGAAACCCAAGTATTCGAACATTGTGGCAAAGAATGTGGACTAGTGGAACAACTTCCCTAATTTATGTTCCACTGTGGATGATAAGTATGTCAAACTAGTCCTGAGAAGAATGCATGATTAGTTCTTATGGACTGACAAGCCACATTTGATAATTAAGGAGGTAATCAAAGTTATCACCAAACTCTGTGACACCAGACCGGTATTAGCTCTAAAAGAAGTGAAAAATGAAGTGGTGATGGATCTCACTAGTGCAACATATGATAAAAGGGCTATGGAAACCAAGCCTATCACTAGCCCAACAATGAAGTACACAGATCATGATTGGACATAATATCTACTTCACTAACAAAGAGAACTTCGTGTTTGCCACAATAATATATACTAGTTTTGACATGGCTACAAATGGTGCAGACTATGACTTGTGTGAGCTTCTTAGACAATAGCTATTTGAGAACCTGAGGATGACAAAGGAGAATAAATATCCTTTCAAGCTTGGTTCTCTAATAATTTTCCTGCTATTCTATTTCCTGAAAAGGATTTTGGGAAAAGATGAAACTATATTTTGGGATCCATCTGGACCAGTCGCCCATCAAATTTTTGAGCACTTGCATAAGTTGAATGAGTTGAAGATCATAGATAATGCCTTGACAACATTATTTGTTGTATTCAAGAAAAATATGAATGAGAGAGACAAAATTCCAAGGAAAATTGTTGAAAAGTATAAGGATGACATCATATTTTATGTGTCATCTGATGAGTGCATGGTTGAAGCGATTGAACCCCAAACTGTCTAGATTCAACCCTTGGGATATGAAATCATAGAAGAAGAAGAAGCTGAAGGTTATGTGAAACTGTTATTAAAGAGTCAAAAGGATGCTAATGAAGCCCAAGTTGGTACATATGCAGAAAAGTCTGTGAAAGTTCATTTGGAGCACAACAAAGCTACAAGAAAGAAACATGTAACTGAAATACTCAAAAAATATGGTTACATAGATGAAGAGATGACACTAGGAAGAGCCTATGGGGAACAAAAGTTTGGAGAATCACTTAGCATAAGGAGATCCAACAGGATCCCTCCTTCCATACCGGCTTCTAGACTAGCTGCAGTAAAGATTGAGCTCAACACCATTGACAGAGGCAAAGACCCGACCCCTTTTAGGTCCACTACTAGATCATGCAAGAGAAACGGTGTTCCTCTGGTAGTGCCTACTAAGCGAGGTAGAAAATAAAAGGCTACAAGGGAGAAGAATACAAGCATTACTAATGATTAGGAGGAAGAGGAGGAAGATCCAACTTCAAAGCTGATAAGAAAGAGAAGGGTGAGTGTTTCCTCCGGTGAAGGTGCTTCTCAAGAAGCTAGTGTTGGATAAAAGAAAGTTCACTATGTATCATCCTCAGAGGATGATGGTAAACATGATTTGAGTGATCATGAGGTAGAAGCAAAGAAATAAAATGTTGCAGAGGAAGTCTTTCTAGACCAAACTATCTCTTTGGTAAGACCTAGTACCCCTCTCAAATTAGAAGCCTTGCTAAATAATTTATTGTATCAAGAAAATATGATGAAACCCACTGCAAAAGTGTATAATTTAGTAGGTGAAGAAGATAAGAAAAAAATAGCAATGGCTATCATAAAATATGTTATTATATTGGAAGTTAAGTGGGAAATTGTTAAGTGTGATGTACGTGAAAATTTGTGGGAAGTACTAATGAAGAGAAGAGAAGAGACAATTGAGCTAGAAGAGAAAATAAGAGCTAAGCATATAAGGAAATCAAATTTTTTCTATCTATGGATGATCTGGAAACTTTGAAGAAGAACTGTGCTAACTTGTTCTGGATGAAGAAGAGAGTTAATAGTCTAATGACCAGAGATAAGATATAAATCAAAAGGATAAGGAAGGAAACAATAAGTACTATCAAAAGTATAGCTGTAAACTATGGTATGCTTGGTGCATCTGGTACGAAACTCGAATCAAGAAAAGAAACTTTTGATGAAGTCAAGGAAGATCCTTTGTCTGGTACTATTGATGAAAATGTACCTCTGGAAATGAATGTCTCTGACATCCCTCTGGAAATAAGTAGTACACATGTTCTATCGGAAGTTAATGCTGTTAATGAGGCTCTAGAAAATGAAAGACAGGTTGAAGAAAATGTTGAAGCAAAGATTCATGATATCACTCCTCTGGTACACTCAGAAGAGGAAATAAATGAAGCAGAAGAAGAGAGGAGTGAAGAAGAAAAAGAAGAAGAAAAGTTAGAAGAAGAAAAAATAGAAGAAAAGAGAGTAGATGAAGAGAAAGTCGAGGAAGAAGAGAGAAATGAAAAATCATGTGAACTTGCTGGAAAGAATGAAGAAGTATCTTAGTAGGTTGTGGGATCACAAAAGTCCATCGGATAATCTTCCTCTAGTGATGATGTCTTGAAGGGCCTGCTATCTAAGAAGATTAGATTCCAATCGGTAATTCCTCTGGAACTCCTGCAGCTTCCCATGAATCAAGGATATGAAAACTTGGACAAGATTTATCCTATACATAAAATGGTGTTAGGTGATGTATTTCATGCATCCAACAAAAGAGAAATCTTGGAAATGCACCAGAAGGGAACTGAGCTCATTGAAGATACCATTAAGGCTTTGCAGGAAGTCACACTTGGTACGTTAGTAGATACATCTCACTCTGGTTGAGAACCTGAAACTTCTTTTGGACTCCTTCAAGGAGCATGCCACCAGACTTGTTGAGAAAAAAAATAGGATGTGGAAGAGAAATTGGTTGAGAAAAGGCTATTGATCCTTCATGACAAGTGTGCTTTGGCACATATCAATGTAGAAAAGAGCCTTGAATCTGTAAAGGCCTGTGAATTTGAAGCTAATTTTGTGTTTTCCTATTGCAATAGGTGGCTTGATACCACACAGAGTATAAAAGATTTTATGGACTCCATTGAGTCCCAGTTGATAGCTGTCTCTAGTACTTACAATGTATCCATGGATAGAGACACATCAACTTGGAATGCCATCTCAGCGCATAGAGAAAAATTCTTCATGTTATAGAAGCAAAAGGAAGGGATAATAAAAAAATTCGGTCTGCTTGGTGACAATGTAAGGATGGAGTAAAATCCGGTAGCCAATGCTTTGGCTAATGCTGAGAATTTGGATAAGATCAATCTAACCTCAAATACTCCGGATGAGGCTGAAGAAAGTTTTATTACATTGGAGTCTTTGAAAAAAATGCTGATATTTGCTAAAAAAAGTTGGAAGAACGATAAACCAACCTAGCAAGGCATTCTTCAGAAGCTTCAAAGTGCTCCCTCCTTCTAGTAAAACTTTTTTGGTTTTTACATTGTTTGGGTTAAAATCCTCAAGGGGAGTTCGGTAATTTGATTTTCTGTACTACACATTTAGGGACCATGTGTACATATTTATGCTTTTTGGTTGCCATTTTTCCTTGATGTCAAAGGGGGAAAAAGGAAAAAGAGATAGAGTATACTCTGTACATAGGAAGTCTATAATTTTTTTTTGGCATGTGATGCCATCAATGAAAAAGGGGGAGATTGTTGGAAGAATGAAGAAGAACACATCTCTTGATACAATTTTTGTTGTCATCGATGTCACAATAATATATGAGTTGCATCTACAAGATTCAAAGTCATGTTGATCCGGTATTTTGAATCGATAATACAGATTCTTCCTTTGGTATTTTGTTCTCAATTTCCCCTCTGGTGATTTTTGCTACTTCAGATTTTGGGAAATGGTTTTTGGTAGATAAATGTATGCATGGAAAAGATATCATGCGTACAGATGCTTGTGTTTGTCATTGACATCATTTTTATTGTTTACAATTTTTTTTGTTAGGTCTATCTCTAGCCGACCTAATAAGCGGTTGAAGGTGAAATCGATTAAATCTTGGTTGTGCAATCCATGCCCACATGTTGCGTGCCACACAGTTGAATTGTTTTTTGAGAAGTGTGTTTACTTGGAGCCGACCTGTTTGTTACTTATGGGAAAATCATATATATATATATATATATATATATATATATATATAGGATGTCTTTGGAGATAGAAGTATGATGAGATTGTGTATGCTAATGTTGGTAGATGTGAAAAGAGCGAACAATGATCTATTGGCATGCGAATTTTATGAGCTTCAAAGGAACTGAACCTGCACTCTGAGGTTTACTTACATCAGTTCATTCTTTGGTTGTAAGCCATTTTTGTTACCATATTTTTGTAGGTAGTGAGCCTCCATTTTGGATAGTGAAAATTGGCAGTGAGCCACCTCTTTTGTAATATCTTATAATTGGTAATACTATATTGTGAGTTAATCCACACCGTGATTTTTCCCACTCTGGGTTTTCCACGTATAAATCTTGGTGTTCTTGTGTTATGTGCTTCATGTTCAGTTAATGCTTTTGCTTATCTTAATTATTATATGCATTGGATTAATTGGATGGTATTTGTTCAATAATTTTAAAAGGATACTGATTCACCCCCCTCTCAGTATCTTGGATATTCAACAGATTCATCTCACCATAATTGCGAGTTATTTTTGTGGCTTCAAGTATCTTCTTTCATACCTTTCTAGTATGTCTCTATGCACATGGACACATATTTGGGCCTAATTTAGAGGAAAATGAATTTGGTTGGTGTGGGCACCCACCTTGTGTACTTATTTAGTAGTAAAAAATATCCATGCCAATTTTAGCCTCTTTGTGAATGATATTTTAGGTTAGAAACCTATGAAAAAAGAAAATTTTGAATACCCAAACCAAACCCTAATTATACTATCTCAATCACTCATGTTTATATGAATAGAGTTGAGAAACCTTGCATATTTTTAATAACTAGAGGAAAATAATCTTATTGGTTCATGAGTTATCGAGGATGAAAACCATATTTGTGGAAAAGGTGATTCTCACCTAGAGTTTGTGCTTGAGATTTAATAGTGGTCAACATCAATGATGTCAAGATAGTTTGAAATGTTTTGTTGTCACAATAGAAGAAATTACTCTAGAGCTATTTGTGGTGGTGGTTTCCCATAAGAGAAAATCAAACTAAAGTGCAAAAGGTTGTGAATGTCGAATAAATCCTCCTTAGTCCATAATTTTTTTTGACTTAAAATTTATATTATATTCCATGCTTTGTATTAGTGTAAGAATTTCCCTATAAATATTGAGTGCTTGTAAATCAATTTTAAATAAGAATCAATGAATGCATATCCATATTTCTAATTTGGATTAGTCAAATATGAGAAAATGTTTTAACCTACAATTTATTCTCATTTTTAACTCACATTGTAATATTAGGGTTTGATTTTATTTGTATGACTATAAAGTAATTTTTCTATGCTTTTTAAGTACAAGAATATAGTCTAGGCTTTGTTAAGATTCATGGCTAATCTTAGTTTTTACTAATTTTGATACATTTATTTAAAGTTGTAATCTATCTTTACCAGTGAATCCTGCTCACGATATTAGGGTTTGTTAGATTGGGGAAAAATTATGAAATATAAAGTATTCCATTGAGATGTGGAGTTCTCTATATAAAAAAATCAATGTATTTTGGGGGAAGTACAAGAAAGTCTAAAGTGTATTTAATATTTGTTAATGTTACTGGTAAATATTAATGTGTTTTAGGGTTTCTATGGTGTCAAATTAAATATTATATTAGTTAAATCCCTTTAAGTAAAACAAAAGAAAAGAGAGGAAAAAGGAATAAAATAAAGGTGTCTCTATTGACCTCAAGAAGAGTATAATTCAAATAAGGAAGAGGACCCAATGGATGTCGAATTGATGTGTAGATCGCTCTTCACACTAGGAATGCCTCTACAAGCAACATGGATATATACCATGTTATAAAATATAATAAATAAGCTATTTTGGAGGTATTGTTAGGTTACATATTGAGAGTCCTCACCCAATGATATACATCATCAAGGGTTACCTTGAATAATTAATAGATAATTGAAGGGAAAAGAGAAGAAGTGACAAAAATAGAATAATATATTAGGAAGGAATCTTTAGAACAAGTAGCGATAGATATTTCTCTCGCTAGGAGGGATGAATTAGCACAAATATAAATCATAAAATTGTGAACAAGGTAGAGAGTAGATACTCTCCTATTAGATATCGATTGAATCAAAGAAAATGTTAGAAAATAAAACCTAGAGTCCTTAGAGAAGACCTATAATGTTTTGGTGGAAGAGAAAGAAAAATAAAAATGAACTCAAATAGAGAAACTAGATTATGACATAGAGGGATAAGTGTATATGAACTAGTTAAGTATTTACACAATGCTATCATATATGAGAAAAAAAAAATATTAAAGGATCAAAATAATATAACAAGGCCTAGTGGTGGCGAGGAATAAAAACACAAAACAAGAGAAGGAAAAAGAAGAACTTATTTCATAAAATACACTATAGGAGAAAGATATGAATAAAGAAGAATAAGGATACAAAAATATTTGATACTCTCCTCATTACTCCTAGAACCTCACAAATTTTGGATCTCTAGCCAAAATAAAGGAATTCATTTCCCAAAAAAAGTAGCTATAATATGGGGCAACTCTAATGCCAAATCTATTTACACCTTCACCTTTAGAACCGTAGGTATGTATTACACAAATATTTCCTATCCAACAATTTTAAATACATGATACCATGCATAAAATTGCCATGGAGAGACTCTTGAAATAATAATTGGATATTAACAAGTTTATTGAAAAATTATTGGGAAAAGTAAAAATATAAATTCCACACATAATCACAAAGATAATTAATTTAGATTAACTATTGTTAGTGATAAGTAGGTTTTTGACAAAATTAAAAGAAAATAAAGTACAAAGGAAAATATTAAGCAAGAAAGTTTTATAGAATAAGAGAAAAAACAAGTGTAAGGAATAAGAAGAAAGTGTGCCACCACTTAAAAAATTAGAGATGGAGGTTAATAAGATGTAGGTAATGTTGGTTCTCCAACCCACTTCTAACAAATTTTTATTTTCAAATTCTTATGCTTGAATACTATTGGGAATTTGGCCAATGAATGAGAGAAAAACAATTCCTCCTACACTTTAGGATCTGTAAAACCTAGGGGGTGATCCCTATTAATGCACATTGGAATCTATATGAGGGAAGTAACTTAATCAATATTTCAAGTCGATAATACATTTATACAAATCAATCAAGGATTTAGAGGATTTGGGGAGTCATTATTATGTTTGTTGTATCCTTAATGCTCAAGTATAAATATAATGAGATTACATAAATGCATTACTCATGTATTGATTTTTATTCTTTAAATATGAGTGGGTAGGAAGGGATTTCCTATAGATTAGCTGATGTGAAAGCATCTAGGGTGTCATTATTCTACAAATTTACTTCGAGCTCCTAATGCAATCTTGTCATCTTAACATTTGCACATCCCTTGGAATCTCGAGTCTGTAATTGTGTTATTTCATTTACAATTTTATAGCTTATCTGTCTCATAGAAGTTCTTGGTTATTCATCTGTTTCAGATTTCTAACACTAATGTGATGATGTAAACTAATCTAACCCTTTATTAGATTATATATACATATGTATATACATATATATTGCATATGCATATATTTATGCATATACATATGTATATGCATATACATATACATATACATATAAAGGAAATAAAATAATAATAGAACATTAATGTTATAATAAGAAATAAAGTTCATTTCAATAATCTTGAGTATTTTCTCTATTATTTTTTTATATTAAATTTGGTTAAAAATATTCATTAGAGTAAAGTCAAATTTATTTCATAATACTAAACATATAATTTTGTATGTATTGGTAAGTTTAAGACTTCCACTTGTTTAAATATAAGGTAATCCCGAGTTATTATTTTGAGGGAATTCAAATTTCAGCTAGAAATATGAACACTTTTCTATTTAAATAATAACAATTTTTTGTTCAAAATTGATTTTATTGTTTATCTCATTATAACCTTACATTCACCCAATATAAATACACATTATAATAACATTTGATAATAATTTCAATTTATTGTTTTACTCCATAGTTAATTTTAATTCTAGTTAAAATATTGTTAAGTGCATGCATTTAGAAAAATATAATTTGAATATCTTATATAAGATATAAGATTTTAAACTATTCATATTATAATTTTCTTGGAGAAAATTTATCATAATTATATTGTAAACAATTTGTGAAACTCATGCAGGTGATGAATCAAGGCGACCTTCAAAGACTTGAAGTGTTACAAGAAAATATATTAGAAGCCCTCATTCAACAAGAATTTTTAATAGTATTAAAATAAATTCTCTTGTTTTTAAGAATATATTATTTTAATTATTTATATTTGAGAAAAAATAAATTATTTACTTATTTGATGATATAATTAACTTTTATTAAGATTTAATTTTGAATAAATATACAATAGTATAAAAAATAGAGTTTATATTTTTATAAAATAAAATATTTATTGTGCAAACTAGTTTTTGTTTTATTTAAGAAATATACAATTTATTTAATTATTCTTCAATGCAATTGTTAATTATTAAGGTCATATTCATGTTTTATTTTAATATTTTGATGTTTTTTTATTAATAGAATAAATGTTTTTCTACTCTCTTATATTAATCAAATCAATAATAAATTAGATGAATATATAAAATTAGTAATTGTAGTAATTAAAGAGATATATATATTTATGCGATTTGACATCATGGTAAATTATTTGATTAGAATAATTTGACATATAAGTTGAATATAAAATCTTTTTGTTGATCTATATTTTAGAGGCTATAACAATTCTATACAAAGATCACCACCTTTATGAATTAAGTCATGCCCTGCAACCTATTCCTAGATTAATGTGATTTACTATAATTATTGCATCCTACTCTTTTTCTAGTGGAGACTTTATAAATCAACAACCTTCACTTTTATGCATATTTTAGAGGGGTCTTGTTGATAAGAGTGTCATTGTTTACTTCAAGACTAATGAGGGATCCTTGTCTTTTCATGAAAGAATTTAATCCTTTATAGAAGAATAAAGTGTCACAAACACATCTATTATGTCTCACACAATGAGTCCTATTTTTTCCTTACCAAAATATGTTCCCCCTTTTTAATTTTCAAGTTTTGAGTTAGGAGCTTTTCTATTTTTGGGTTTTGAATACAAATATAAATTCCTTGTTCAAAATCTTATTCTTATCTCAAGGGGAAAAGGTGATTTCATCCTTAAGTTTTTGAAATTGGTATTGAAAAATTGAGTATCAAGTCATGGTGGAGTTGTAGAGTTTTCAAGTATAAATGTATTTTTTTAAAATTATATCTCAATCCCTACCTCTTGTTTAAATACACTATAAAATTTCTCCATCACTTTGCAAACTTATAAATTGAATTTTAAATTCTAGCTTTTTGTTAGTGATAGGAATTTGAAAAAATCTTAGTGGTTCTATGGTTACATTCCAAAATTTTGGTTTAATAGATCATCTGAAGGTTAGGGTTTCATTCTCCATTCACTAGGGTTCATCCTTAGGGCTTAAACCCTCCTAAAACCCTAAACAATGCAAAATCCCAGTCTTTCCTTCAAATTGTTTGCCAATTTGAAATCACTAGTTTCTAGTTACTTAAGGAACGAATTAGGTCTTTGATGTCGTTTGATCACTGACCCCTTTATCCTAGTCTAACCGGTTGCACCCCCTTTTAAATATTTGCCTAAGTCTTATGTTTTATGTTCTAAATAAATTTCATGTCTTATAAATGCACTTTATCTCTAGGTTCAATTTTTTTTAACTATGTCCAAATCAAATAACCTAAGGATGACCACACTTTAAGTTATAAACTTAAATCATGTGCACTAAAGACTCTTTAAAAGGATCAGCTTGGACCCGCATATGTCAGATACTCGACTCTCATTGGTTCCCCGCCATCCCGCAACAACAAAATATTCAAGGAAAAGGTAGTACGGGATAGCAGGCATATGATGTGTGCCAAATTTCTTTAATGGGACGGGCTAACTTATAGAGGGTGCTAATGGTGGGCTCTTCATCCAATGGGTGAGATGAAAATATAAAGATGCAATTTGAACTGTTCTTTGCAATACCGTGAGAGGTATTTAAGCATATTTGGATCGAGTGTGGGATAGCGGGTGACTGCCATGTGGGAGTTTCTAGAACGTTCAATGATCTATTACAGAAGGCAAATATTTCAGGTGGCTTAGCGAAAGCAAAGGATCATGTTACTAAAGAGATTTGAAACTTTATGGTTAAAAGGTGATTGAGATGATATAATCTCAGTTGCCCATCTTCTAAAGATTTAAGACATATGTTGCAAATTTTCTAAGTATGGGAATAAGATTGAAAGGTTAAAGGGAACACAAGTTGGACATGTGGAGGCATCTGAGAGCTTTTCCTGCTATCTCACAACCCTTGATCTGTTTCCCAACAGACTCATGTGGGATTGCAAGCAAGTGACACATAAGTTCTTTTAAAGCTTTCAAAGTGTGGTGGATTTTGTAATTGACAAGGAGGTGGTTCCACATAGAAAACCTATATTGGATCGATGTTGAAGTCAAAATAAGTCAAGTTTTCAAACTTGCGTGACTCCATCTGAGCCACCCTTTGGTCCAAATCATCAAGAAATCAACAATTGCAATTCAAAATTGCTAATGGGGTAGATTGAGCCATTCTGGTTCACGCAAGCAAGCTGTAATGGCAGACATGATGTTGTTCCATCAAATTAAAGGGCTTTATCACCATAAAAGAAGGAGCTAAAGCATAATTTGAGGTCACCAGAGCATTCTAAGGTATCCAGAGATCGATAGTTGTGTTTTCAAGCTCCTTGCCTCTAGAATTAGAGTTTTTGATATTTCAAACACTACTAAGTAAATTTTCCCTTTTTGTGTTCAATTTCTAGCAAGTTCATGTGTAATTTCTTGTTAGAAGTTCTTTTAAGGTTTGACGTTCATCAATTATCATTCAATTGCTTTGAATTTTCCTTTCTTTTCTACATCAACTTTAAACCTTAGCCACACCTATATAAACCCTAGTTTGCATAACCTCTCATTGAAATGGCACCCCAAAAGGCCCAAGCTTTTGGTTCAACCCCAAAACGAGCCCTATTTGATGACCTATTGTCCCAATTACTTGACTCAACAAATGAGAAGATCAAGGGTAAAATTATGTGGCCCTAGAATATACAAGGGTATTGTGGACCGACAGTATGCCATCAAGGATGCTGAGGTGTCGGTCACTAGGTGAGAGTTATTCAAATATTGGTTTGGGAAGAGGAATACTAGTGCCCTCACATGCAATGGTTGGAGGTTAGACATGGGAAAACCTGTTGTCCCTAATGTATACCTCGATGTTGACCTACTAAAATCTATAACTGCCAACTATGAACCCAATATCTAGGTCATGAGGTTACATGCTGATGTCAAGATGATTGACCTCACCTGTGAAGGAATAATTGAGGTTTTCAATTTAAACCCTGATGCTAATGATCTAATTGACCTGAATGCACTAAAATAAGAGTATGAGAACAACCAAAAAAATTTAATAGTCATAATCATGCCAAATTTCATGGGAAAAGGAAAGGGGGGGAGCAAGATAAGACTTACATAAATTGATATAGAACCCTTCCCAAAATACATGTTTGAATTTTACTTTGAGAGGTCTTACTACACCTTATGCTAGATCCTACCTAGGTTTGACCCTCCTAAGAGGATTCTTGTGGTATTTATGTACATGGCTACAAACATTCAACATGCAATGGTGAACAAATTGTATGAATTTTCCACTTAATTGTCTAATGAAATTCACAAAGGATTTGTGGCTCTTAAGTTTGGTGAGATAGTAGTGAGGTTTTGGTTGTATTGCTTGTTACTACACATGTTCTTATTCAATGGAGCAAATTACTTTGGACAAGATATGAAATTGAATATGAGGGGTGAAAGAAATGAATGCCTCCTTATCTAAACATGGATTCACCACTTGGATATGCATGATTCAAGTTACAGTTTTATCACTTTTACAAATTTGTTTGGTGTGAGGTTGAGAGGGTATTTGGTGAGGAATCCACCAAGACTTTCTAAAGAATTGTATGATTTATTGAGGCCCAAAGAGAAAATACCTGACCTAGGCATTGATCACAATTGGGGAGACATCATCCCTTATCTAGATTGTACTACTATCAGGGTATATGACACAAACTTTTGTCCACATGTTTTTCCAAGAGATGTACCATTGAGAATTGGTTTTCTAGAAGTCATGTGGCAATTGGGAAGAGTTGAAGATTGACACCTTATAGGATAGAAGAAGGGTACTCTTTTACGTGTATACACTATATTTTCTAGTTTTATCATGATTAAGGATGGGTGGAAAAACATCCTCAAAATTATTATACCTTTGGGTATGAAGAACTTTAGACCAAGGAACCACGATCCAAAAGGTTTCATTGCAACTTTGAAAGTAAGAATCAAATGAGGAAAGTTTTGGAATAAATTATTCTACCCTGAGGACAATAAAAAATGAATTTGACTTGCAAAAGGTAGAGGAGAGAAAAGTAAAATGGTTGGCATTTACCAAATTGGAGCAAACAAGGAAAGATCTAAGGATCCCAATTTCAAGGGAACTTATATGGATATTGATGATCAAATATTGAGAGTGGAGACAAGTTTGCATAATTTTGATAAGGTAGTGGAGCATCTTAAAGAACAAAAAGAAGTGCTTGCTAAGGGAAAGTCTCTTGTGGTTGAAGAAATACCAACTTATCAACCACCCAAGAAGAAATATGTCTTTTTAAGGAGGAAGGAAATTGTTAGGAAAGAAAAAATTATTGCTACTCCTACTCATTCAAAGGAGTCAAGAGAACCTTCCCCTGCGCAAAACTTGCCACCATATCCACCTCCAATGCCACCTCCTCAATAAGTCATTGAGATTGAATCACCTCCAAGGGAGCCTACACCAAAGATGAGAAAGGTTGAATCCGTAGGATTAGTTGATTATCCCTTAGATTCTGATGAGAAATTGTTGTCACAATAGATGAGATAATACAAAACATGCCTTCACCCCCAAGGGAGGTAAATTTTCTAGTTCTACAACTTAAAATTAATAAGGTTGTTCTAACAAGGATTGAAAATACTGATGATGTGAGGGAAAAGGTGACTTGTAAAGAATTTATGGGTGATGTTTTATTTGTAAAGACATATTTTTGTAGAATTTGTGTAGAGAACAAGGAGAGATGAATATGATGACAAGGCGAAGGAAGGGATGATTAACTCCCCAAAATTGCCAAGAGATGTCATTATCTCAAGAGTCATTATTGAGATGAAAGAAAAGAGGGAGATGATAGCTGATGAAGGCATGAAACTTGTAGGAGAGAGTGGTTTGCTTCTCTTACTTGAATGGGATATGACATCTACCATAGCTTTTAATACTATGAGAAGACAAGATTCACAAGTTTTTGCAACAGATGAGGAGGAAATGTGTGTATTGCAGGGGCCAACCTTCAGTCCTAAATGGGATACATTAGAAATTTGGGCACTAGCTCTAGACACTAGCAAGCCTGAAGTTGTAAAGCCTGCTACAAATTTGAGAGGAGGGTTAATATAAAGAGAGTTTTAGAAACTCCTACACTTGAGGCAACTACATTGGCTGTGAATGTGGCTCAATTCACCAAAGCAACTATTGAATCTTTACAAGAAAAGTATGATGCTAAACAAAAATTACAATGATTTGTTAATCTCTTACAATAAGGATGAGTAGAGGATTGTAGAACTAGAATTGCACAACTAGATGCGAAGGAAATAATTGCAATCAATCCAACCTGTAGCACTAGTGCAAGATAATGTTCCATATTATCCACCACCTCCTCCACCTTCTCTGAAAATGGTGGTATACAATGAGGAAGATGTAGAAATTGTAAATCTTACCCCAAGTACTTCATAAACACCTCCCCCACCAGGAAGAAAAGTAAGCAAAATGGAACTGATTCAGCAGCTAGAGGCATATGATGAATAATTTGCATTATATGAGGATAACAAATTTTTTATTATTTCGAATGTTTTGGAGCATTGTTTAAGAAAATAAATAAAAAGAGTGAATATTGTTTACTCAAATTATTCTTTGATGTCCAATTCAATAAGGATGTTTGAGGGGGACAAGTCAATTGTTATTCCACTAATACAAAAATGAATTCCTAGGCTAAGTTCATTGAAAAGTATTGTTATAAGGACCGCACATGATCAATTTAAGCCATTGAAAATTGCCCCTACTTACAATATGGTGAAAGAAACTGTTGATTGCTAGGGGTTAGTGGATCCACTTGAGAAGAGAATCAAACATTGCTCTAGTAGTTTGATGAGAATGATCTTGGCCTCTTGCTAGACATTCTTGATAATAATGAAGCTGTCAAAACATATGAACAATGGAGATCTCATATGGATGTTGTTATTTTTGTAGAGGCTATCTTAATTTGTGAGCATGTAGATGTAAAAATAGATATGTTAAAGGATATCATGAATAAATTATCTGTCACCAGCACATTCCTAGAGGAGTTCAATAAAGATGCAACTTAGATAATAAAGAGGTGTGGTCCTTATAAAATAAATTTGGATGAGTTCATGGCCTTCAATTGGGCTTCAAAAGAGGATTATATTACTTGGGACAAGAAGTACAATGATATTCCTACTTTGTAACCTTCATCAATGGTGATGTGGCAAATTTTTTGTCTATTTTACATATTCAGCAGTCTCAGAGGTCTTTAAGGGCACCAAAAAATGTGTTTTGTTATCTTGCACAATAGTTTTCACTCTCATCTACCAGCCCAGCTTTCTCGGGACCACATAAGGAAGAATGAAGAAAGGAAGTGGCAAAGGCATAAAATAAATACTTTAGATATTTTAGGAAAGCATGATGAATGTAACAAATTTTATAATTGCTTTGTCCTCAGAATATTCCCTCCATGAGCTTGCAATTGCACGTGTATTTTGAAATTTAAATGTATGTCAAATGAATATGTGACATTTGTAATGGATCGAAGCTTGTTGCCCCCTTTTTTTATTAAAGGGGAATTCAGGGCCATTTACATAGTTTGTTGATTGATTTTCTTGAAGGGATTTTGTAATATAAAGAGCAGATAATTTTATGTCTATTTTTTTCTTGGTCTTGAGTTTTGAGTCTTTGCAATTGTTAATGTTGTATAATAGTACTATTATTTATGGAATATAACAACATACTTCCAAATCCAATGTTCTCTCATTGTATATTTCACATGAATTATGAATGAAATGAATCAAAGATCATTCAATTCATCTTCGTTATCTTTCCTTTGAATTTTTATTTACTGTTAATGCACTTGTTCAAAGAATGAGTTAAATTTTCTTTAACAAAGATAAAGATTTATGTGAATTTATGCAGGGATCATTTAAGTATTATTGGTTTAGATTTCTAAATTTAATGGTGTAATGAATCATTAAGTAGCTCTGTTATGTTTAGGTGGAATGTTATATATTTTTAATTGCATTGGTTGAGACTCCATACCCTAGGATAAGACAACGATCACCATAAGCCACGTCTATGTTACATCTTCTTGGTCATTCACAAACAAATACATTCAAAATCACTAAATATTTACTTTTTGTTAGGAAATGTATGTTAGAGTGAAGTTCTACCATATTCTCATGCTTTAGAATGTTAAATGTTGTAAAGGATTAGCCATATCTTTGAGGTTTTTCATCTATCAAGCAACATATAGGAGAATATATCTATTATTTTTCAATGCATAGATAATTGGCACAAGAGTATCTTAAATTACATTGTAGGGATCGTCCTCCCGGGTTTTGTAGAGCCCAAAGTGTAGAGGGAAAGTTTTTCAAACTTTCACTTGTTCGTTGGCCAATCCCTCCAAATAGCTAACAATTGGAAATGGAAAAATCCATAGGTTATCTGTTATATCAACTTGGGTATTTAAGAAACACCAACAGTTAGGATTAAGTTTCCATCGACAGTTAAAATCATATGTATTTACTTACTCATAATATTGGTTATAAATCATTCATAAAAGATGAGGGATTCACCATTAGTATTAGTTATTTTTAACATCAAGGTTTTATTGGTTCAATAATTAGATTTTTATTGATAGTAAGTTACTATTTACTAGAAGAGAACCTTGGAGGTTGTGGTGGTTTTTGGTGCCCAACTTTCCATGAGGTTTTTTTGTCATCTTTCATGACTATTAGTATAGTTAAAAAATCTCATGGTTATAAACCTAACAACAATTAGGTGTCCAAATTACGTAGGTGAGTAAAATAGTTGCAACGTATATTATCATGTCATATCTATTATTGGTTTATTCAAGAAGTGATGTTTTTATTTTATATCAAACTTGGATGCCCCATTTAGGGGATAAACATGTTAAATAAACAATTCTTAAGGAGGTAGTAAGGTAACACAAGTAGCAAGTAAGAAATTTCTATTTATATAGGTGTTGAAGGTTGGAGACTAAAGATGAGGAATAAAGTATTTTATGTAATATCTATTTTAAAGAAAATATATAATTAGGCCTCTCTTCTTGGTGGATTTTTTCTCCAAAAGGGGTTCTTCACATAAACATTGTGTTATGTGTTTTTATCTTTTGTTTCATATTTGTGTTGTGTTATCAATTTAATTTCCTACAATCTTCATTTGGTTATTAACTAGTTAAGATCATTTTTATGGTTGAACTCAGAGATCCATATATAGTGTTCACTTTAAATTCTAACGTTTGGTAGCAAAACTTGGCTAGATTTGCTTTTTGGGTGGACGGGTGAAAGTTTTTTGAGCTATAGTGAGAGTTCTATTTGAATTTGTTTTGTAATAATGTGTAGAAGCCATGACTACATCCTCATCTCACTTAGATATTAATAATTTTAATGGAAGTTTTTATGAGAAATGAAAGCTAAAAATGAAGGATCTCCTGAAAAATAGGGATCAATGGTTGGCAACAAAAAATGTAAAGAAACCAAACAAGATAGATCAAGATGATTGGGATACAATGAATAAGAAAATACAAGGAAAAAAATGGCTTTGTATTTTAGACTCTATCTTAGTGATGTTTTTGAAAAGAAAATAACATATGATCTATGAAAATGGTTAGGTGATATGTACTAAGAAAAAACTCCTATAAATAAGTTATATTTGAAAATAAAATGATTTTTTGTCAAAATGAAGGAGTGTGATTTAATAGTAGAGCATTTGAATACATTTAATTGAATTTTAAGTTACCTTATTTTTTGATAAAATAAGTAACAAACTATAATGAAGATTCAAATTCAAGTTTATAGTAGGGTGCTAAACCCTTAAAATAAAAATCTTGAAGGGTAAATCAAAATAGACCAACAATAGGCCATTAATAGCATATTAATAACATTAAGGTTCTGAGTTTTAAAAACACTAAACAAAGCAAAGTAAAAAACAAAACTAAGAAAAAATTTGTCCTCGATCCTCTATAAGGAACTTGTACAATTTCCCATAGTTGGTATTAGTGTTGGCCCTTGCATATTTACCATGATATTTGAACTCCATATCCTGCATTACACACAACAAGTTGGTTGGCCTATACATAAATTTAGAGGTCAATAAAAAGGGACTTTCATCTTTCCTTCTAGTTCTTCCACTTTGGTCTTAAGAGCAACCATCTTTGCAATAGTTTGATTGCATTTAGTGCATCCTTTTTGGGTTGGTTCAAGATTGGGAACAATGTTAGATTCATTTGAATCTAAGAGGAGTGTTCATATCTTTAACAAACTAGGACCCTCAATTTATTTTTCCTCATTATCTTTCTCTTCTTCCTTATATTTTTCTTTATTTTCTTTCTCCTCACTTCTCGTAGACTCACTGGAGATCTCCCTAATATTGAGGTTAGGGGTTGGACAACCCACAATATATTTAGACCTTCTTATTCTTGGCCTATACCCCCTACCTCATCCTCTATGCCTATAACCATGTTCATCTTGTCTTCCTCCTTGGAAATAAATTCTTCCTCCCCAACCAAAGTATCATCCTCTTAAATGAGCCAGAAAAAGCTTTTTTTTGGAACTTTTTGCTTTGGAAATTTTGAGATTCTCTACGGGGCTTTGCTTACTAGGAGATCTAGAAATATGAGTCCTTGGGGGGCTATTTTTGATTTTAAAATGGACCTCTATAGCATCATTTTGAGAGGAGGAACAAGGGTTCTTTGGAGAATTGGTTTTCAACTGACACAAAGAAGAAATAGGTTTAGCAACAACATTATGGGAAGAATCTAATTTGACATCTAATGAGGGGGAATACCTTTTATATTTTCTTCTGAGTGGGAGGGCATCACAATATTAGGGCCCTTGATTTTTCTTTTCACACATTCCACAAGAAGAGAAGCAACTTTCTTTCGAGAAGGAATCATAGGCGAGGAGTACTTAATAAGGTGGGCCCTTATAGGTTTTGAAGGGCATAAATAAAGGTGGAATTGATACAAATGGAAAATAATCCATTGGTGGAGTGAGATGGGAACTTTGTTAGAATTGTGAATAAAATATACGAAAGATAAAACAATGAACAAAAATGCCTTCCACACAAGAGAGTTGCAAGAAATAATTTAGCTTAAGTGCAATGAATAAAAGCTCACTTTAGTTAACATAAAAAAACTCCTAATTTTAGCTTAAGTGCATGAAATGAATTAGCCTAATAATCAATTAAAGATGAATTAATTATTAGATAATTCATAATTAATCTAACACCCCCCTTAAGATGAACTTTGGGAGTAGCTAAAACCCTAAAAAGATAATGCCTGATGGGTCCTAGAAAACAAGGTCTAATGAGGTACCCATGTACAAACAATATAATCTCCCACAACTAGAGAAAAGGAGAAAACCTCATGGGAAAAATCCTCTCCAAAAGAGAGAAAGGTGAATGAAAGACTAAAAAAACCCTCTAAACCAATCTACCAAAAATAATAGGAACATGAATAACATCACTAAAGACCAAAGAAGTTGTAGACAATTGTTGAATGTGTTGGTGAAACAAGGATAGACAACTGAGAGGGGGGGTGAATCAGTTGTTACAAAATTTAAAGTTATTCAACCTTATTCAACCTTTAATCTCAGATTTGATTATTAACAGTGAAAGCATAAATCATCAACACATCAGAAACACATGAACACCAAGATTTTTATACGTGGAAACCCTGTTAGGGGAAAAACCATGGTGGATGTTAGTCCACAAGATTATACCCTGTTAGAATTATAATGAAAAATGAATAAGGAATGAACATGCATTCAAGCACATTACCTAAAGCTCACTACTCAAAGGGAAGGCTCACTGCTTTACATAAAACAATCAGATTAAATCCATCTGATGAGGTTGAACTGAGAAATTAGCTTCTACACAAGCCTGATGACAGTTCCGATTAGGCACAAAAACATTTCTTCACACTTCGCTCAATCTTCTTCACACTCTGCTCTGAAATCAAATGGTCTGATCTTTATTCACATATTTCACATTCACACCACACACACACACTCTTACACACGCTTCAAAATGAAGAAAACAATCTCCCTTATATATCAGCTACATGAATTTACATCAACAACTTTGTCGGCAACAAATAAAGAATGAATTACAACTGTTGGCCTAATTCATGATCAAATCTCAATGCACACCAACTTAGGTCGGTCACAACATAATGAAGACCTAAATCAACATCCTTGAACATGCCAAACAATAAAAGATTAATCCATAAGGATTCACAATACGCTACCACCATCATGTCGGCCAAGAACATGAAAACCTCAAACACACAAAGGAAAATATTCAATCACGAACACAACGATCAACACAGACGTACCACAATGATAGAGCACAATCTAGAAACATCACTGAACATCATAGTAGCATACGCAACAACTCAATTTACCAGAATTGCATTCTCTTCTTCTAGAAACACTTGCTATAGTAACAAGATAGCTGTAGGAACTCATAAACTCATAACTCGCTCCAATCTTGATGCGTACCACCGAAACTTCCAGAAAACATACTAGACAGGCTCAACAAGAAAACCTTTAAAGTGCGACCTCTAAATATCAACGTACACAACTTTCCACCATTCAGATTTTCTCAGCTTCACAAACTACCTATAACATATTTATTCTAATTTTCTCAATATCCTCAACATATACAACCTTCATAATCATCAATGCTAATAGTGTTGACATCAGTGACAACCACATATCAACAACACAACCACAACATCCAACAAAATGGTGATTGCTATAGTATTGAAATGAAGAACCTCCTCTAAAATAGATGATCAAGATCAAGAAGATAGTAATCTACATGAGTTCCCCAAACAATACTACTCAAATCAAATAGAAAACAAAGGAAAGCATTTAGAACTCGAAGATACAAATGGCATAGGTACCAATAGCTTGAAGAACACTGATCAAATGAAAATGTAAGGTCACCTCTAGAAATAGGAATGTAAGAGTGTCCATATGGTAAATGCTCCATCTCACCGAAATGTATGGGTAATCACTTGCTGCATTCACCTAATACATAGGAACAAAAACTAGATACATAGATCGCTCTAAAAATGAAACCAAGGAAGCATTAGCACCAATAGTAGAAACCTCCCATAATGTGAAAAGAGAGAGCCAAGACAAGTACACTAAAACATTACATCACCAAGAAGTGCATGTAGGAGAACAAATAATATTTGAATGTGCACATGAAAGTACCTACAAAATAAAGGGGTGTGAAAACTAAGAAACACAAACATGTGTCAAGAATCATGGGATTCATTGCTATCATGGAAGGAACACACTTGGCAAAGGTATGATGTAAAAATGAATATTCTCACAACCCACCCATGAAAATTTATACTTTAGTGTGAGTACAATAGGCACAACAAGGTGTGCAAAATTCCCAAAAAGTATACAATAGAATGCCACTTTATCTCAGTGTGTCTACAAAAGAGAAATTTCATGCAAAAGATGTTTACAACACCCAATAAGATAAAAAGTTGGAAATACATATAAAACAACCAAACACAAGTCATCCAACAAAAAGTTTCCAAGAGCTAAAATGCCCGAGTAATTCACCAAAATTTGAAAACAAAAAAATAAAATAAAATGTGCTTGGAGAAAAATCTAGAAAAATTGCATGGATGGCTATGCAGAGGTTTGAAAGATTGTTCCAATGCCACTAGAATTGCGAAAAATAGGGAAATGGGTCAAAAGTTGTGAGCTCGAGAGTGAAATAATACATTTGAATTTGATAAGTTGTAAAATGAACCAAAAAAAAATATTAGAAACAAACCAACACAATTGAATAATGCTTGGAACTAGCTTTCCGATGATATCTTGTTTTTTCAATTTTGATAGTTGAGCAAAAAGTTATGTCAATTTTTCCGAAATCTGCTTATTTTGGAAAAAAAAAAAAATTTTTTAGGCCCCCTAGCTTGGGCATTGGTTGCCCATGCAACTAGGGGGAGCCAAAATGGATGAAGTGTTGTGATGAAGATGTAGAATCTCCCTTTCAAATTTGATCATAGATACATATAAAACACTATGCAAGAAGGCAACAAATTATCATGAAACACATAATAAGGAAGAGAAATTTACAATATGTATTATGTTCAAAATCTGAAAATGAATTACATAAACATGGAGCTCACATGCTCCCTTACAACATGGGATTCACACATACAAAAATATGCAACTTAACATTTTGGCTTCATTTTGACAACATCTGGGTATGCAACCACCAACTCTGAAAAAAGCCCCCCTCTCCAAATGAAACAACATCAATATATAGAAATTGTGTGAGAAGAAACCACCATTGGTTTTCTAAAACAACCTCCAATAACCACCTTGAAATCCCATGCCCAACTTGAGGAGAGATAAGAATATAAAATAATAAATAATAAATAATTCCTTGCATTCATAACCTTCACATGGCACCTAAATTTTGGCCAATCACCTTGGTCAATTATGACACCTTCTTTGACTCTTGGTGGCCTCAAAAGCTCCAAATACAGGCATTCAACAACATGTAAATGTATGCATAACATGCACTTGAACATGCAAGCACATGCACCCCAAGTGGTACCCACCAAGAATGAGATGCCCAAGAGGGGTATTTTCCTAATTTCTCCTTACAAAGTATTTATAAATGCATAATTCCCACAAACGTTTAATTACAATTTCACCGCAAGAGAAATTAAAAAGTTGCAATTAAAATATTTATTCTCCAGGCCCCTAAGCCCTTATTAAAAATAAAATAAATAAAATACCATTATTTTTGGTGATGCAAGATTGCTAGTACCCCTAGATGCTCCTGCATCATGTTGGTAGTTTGTGGCAGTTATGCTAAGTGGCTAGTGGTCAACCATTGGTAGCTAGTGGCAAGCCGCTGCCATTGGCGGTTGCTGCTAGCACTGGCGGTCACCATGGCTTGTGGAAAACATTGCTTTGTGGGTAGTACACTTGTGATTGGTATTAGCATGCCCAAA
Source organism: Sequoiadendron giganteum (assembly GCA_007115665.2). Classification (NCBI taxonomy): domain Eukaryota; kingdom Viridiplantae; phylum Streptophyta; class Pinopsida; order Cupressales; family Cupressaceae; genus Sequoiadendron; species Sequoiadendron giganteum. Next base: position 62,401,946 of record CM021100.1, on the reverse strand, counting down.
ATTATTATTTTTTATTAAAAAAGTTGTACGGTATGGATTCTTGGGGATCGTACGATGGAAAAAATTAAAAAAACCTTAGAACCTCCTGAAGCCAAAATAGGATAAATTTTATATCAAAATTCATTGAATTAGCCTTCTGAATGTAATGGTGAGGTCCTTTTCATGCCAAAATGTACCAAAAAATTTCCCAACTTCAAAAATTATAAAAAAAGTAATGGCGATTCTAGATTTGAACCCCTGTAACCATAATTAAAGAAAACCCTCAAAATACAAGAAGGGGTTTGCCAAATCCATGCTCTAATATGATGTTAGAATTGTGAATAAACATAGAGGCAAAATTAAATAATGAACAAAAACACCTTCCATGCAAGATAACTACAAACAATAATTTTCTTATCATCAACAAGAAAAACTTATAGAATGAACCTCAAGAGTCTTCAAGGAGATTGCGAGATAATACAATGAGGGTGAGTGATTTATATGAGAAACCTTAAATGATAAAGATATTAGACCATGACAAGTGTCAAAAACTTATATGTGATGAGACAAAATGATCTGATGAAATCTCACTTCAATTAACATAAAAAAACACTCCTAATTTTAACTTAAGTGTATGAAATGAATTAGCCTAATAATCAATTGAAAATTAATTAATTATTAGTTAATGTATGATTAATCTAACATTCCTTATTAGGATATTTGGCAAACAAATATTTTGCTTCTTTGGCCGATGTTTCTAGAGAGATAAGCAAGTAGAATGGAAAAATAATAAGGGTTTTGTGTCGAAAGTGGTTGAAGAGGGAAACGTGGTAATGATAAAAGCTCTTAATTCTTCCCTCTAAAGTGAACTACTTCATAATCATAAAATATACCTTATCCTAGGGAGGTGGGAGCTTCACTTTGTTGAACCCTCTATGCAATTTCACTAGAGCCTTGTCCTCCCTAAAGAACAAAGCCATATTTTTGTTATCAGAGACTTTAATCTATATTTTTAGTTTCATCATTTTGCACATCATTCCGATGGCATGTGAGATTATCTCTTTTCCCATCTCAAAGCTTATACCTCCCAACTACACCCAAAGATTATCCTATGCACTGGAAAATTGGATGGAGAGGTTTTTGTCATAGCGATTTAGGAATTCTAAAAAAGGGGTAATAACACCTTAATAGTATATGTACAAGAGGGTGGTATCGACTTTAAATTAATTAAAAAAACTTGGTTCTGTGCAAAGCCTATCTCCACCCATTGCGACAATCCTCACAAGGTGGCATAATTGTAATGACATAAGAATAAGTGTTTCTATAGTCACCCCTACTCCACATCGACTGCCAAAGCTAGACAAAACTGTTTTGATTTCTCAAAATTTTGCAAAAAATAGTAGAATAGAGTATTCATCACCTTGAATAAAGTGTCAAGGTTATAAAACCTTAGAGTATATGAAAATAAATTATGATGCATGCCCAAGTAAAACTAATTATTACTTGGCACCATTAAATTAATGTCGAATCTCCTAAGCAAAATCACAATCCTTCACACATCCTTACCATGAAAATTCATAAATATATCTATGCCAACATTCCTTATCACTTGCCCAAGAAAAAATATTTGATAGGAAGTATAATATGTGTAATCATTAGAAAGGAAGGCCTTTGGGTCCCTATGATAACCATTCCCATCATCAAAACTCAAATTCCCCATATTCATTCTTTGATCCTAGTCACTTCCACCTTAACAGATTCAAAATTCCATCCAATCATCATTTTTTATTTGTCATCATCTTTGGTCCTTGTCACCACCACACCCAAAAAAGAATGGGGAAAGTGTTTTATAAGATACATGTTATCATATAAATATATAAAATTATATATTTGAAATTATAATACCTCTTTTTAAACATCATCATTTGAATGGTAGGTGTATTGCGGCTCCCTTAAAAGGAATCTTATGTTATCAAGAAAATTTACACTATTCCTCCAACATCTCAAGGAATTGAAATTAATTCCTAATTTAGCCATTTCATTAGCTACTCTATTCACCTCCCTATAGATATGAAATAAGTCATATCTATAAAAACCCACAAGAATACTTTTAATATCATGGACGATATCCACCATAAACCATCCCAAATCCACCTTTCCCTTGACTGAGTCAATTATGAGTTTAAAATCACCTTGTATCTAGAGATTTTTTATACCCATGGAGAGAGAAAGTTTGACACCATATTAGAGCCATAGGTTTTGCCACATTGTTCACTTTCACTCATAATATCCTCAAGTAGCCAACAATGAATTCACCCTTGGGAGATTGTAGGATTCCTCCACCACTAGCCAGTCTTGGGTTGCCTTTTGCATCCCCATAAAAAATCAATTTTATCCATCCCTTTGGAAGGGGCCTCCATTTAGTTCTTTGATGAACAATATTTTTAAATTTGTCTACCTTAGTAGTGTTTATAGAGATTCCTCACATTTTTATAATATTTATTTCCAAAATTTTAGGGGGAGTATCAAGAGTCTTCCATTTTCATATAATGATATTTTCTACCAGAATTTTGGATGCCATAAACACTTTATAAGGATTTATATGAGAGTTTTTGGAAATTCAATTGTTCCTTTCATTTTTTTGGGAAGAGACACTACTACTATCACTTGGTGTTTCCATTGATGACAACTCTAATCGATGATAAGATACACACATCATCATTCGATCATACTGATAGATAGATTGAAGATTGACAAGGAATAATAGAGCATACGGTAATTTAGTGTTCATCGATCTATATGAATTTTTTTTTTATTGCTTTGTGTTGTGCATCTTAGGAATTTTTTTTTGGTATATTATCTCTGTTACTATTGAAGCGCAGTGGCTCGTATTGATTCGTGTGGAAGTTAGAAGGTTTGGTTGACTAATTTTTTGTTTTGCCAATATTGGAGCCGACTTCATGAATGAATTATGTCATGGATGTATGAGAAGAAATTGGTTAAGTATTTTTGTGTTCATGCATCCTTGTTTGGGTCCTAGCCAAGTTGTGGCTGACTGCTGGGTATATGTGTTGCATATTATTCATGATTTGAGCTAATGGTGGTAATTATTTTTGTGTTCTATTGAAGCAGGCAAAGTGTAATTGAATTCTAAGTTGCGGATATATATATATATATATATATATATATATATATATATATATATAAGATCGTTCGTATCATTTTGAAGAAGCATGAAGTGCGTGTTGATGCAAATTGTGAGTTAGAGCATAGAAAAAGAGCGATAATGTGAAGTTTCACTTGCACATAGATAATTTGTGCTGCAAGTGTGAGAAAAACAAAGCAGAAGTGTAGAATCAGTATGCAAGACACAAGATTGTATATTGTGCCTAACCAGAACTGTAATCAGTCATATATAGATTCTATTTTTCTCAGTTGAAACTCTCAGATGGTTTTAATATGATTTTATTTGTAAGGTAGCGAGACTTCCCTTTGAGCAATGAGCTCTAGATAGTGTGCCTGAATGCAAGTGCATTCCCCTTATTGTAAACTTCATTTGAGTATACTCAGATTAACTTGTGGATTGGCCATCCACCATGGCTTTTCCCCTAACAGGGTTTCCACATAAAGATCCTTGTGTTATGGTGTTGTGTTCATTTGCTTCATGTTTATGCATTATGGTTGAATTTTGTTAATGCTTTGAAGATAAAGGTTTATAAAGTTAATTTTTGCACAACAATGATTCACCCCCCTTCTCAGTGTAGCTTGTTTCCAACAATTGGTATCAGAGCTAGTTCCTCTGAAGAAGTCTAACAACTTGGGGAGATCTTGGAAAGTATTTCAATGGATTCAAGTAGTCTTCAACAACAACTTTTGGTGGCCCTAGATGACCTTCATAAGTCAAAGGCTGAAATTCAAAAATTGCAAGCAAATCTCTTAGATGCTGAGAAATTCATTGAGTCTTTAAAAGATAAAATAAATAAGTCTAGAGAGAAGAGAAAGGAAATCTGTGATTAGATTAAGCAGAGTGAGAGTAAGAGCATTGAAGAAGAACAAATCAGTCAAGCCCTGAAAGAAAATATAGAAGAATGTGAAAATCTTACCAGAGATAATACAATCCTAAAGCATGAGATTGAATCTATCATAATGAAGATGACCAAGGAGATTGAAGACATAAAAAATAATGAAGAGAACCTAGCACAGTTCCTGAAAGAAAAATCTGAAGTATGCAGTCAATTGGATGATGAACTGGAGTAATGCAAAAACAATGAAGAGGCACTTGAAAAGCAGATGGATGATCTCAGAAATGAACTTGCTACTGCAAATGAGTACAAAGAGAAGTTCAAAGCTAGATTTTCCATGCTTGATGAACTAATTAGTAGTCAGAGGACTCATGGTGACAAACGAGGTCTTGGATATGAACAAGGAGAAAGTTCCAGATCCGAGCAAAAGAGATTCAGACAAGGAAATCAAATGAACAAATCTGGAAAGTATCCGGTAAGGCAACCTAATGCTCAAAGATTTAATGGATACTGTTTTAGTTGTAAGAAATTTGAACACATGGCTACTCAATGTAGAAGTAGAATGAAATCAAATGGTCCATCATTCTCAGGTTAGTGTTTTAATTGTCATAAGGTTGGTCATAAGTCAAATGAATGCATAAATGTGATGAATCAATTTCATAGAAATATCGGATGCTATACATGCAATAGACTTGGCCATACTACTAACCACTACAAACCAAGAGGAAATCAATGTAACAAATGGTTTGGAAAGAGAAATTTTGTGTGCTATAACTACAACAAAATTGGACACATTGCTACATGATGTTGGAACATAAAAGGTCCGGTAAATCAAAAGAAAAACATGCAGAAGGATATCAAGGGAAAAGGAAAAATCACTACAGATGTGGTCAAACATCAGATGCAAAAGAAATGGGTGAAGAAAGATCCCTCTATTGAAGAAAATGTGCAAGCACCAGAACCTACTTGTGGTAATTCCTCTGGGAATTAGTTTTAGGCCCTTGGCCTAGGGGGAGTAGTCAAGAAAATCATTTAACCTCCTAACCGATCATTGACACCAGATGTGGGTGTGTAAAGGAGATACATAGATGCTCAACAGATGCTGTTGAATTCATTAGAGGAAGTGGTATGCCATATTGGAGGTCCGTAGAAGATTTACCCATCACAGTGCATAAAATAGGGTAACTAGATGAATTAGGGTTAAAGCATTTATTGTGACAAAAAGGGTTAGGTATGCAAGTGATAAAAATTCATTTCTATTCTTCAATTTTCACTTTGCATTTGGAAGAAAAGAAGATTGGAGAGCTCATAGGCATGTTGGACTCAGGGGAACACTAAGAGGGGGGGTGAATAAGTGTTCAAAAAATCTTAAATTTATTACTCTGAAACTTAAACAATTTTGTCATTACATTGAAAGAAAGATGCAAGCATTCAAAGGAAACATTCATAGTACCATCATACATAGATTTTTGTGTGGAAACCCTATTAGGGGAAAAACCATGGTGGAGGTTAATCCACAATTTGAGTACTCAAATATAAATGTTTACAAAAGAGAATGCACTTGCACTCAGGGACACTGCCTAGAGCTCATTGCTCAAAGGGAAGGATCACTGCCTTACAAAAGTTTAGATTAAAACCCTCTAAAGATTGAACTAAGATGATAGCATCTATTTATGCCAGGTTACAGTTTCGGTGAAGCTCATAGATTGATTTCTGGATCTGCAGACTAATTCTGCTCTTTGCTCTGCTCTGCTCTCCAATTCACATCACAAACCCAAACAATCTTACTATTACTCTTCTGATTTTCACATTACACCCATATTCACATACTTATTTTTCATATAAAAAAGTTCTCTGCATATATACAATGATAAATCTGATATTATATATATCCGCTACCAAATATTTATTCATCCATCAGTTGACTTTATGAAACATTAAGTTCTTTTCAACTTGTTTACCAGATCCACCGCTAAATCTTTATGCACATCCTCCAAAGTCAGTTAAGACAAAGAGAGGACCTAAATAAAACATAGTCAAGCATGAAATCATTTAATTAATTACTCCTTATACATCTGCGATTACTATATTCTCCAGGTCGGTTGTTTAGCACATATAACCAACAAATTAGTGCACCGGATCTCCTAGATCATGTACCAGTGAATGCATATCAAAACAATCCTTCACCAAGGTATTCCAAATATTAAAAATCCTTTGTATGGGGTCCACAACACAAAATAATAGTCCGGTGAGATATACAAATCAGCTTTTGTACTTAGAACCAGATGCCCTGTTCTTCACCCTGTTCATTTGGTAGATACAAAAAAATAGACTGCAGACTGGATGTATGACTTAGGTTGCCATTTAGGTTACCATTAATGACAAAACTTACAAGTCATATTCCAACAATCTCCCCCTTTGGCATTGATGGCAACACTTAGTGAAAAATGACTAAGTTTTAGAATCATAATAGGTATATTGCCAAAATTTTCTACATTCTCTCCTCCTAAGATTTATAAAGCATTTTTCACTGCATTCTCTCCCCCTTTAACATCAATGAAAAAGCATGGAAGCCATATGCCAAAAATAAAAAAAAGTGATACTGACAAGATATTGACAAAACATGTGTTCAAAATCCTCAAGGCTTCAAAAATTTAACACATATATGCCAACAATTCCCCCCCTTTGATTAAAACTTGAAAAACTTGAAAACATTTAACTGCTACATTTAGAAGACTATCTTATGATTTTTCTTCACTTTCAGGAGGAATTTCTTCCAGGAATCTATTGATATCCCAATGATAATGATTAGACTATTATTCTTGGATATTTTGTTAACAATTTCAGTTAAGGATTCCAAAATTGTAATTGCTTCTTCCAGTTTCTCACCATTCCTTAGTATTTCCACCATCTGCTCCAATCTGCATTCGACAAAAGGTATCAACAAGTGTGTTCTTGGTGAGTTGAATTTTTGTGTGTTCTAACTGTAACTCCCAAATTCATTTTCTAATGGTGCCATCCTAATCCTGCAACATGTCAAAAATTTTACCAATGCCATCAACTCTATTTCAATCTGTTCCAATTTCTCTTTGTAATTACTAACAACATGGGGCCAGCGGATGCAATAGTTGTAGATATTGTTAGCTTAATTTATGCACTATCTTAATTCATTCATTTTCTTCTTCAGTTTGGAAAGGGATAGTCTAAATTTCTCCTTCAAGTGAGAGATAACTTCACCAGATTCCTTTTCTTGAGCTTTAGAATTCAATGTTTCTTTACTGCATTCAATCATTTCATTAGGCATAATGTTCTGCAAGCTTTCTAATTTGATCTTGCAATGCTCGACATGAGAATTTAATACACTCAAGATCATGTCTTGACCATATGATGGTCTAATAGACCATAACCTAGAGATCTTCTACATTCCACCTTCTTCCTGAATAAGCTACTGTAGCATTTCTTTTGACAAATCATCTTCTTCCTCACTAGATTTTTTTGGTTCTGATTCATTTTTCTCAGTTTCTTTATTAGACTCTTTGTCTAGAATATCCACAATTTCCTTATCTTTACCTTTTCCTTCAATTATGGGGACTTTGCATTCCAGAGGGCTATATTCAATAATTTATTTACCTCTTTTTTATCCTTTATCCATGTCACCGAAAGAGGAACCAACTTCAATTGTTCTTACCAAAAGGGAAATATTGACTGAACCACACTTTGCAAGTACATTCTTAAAGAAATTTTCAAATTCTATATCCCAATCGACCAAGCTCCTAGAATATAAATATATTTGTTTGCATACTGGTTCATTTTCCTTCCACACCACATTATCGATTTTCCGCAACCAATTCAAGAAATACATTACTAGGCATATGATCAAGGTACCAAACTTGAAAGGGTAGCCTGTTTCTTTTGTCAGTTGCACATTCTCCATTAGTTGATCCTTTATCAACCCACACAGGTCAAATTCCTAACCTTTGATTATCATCTTGTGAGAAATGTAGACTGCGCCAACCGATGTAGCACCTTCTCGATTTTTGTAGAAGATTTTGTATGTCATCCCATGTGTATTATACTTTGTAACATGATTCTTTATTGTTGCAATTATCAGTGCCCTCTAATCTTTGATTATTCCGGTTAGGGTTTCAACCTCTTTGTTTTAGATAGATTTCTTCCTTGGTACATCTCCAAATTTGCATAATCCAATCAAATTCTCAATTACCTCCTTTGAAATGATGTAGGGTTTGTCCAAAGTTAAAATATCATCATGTAATCTTCTCAAGATGAATTTTACAAATTCCGCGTTCTAAAGGTACGAAAACTCATTCCAAATATCCAAATTTATATATTTAGCTTCACTCAATTTCTTCAATTCGTTAGGTAATAGAAAATTCCTCATAAACCTAATCTTTACACTGTTATATTCATCTAAAGTGATTGAGCCTTTGATTTGTTCCATTTAATTTTCATATTTAGGGTTTTCAACCACACACCAAATTGTATGAAGATTTTGAGAATAATTTGAAATACCTAATAAATTTTGAGAATTGCTGATGAATTGATTTCACTGCTTCATAATCCATCTACCGAGTTCTCTCCTTCTTCTCTTCTTTGATGGAAAGTGACAAATGACGATTCCAACTTGACTTTTATAGTTTGTACATGTGCAATAAATGCATTTTCCCTAAGTTTTCTAAATACTTCATTTTCTCAAACAACTACAAAAAGATCTTCTACAAACCAATGAATTGTCTAAATTATTTTTGCTAGATTTATCCAAAACCTCTGTACACCAGAAATACACCTTCTTGACTATTCTCTACGTTCTGGTACCGTCATAGATAGGGGAGGACATATTTTCTTGAAAGACTCCCCCTAAGCCAGTGGCCTGAAATCAATTATCGGAAGTAGGTTCTGGTATGGAACCATTTCCAACATCACAATAATTCTTCCTTACCCATGTCCTTTTCATCTGATCTCTGATTTTATTCGTAGTCACTTTTTTTTTCCCTTTATCATTTTTCTCTATATTTTTTCCTCTGTATATCAAACCTCTTATGTCTGCATTTTTGTTTCTATAGAATTTTGCAATGTGACCATACTTATTGCAGTTGTAGCACAAAATGATTTCTTATCCTGAACAATCATTCCAATGGCTTCTTATTGATCTACATTGATTATAAACATGCCTAAATTTTCCACATGTATAACATTCAACATTCCTTCTTAACACATTTTTGCATTCAATGGATTTATGACCAATTTTTTTGCAATTGAAACACTGACTAGAGAATGATGAAACTCTTGACTTCATATTACTTCTACACTGAGCAACCATATGAACAAAATTTTTACAAGAAAAACAATATCCATTAATCTTTTGAGCATTAGGTTGTCTTATTGCATACCTTCCATCTTTGTTCTGATATGAAACTTTCTCCTTTTTCATATCCAATACCTCTCTTATCATTTCCACTCTTCTATCCTTGAGTTAGCTCATCAAGCTTCATTGAACTGATCTTAAAATTTTCTTTGTACTCATTTTCAATCACAAGATCATTCCTAAGAGTAGGAATCTGCTTACCAAGTTCTTAATTGTTTCTGGATCTTTGTAATTCACTTTCCAACTGAGTGAATTCCCCATTTATTCTACTGCATTCATTAGATTTCTCTTCCAGGGTTTGAGCAAGATTTTCCTTATTTTTCTTCCTTTCTTCAATCTTTTTAGTCATCTTCATCATCATAGATTCCATTTGATGTTTTAGGTTTATATTATCTCTGGCAAGATTTTCACATTCTTTAGTTATTTCCTTCAAGGTTTGATTCAAGTGAGCATCATCCATATTTTCATTCTCCTTCTATTGTATTTGATCTCATAGATCCTTTCTTTTCTCCTTGGATTTAACAATTTGATCTTTCAATGACTGAATGAATTTCTCAACATCTCTAAGATTTTCTTTTAATTCCTATACTTCTTCTTTAGAGTGATCAAGGTCATCAAGTGCCACCAAAAGCTACTGCTGAAGACTACCAAAGTCCATCACATTCCAAGATCCACCTCAAGCTGCTAAACTTATTTAGAGGAATTGTGCTTTGATACCAATTCTTAGACTCAAGGGAACATTGAGAGGGGGGGGGGGGTGGTGAATCAGTGTTCAAAAAATCTTAACTTTTATTACTTTGAAACTTAAACCATTCTACCATTACATTGAAAGAAAGATGCAAGCATTCAAAGGAAACATTCATAACACCATGATACAGATTTTTGTGTGGAAACCCTGTTAGGGGAAAAACCATAGTGGAGGTTAATCCACATTTTGAGTACTCAAATATAAATGTTTACAAAAGAGAATGCACTTGCATTCAGGCACACTGCCTAGAGCTCACTACTCAAAGGGAAGGCTCACTACCTTACAAAATTTTAGATTAAAACCATCTGAAGATTGAACTAAGATGATAGCATCTATTTATGCCAGGTTACAGTTTCAGTGAAGCTCATAGATTGATTTTTGGATTTGCAGACTGATTCTTCTCTTCGCTCTGCTCTCCAATTCACATCACAAACCCAACACTCACACTATTAATCTTTTGATTTTTACATTACACCCATATTCACATAATTATTTTTCATATGAAACACTTCTCCACATATATACAATGATAAAATCGATCTCATATATATATCTGCTACCAAATATTTATTCATCCATCAGTTGGCTTTATGAAACTTTAAGTTCTTTTCAACTTGTCAGCCAGATCCACCACTAAATCTTTATGTGCATTCTCCAAAGTCGGTTAATACAAAGAGAGGACCTAAAAAAAAATAGTCAAGCATGAAATCATTTAATTAATTAGTCCTTGTACATCCGTGATTAATATATTCACTAGGTCAGTTGTTTAGCACATATAACCATCATATTAGTGCACCAGATCTCCTAGACCACGTACTGATAAATGCGTATCAAAAATATCCTTCACCAAGGTATTCCAAACATCAACAATCCTTTGTATGGGGTCCACAACACAAAATAATAGTCCGGTGAGATATACAGATCAACTTTTATACTTATAACCGAATGCCTTGTTCTTCACCCTGTTAAGCTGGTAGATACAAAAATTAGACTACAGACCGAATGTATGACTTAGGTTGCCATTTAGGTTGCCATCAATGACAACACTTACAATCCATATTCCAACAAAGTGAACTTTGGTGACTTGAGGCGAAATTCAAGCATGGAAGTGATTTGACAATCAAATTCTGATATGGTGAAAAAGGTATTTTTCAGAAAACTTCACGAATTTGTGATTTGGTCAAAATGAATACTCCTCTGGTAGTTGAAGTCAAGGACAAAACTTGTCCTAAGTTCAAATGGAATCCTTACAAGTCTCTTGAGACCGATCCGTTAGGATCATTTTCATCTATTTCATACAAAGTATTACATACAGAGTATATTAGGTTTATATTCATGCGAATATTGAAGAACTAGGAAGTTCTCAATTGCTAAATTTGTACAATAATCATATCATAGGTGAAGATTACTGTGTAAAGCCAGAACATAAAATCCTTGAAGAAAATAAATTTACATAGATTGTCAAATTTCCTGTGTTTGAAGTGTCAAAATGGGTTTTTTATATTTTGATTCGTGTCCATGATGAACTTATGTGGCTAAGAATTCCATTCAAAATCACAAAGGAAGCTATCAATGTTGTAACTGATCTAAACTCTTTCGGTGGACTACCAATTCTAAAGTTTGTGAAAAATCAAACAGTGACTGATGCTACAGGATCTACATATGACAAAAGAGCAATGACTATTGATAAAATTGTTGACGTAGATGTCAAATTTGCATCTATCATTATTGGCTACAAGATTTATCATTCCAACCGAGACAACTCTGCGTTTGGTACTGCAATTTATGCCACCTATCAGATGGTGAAAGAAAATGAAGATTATGATCTCTATGAACTAATGACGAGTCAACTGATGGAAAATATTGCAAATATTAAGAAAGATAAGAAGAAATATTTCAAGTATGGTAACTTTATTTTTTTGCTTATTCTATTATTTTATGGGTGAAGTTTTGGGAATTGGAAAGATTCATTGGAAAAAGGACAAGCCGGTAGCTGCACAAATCAGAGATCTGTTACACAATTTTGTAGACACCAAAACAAATATTGCAACTATTTGGGGATACTTTAAAAGTTTTCAGACTATGATGCAAGGTAGGGAGAGGATTCCCACCTCTATTATAGAGAAGTACAAAGATTCAATTTGCTTCATGGTAGATGTTGATCAGTGTATGATGGAAGCTGCTGATCCCAGAACAATTTGGATCATGCCTATGGGGTATGAAGTTGAAGAGAACATTTTGGACATGTATGCACAACACTTGCTAAGTAAACTTCTAGATCCGACAAAGGAAAGGTTCGGTACCTATACAGAGAAGGACATATAGGTTCACAATGAGCTCAAGAAACCTTTGGTAACTAAAAGAGTCAAAAAAGAGGTAGAAGTTCTTGCAGAAAGTTCGGGCATATCTGCAGAGAAACTAAAATAAGCTAGAAATAAAAGGGAAGAAGCTGAAGCAGCAAAACAAGTAGCAAAGGAGGTAGCAAAAACTCAATCAGCTAGTTGGATAACACCATCTGCCTGAGCTAGAACAACTAGAAGCTCTGCATCCCATTCAGCTCCTGCAACAAAATCCATCCCTGTGAAAACTGAATCCAAGGGATTCGACAAAGAAGGTAAGAGAAAGAAAGATAAGAGAAAAAGAGTGTATATGGTTGTTTTTGATGATGAGGAAATTGTCTAATGAAGGTGTCAAAGAAATCAAGCATCAAGGCACCATGGTAGGAACTGTTATGAAAGAAAAACCCTCCGGTGAAGATGTTTAAGCAAAGAAGAAGACAAAGACTGACAATTTAGTTATGTCAGTTGGAGAAGTTGAAAAGGATTTAGTCAAGGATGGAAATATCAAGCCTCTATATAAATGGTATGAGTCTTTTGATGAATCTGACAAAAGAATTCTTGAAGAAGTGACAATAAAACATATGAATATTTTCAATAAAGTTTTGATAGAAATAATGCCTAATCTGTCCAAAAGTCTATATGATATTTTGGAAATGAGGAGAATTAATGCTAGAACAAAAGAAGAATAGATGAGAGAAAGGATTCTTGTAGAATTATGTCCGATGATGTCTATGGATGACATGAAGACACTCTTGAACAAAGGAAAAAGGAAATTCAAAAGAAAAGAAGGGTGAACAAGCTAATGATTGGTCTAACCGATGAAGTTACAAAAGAAACTGAGCAAATCCTGAGGTAGATATTGTTAAATGAGAGAATTGATGTTGTAGCTGAGGAAACTCATGTTGATGATGCCCCATCTAGTCTGAAAAAGGAAGCAAAAAAATAAAATTTTGATACAGCTGAGGATCCACAGATTCCTCTGGTAGAGGACAACACAAAAACTCCTATGGAAGGTGAGATACCTAAAAATGGATCAGTTGAGGAAATGGAGATCATTGAAGGTAAATCAGAACCTACAAATGTGGAAGTAACAAATGAAGAGAAGAAAGATGATGTAAAAGCAATCCCAGTTGAGGCAAGAGACACTATTGAGGCAGTGAAGAAATTTTTGGTTGAACAAAAAGAAGAATTGGATCCAAAACTGATTGAAGGTCCTATTGACCTGTCTACTTTGAGCCCAATCCAAAAGATGAAATTAGCTTCATTCACTTAAGCACAAGCCAAAGAAAAGCTACTGAAGTCACACATTGAAGATATTGAACTGCTAAATCTTGCATTTGGAGTATTGGAGAAGATAATGCCTTCTTATATGAAAGATCCTACTAGTTCCTCCTCCAGTGAATTGAAAAAGCTTATCGACTCTATGAGTACTCACTTTGAGTCACTCGAGAAATCAACTATGTTGAAAGTACATAAAGAATTTGATGTCGAAAGGTTTAGTGGGTTGAAAGAGATGATTGTTAAAGATAAAACTGTTTTAGCCACATGTGTGAAGAATGTACAAAATTATTTGTCAGAAGGTGGAAAGATCTACAAATAATGTTTTTCTTTTTCAAAATTTACTGAAGCTAATGAGAAGAAGGTTAAAGATATGGAAAAGCAGTTAAGTACTATTTCTGAAGCATTTGATCCTCTAACCGGTGGTGGTTGGAAGAAAGAAGGAGAAGTAATGTCTTTTCTCATCAAAATAAAAGGCTTGAAGCATGAGAATGATAAGATTGTTGCTAGAGCATGTGAACTCAGAGGCATAATTGGTCCAAAAATTGAGATATTGTCAAGCACTCTTATGGAAGGGAAAGAAACTATAGTATTTGTTGATCCAACCAGCTTGGAATATGTAGAGACACAGTCCTACCTGATATGTGGTCACATAACAATCATGGAGAGTCTCAAAAGAGTTTGGGACGCAAATTTGATCCAACTGAAGAAAGATTTTGCAAACATTTTCCAGCTTATGTAAGTTAAAGAAACATTTTTGTATAACAGTTATTGATCCATTTTTGGTAGGTGATCCTTGCCTTTTCCATTGATGTCAAAGTAGGAGAATAGTGGTGTGAAAAATGCTTAATCATCTTAGGAGGAGAATTATGCTTTTGGAATTTTGGGGATGCTAGTGCAGTTTATCTTGGTATTGATCCAACACTTAGTCATTTTTCACTAAGTGTTGCTATCAATGCCAAAGGGGGAGATTGTTGGCAAGAGACACTTCTACTATCACTTGTTGTTTTCATTGATGACAACTTTAATAGATGATCAGATATGCACATCATCATTTGATCATACCGATAGACAGATTGAAGATTGACAAGGAAGAACAAAGCATCTGATAATTCAACATTCATCGATTTGTATGAAGATTTTTTGTTATTGCTTTGTGTTGCACATCTCAGGAAATGTTTTTTTAGTATATTATCTCTGTTACTATTGAAGCGCAATGGCTCGTACTGATTCATATGGAAGTTAGAAGGTTTGGTTGACTATTTTTCTATTTTACTAGTACTGGAGCTGACTTCATGAATGAATTATGTCGTGGATGTATGATAAGAAATTGGTTAAGTATTTTTGTGTGCGTGCATCCTTGTTTGGGTCCTAGCCAAGTTGTGGCCAATCGTCATGTATACGAATTCCATATTATTCATATTTGAGCCGACGGTTGTAATTACTTTTGTGTTCTATTAAAGTTGACAAAGTGTAATTGAATTCTAAGTTGTGGATATATATAAGATCATCCGTATCATTTTGAAGAAGCATTAAGTGTGTATTGATGCAAATTATGAGTTAGAGCAGAGAAAAAGAGCGATAATGTGTAGTTTCAATTGCGCATAGAGAATTTGTGTTGCGAGTGTGAGCAGAACAGAGTAGAAGTGCATAATCAGTCTGCAGGACAAAAGATTATATATTGTGCCTAACCAAAACTATAATCAGGCATATATAGATGCTATTTTTCTGAGTTCAAACTCTCAGATGGTTTTAATTTGATTTTCTTTGTAAGGTAGTGAGCCTTCCCTTCGAGCAGTGAGATCCAACCAGTGTGCCTGAATGCAAGTGCATTCCCCTTATTGTAAAATTCATTTGAGTATACTCAGATTAACTTGTGGATTGGCCATCCACCGTGGTTTTTCCCCTAACAGGGTTTCCACGTAAAAATCCTTATGTTATGGTGTTGTGTTCATTTGCTTCATGTTTATGCATTATGGTTGAATGTTGTTAATGCTTTGAAGATAAAGGTTTATAAAGTTAATTTTTGCATAACACTGATTCACTCCCCCTCTCAGTGTAGCTTGTTTCCAACACCTTCCACATGCACCAATAGACATTGGGGGGGATTTGGTTCCACAACTCTTTGATCAGTGGGTGTGAGAGGGGGGATTTCCAATTCCCCACCAATACACATAACCCATAATTTATAACCCAATTGAATCCCATATTTTGCATAGCCAATCCCCAAATTTATTTAGAGAATTCAAAATGGAAGAGTAGATGATGCATATAATTTCCTTTTTTTTTTGTATAAAACACATCTATTAGGGATTTGGAATACTCTCCTTTTTAAGTTATCTTGAGTGAGTATTTTACTGTAGGCATTTTTCTACCAAATATTTCTCCAAAAAATAGTTAAGTTAGAAATATCTAACAACAATATGTAAGAAGAATTAGCAAAAAACCTTCCCCTCTTATCCATGGCCCAATAAACTCCATCATCCTTTGAAAACATAAGGATTTTGAGCATTTGTAGTTCTTGTTGTAGGGCTTTCGGTTTCTTAATTAAATCCTCATGATTGTGACAATAAGACTCAAGGTTCTTCCTTTGTTTTACCCTATTAGTTAACTCTAAGTAATCATAGAGCATCCCACCAAAATAGGTATTAGTTGGGCCACAAACATCTTAATTTTTGGTGGCTATCAAGAGGTTGGTTCATATTCCAGGTGTCATCCAAAAATATAATATATTACCATTCCCTAATTTCTACTTAAGGAAATTATATAGGAGATTTTGATATTTTAAGATATTGCTCCATATTAATGAACCTTTAGGAATACCAATTTCAATAAGAAACCTACTCATTTGAATGTTGTTTAGATATTTATATTTCATAATTCCACATCAGTCCTAAGTATTTTTAATAATACCCCAACTCACCTTTTCTATAAGAGATTTAATGGTGAGGTGGAATTTCCTAATGCCATGTACCCTATGATATTTTGGCAAGAAAACCTTATCCCAATTAATGAGGGCAATTATTTTCCTCTCCTCCATATTAGACCAGAGGTAATTTCTTTTGATTTTATCAAATTTATCAATTATGAATTTGGAAACCTTAAAAATAAACATGAAGTATATCGGGATGCCTTTCAAAGAGACCTTAAGTAGTTGAGGTTTTCCTTCATGAATCAAATTTTACCCTTCCATCCTGCTAGAGCTTGGATTCTTTCCAAGACCAATATCCAAAAAGTAGGAGTAACCTCTTTGACAGTTAGTGGGAGCTTGAGGCATATACTAGGAAGAGAAGTAGATCCATAGCCTAGGATGGCTTTAATTTTCAACTGTAGGTCCAAGTTGGTATTGAAGAATTAAATTTGACTCTTCTTATAGTTGATACATTAGCCAGACACATCAACATACTTATTCAAACAAGTATCTTATCTCCTAGGCTCCGCTATTGAAGTAGAGCCAAATAATATGTTATCATTTTTTTTTGTATGGATGGAGGGACAAGAGAGGTAGAAACTTTGATTCCCTTAAGCTCACTAGATCATAGTAACCTTAAAATATTTCTTCTAATGAATTCAACTAGACAAATAAAAAGATGGGGAAAAAGGATCACCTTGCCTAATCCCTCTTCAAAAATTGACAAATCCTCTAGGGATGCTATTGGAAAGCACATAAAATTTAATAGTAGCTACACATTTCTCGTAGACAGTATTACAAAGGCTAATAGGTCTAAAATTAGACATTGAAGAAGGGTCATGTTTCTTTAGAACTAGGGAAATAAAGGTATTGTTGAGCTACTCTACATATTTCTAGTTCTAAAGAAGTATTTAGGATCCATGATGATGTTGAATCCCACAATGTCCAAAAAATCTTGGAAGAAAGTAGGGGGAAGCCATTAGGACTTGGGGCCTTCAAATCCCCTTACGAGAAATTAGTGGGTTTAAATTCCTCATAAACTAAATAAAATGATATTCTCTTCACAAGATAAGGAATAAGGGATGTTGTTTAAAAATATTCTTCATATACACTAGAGTGGTCAGAGGCCTATTTAGACAAGAAGGTTGGAAAGTACCTAGAAACAAACTTCCCTATCTGATCATCTAATTTATTTTTTGAACCATTCTTATCAAGGAGTCTATTATTGACATTCCTTTTCCTATGTCTCATATTAGATTAGTGAAAAAGTAAAATTTCCTTTCACCCTCTTTCAACCATTGAACTCTAGATTTCTTCTTCCAAAAAAATTTCTCTTTTTCAAAATATCCTTCTAGTATTGTTGTAATGAACTTTCAGTTTGAAAAGTATCCTCTATAGTGTTTTCTTGAGCCATTCTTATCTAGATATCAGTTAGATTAGTAGATAAACTATTCTTTTTATTTTAGAACATTACCAAATATGAGTTTATTCCATCCATTAACTTTGTTTTTAATAATAGTGAGCTTCTATTCCACAATGTACATAGTTGAGCCATGGATAAGAATATTCCACAAAGTGGATATATAATCCCTAAAATTAAGGTGAGATGACCACATAATATCATATCTGAAAGGGTAAGGAAAAATAAGCCAACTATCTCTCTAGGATGGAATTAGGGGGTTGTGATCAAAGGCAGTTCTTGACAAAGTAGTAAGATTAGAGTTGGTGATAATGTACTAGTTGGAAGATACCAAAAATTGTCTGATTTAACTTGGATAAGGTGGTCACCTTTCCTCCAATTTTTCCAAGTGAAAATATGCTCATGAAGTCCAATATTCATTAGCCAAGTATAATTTAAAAATAAACTAGATTTGCCATGCTGTTAGTGTAGTCAATTAATCCCTAAAGTTTCTCAAAGGGAAAAAGAGGGGAATCAAAATCCCTTACCACCATCCACAAATATTTTTTGTTGTCCAAAATTTGGTAGTCCACATCATCCCATACATATTTTATAGTATTCCTCACATTAGGGGAATTTATGTTAATAAGGTTCCAAGTTCTAGTAGGGGAAGTGAACCTTAACCCCAAGGAGCTTTTAGAATGCGAAATAAAAGCTCAAGAATATTTTTTTGGGCTCCACATTGTAAGAATAACCCTAGATTCCCTAAGATCCTCACTAATGTAAAGCTCAACATTGAGACATATAAATTTAGCTATACGATGAAAGTTATTTTGTGTTATTTTAACTTCCTAAAGGAGGAGGATACCAATTTTCTTCTCGAGAATGAAATCCTCAAAAGAGATTTTTTTTGAGGACTAATAAGTTCTCTGATATTTTATGAGATAATCTTCATTTATGGTTGTTTCTATAGGAAGTATCCTAGGTTCTTTCCCTTCCAATAGTTACTTCTCTTTGTCTTGTCTCACACTAAGAAGGCCTGCCAACCTTAGTTTCAACTCCAACATCTATAATTTTTTCCTCCCTTTATTTTTAGGGTTAGACCATCCATCCTAGTCAAGGGAATTTTGAATTTTGCTTATCTTACTTTTCCTTTCCTTAGATGAAAAGTATAGGAAGTATTTCAAAAGGGAGTGGAGCACATAAACCTTTGGTAGTTTATTTTCCCTCCACTCTAGTTCATAGGTTGCAAGGAACCATTTTGTAAGGCTGATGAGGTCAAGGAATCATTAGTGATTTCCCCCTATTTTTATTCCATAATGGGGGGAGCCCCTATCATATAGTCATTATTCTATTTGTTGGTTGGTTGTTCAACCATAGACTCTATGGTTACAATTTTAACAGGAGTCCTTGTAGGAGTTAAATTTTTTGGATCCCCCACCATTTATCCATTTTTCTATTTATTTATCATCAATTCAATCATAGAATTATTTCTATCCTTCCTATTAGGAGTCCTTGCAGGAGCTGTAGTGGTCATCTTTTTTGGGTTACCATTTTTATCCTTTGCAGGGTTCTCAAAAAGTGGGGGACTTATTAAGTTGAGAATATCATCTTTGAAGGGGTAATCTTTTGACCCATTGGCTTGCCGTATTTTTCTTAAAATTTTGGGTTTTCTTCTTTGGGGATTTATTTTTAGTGAATATCCACTTTAGAGCAGATTTTACAAAATAATATAGAAATTTTATACATGATTGATTGAGTCCACTTTCCAAATTTAGAATCCAAAATGATTGAATGTGGAAGGGTTTTGTGGATATCTATACTAACACAAAAATTAGAAAAGACTAACCTAGCTTTATCCTTCGTGATATTTTTGAAAAAGATAAAGTGTCCAAAAGAATTAGCAATCTAGGTGAGGAATTCTTCATCCCAAAAATAAAATGGGAGGCCTAGCAACCTAATCCAAACAGGGGATATTTTTTTTAGGTCCACTATTGGGTAAAACCCTGAATTCCATCTACAAAGAGATAGATTGTTCTTGGCATGGGTCCATGGGCTAGTAGTGATAACTAACATGAGATATTCCTTTGAAGTAAATTTTAAAAGGAAGATACCACCAACCATTGCATTAATTGTCACACTCCCTTTCAATCACCATTTGACCACTTCTCATTACCTAACCATATCAATTATAGGGAAGAGATAAGAAATTTTCCAACGAAGGAATTACCCATTAAACAAACAATCCTTTCCATAGTAGAGTTTCGAAGTTTAATAAAAATTCCTTTGTTAGAATCAAGGAACATAGGATTAGCGAATCTAATAACATGTTCATCTCGAGCCTCACCCATAAGAACCTTTTTTTAGGTATTGAGATTTAGAGCCTTAAAATGAGTCATGAGATCATGAGGGTAGTCAAAGGAAAATTTATTAGCCGTAGGAACCACAACACAAAACACAAGGTCATGAGAGTTTCCCAAGGCAAAGAAAATAACAACTCACAGGTCAAGGAAGCATGAGGGGGTGGGGAGTCCCCCCATAGACTATTTAGTTCCATGCACAAACAATATTCAAACCAGAGATGAGAAGGAAGGGGAAAAGTATGGTATTGAAACCATCAACAAAGTACAAAGATAACTTACGTTGATATTAAGATAGATGAAGAATATGAGTGTGTTATATTGTTCGTTCTTTACCTAAGTCATGGGATAACATGATTCTTGTCTTTAGTGCTAACCTTTTAGCTACTTCAAAGATGGCTAATGTTGTTACAAATTTGTTGTCATAGGGAATGAGGAAGAAAGCCACTGAAAGAGGTCAACGAGAACTATCCATGTTAGGGGAAGTTCAAAGGAAAATTGATCTAGGGGTGATTAGAAGGGGACTAAGGATAAGTCCAAGGGTAGATCTAAGGCTCCAAGTAAAAAAATAGATTAAAGTGTTGGAACTATGGTAAAAAAGAGACATGTGAAGAAGGTGGTTGTTGCCCACAAAAGGATATAAAAGTCACAAAAAATCCTAACCTAGAAATTGGACATTCCAGTAGGTGACTAACATCTTCTTCTGGTCGTTCATTTAATTTGTCAAACTAGGGAACGCATACTTGAAATGGAGCGGCACTGTATGTGCACTAAGAACCGGTTTTAGCCACAACTTACTAGAAATAAATGCTTGAAAGGAATTCTAATTTTGATGCAGGAACGTAAGGAAAAGTCTCATTAACTTAAGCATAACTTAATTAAAGCAAGAATTGTAACAACCATTACTGGGAAACAAACCATGAACTGGCCTTATGCTACAGGAATAGACACAGGGATGGATTCCTTATGCTGTAGGAACAATATAAGACTGAGTTTGCACTGAAACTTACTGGAATGAAATTCTAACAGATAAATAATAGGAAATAAACAACTAACTATAGATACTCACTAAGTGGGCCCCCTTAGCAAGCATCAACCAATTTATGCAAGAGTTGAACTCAAAACTTCATCAACTTTTATTCATGAACTTGGAATCATATACATGGTTGTTCTGCTTGTAAGAAAACTAACACAAAACTCTGTTTCTCATTATAACAGTAATCTCAATACACTTTGTTCTATCTCTATTCTCTAGTCTAGTCCAATCTCTTTTAAATCATTTTGTTCACTCATGCAGGAGGAACATTTATTTATAGAGAAACAACTAACTAACTAACTAACTAACTTAACAGAGAAAGATGCGGATATAAATGCTTCCTGGCACCGAGGAACAGACTTCATAAATGAGATTTTATCTACTCAATAGATTTAGAGAGAATCTAGAACTCCACTCTTCCTAGATTGATGATCACTTCAGTTTCTTCCCAACGACACGGACAAAGAATCCTCACTTGAAACAACTTCTTTGATGGCGTGCTGGAAACATGATTTTTCTGCAAGGCCGCGTTTTGTTGTGCATTGACTCATTCATACTAACTTTAACAACTTGTGGAGCACATGGCAACAGAGGAGAAAGAAAGCATGCATATAATAGCACAATACTCATCATTAATCACACACATTAAATTCATCTCACTTATCCAAAAAATACATATATTGTATCAGTCAATTGACAGGTCAAACAGGGTAATGAACATAGACATATGAAGATATTAGGCTGCAGGAATATAGGAATGCTTGCCACAGAATAATACCCATTTTAAAATAAAAAGTTTATAATCACAGAGTTTAAAAATACCATTAAAAAGAGTAAGGGTATTTAAAACTATATCATGATATCCAAAGTATGAGCATATTTTGGGCTCATCATTTGCCCCCTACTTTATCTAATGTTGGTCCTCCAACATTAATCTTCCTAGTTGTCTCCTTGAAATCTGTAGGAGTAACATGGCCTTGTAGTGAAGTCCCAAACCTGTAGTAGAAGCCTCTGCAATTCTACCATCTTTCATACCTACGAGCTTCTGTGTCTTCATTAATATCTATGGCTAGATAAGGATACAGTGGCCACATCAAAGCAGGAGGTCTAAATGTCAATGGCAACCACAATTCAAATCTTTCCTGGAGACGCAATTGTATATACCTTTCTGATCTTCTGACGGCTGCTTTGAAATTCAAAGGACTATGGGGCTTAGACTTTCTTAGACCAATTGTCAGCTTCTCCCATCTTGTTTTACTTCTGGAAGCTGAAAGCTGCCAAAACGAATATGGTTGGCCTTTAAATTCATCATATACCTACTTCCTAAGATCAAATATCTTTATTCTTGCTGTAGGATCATAAAATCCATATGCAACAGAAAACCAAGTCCTCTAAAATGTTTGAGGGTTTGAGCTTTCTAGTCGAAGGGAAATAGGTTCTTTCCGTTCAACTTCCTCATAATCCTCCGATTGCTTCCCATAATTAATCTCATTAGCCACCCAAGACATTAGTGACCTCAAATGAATGTCACCTATGAAAAGAAGCAGATTCCACTTAGTTTCAAAAGGGATTAATAAACCATGTAAATAAAATTCACACATAGAATTCCTTAGCCAATTAGGTGCTATCTGATAGGCATCATAAAACTCTTTAGCAGAATGAATGACAGGGTCTAGATTTTTGGAAATTCTCATTAACTAGAACCACAAAAACCGCTTCTTAAGGCACATTGCATACACTCTGGGTGGTGGCCTACATTCCATGTTTTGTCTAGCTACTTTGATCATTTCATTCATTTTCTCTTTTATTTCCTGAATTTCCTATTTTTGGCTTTCAATTTCTTTCTTTAATTTCTTCTTCTCCTCTTCCCATAGAGTTTGTTGCATTTCAGTTTTAGTCAGATGGCGGAAACTCAAGGTCTGAAGTGTAACAGGCCTCCAGGTTATCTTAAGGTATTCTAAGTATTCAATCATCAATGTTCTTTTATACACAACCAATGACCAACATGTTTCAGAGGGCAACGATATTTCATTGGATGTTTCAAGTTACTCAAATTCATCATCTTCTTGCTATAGGAGGAATTCATGTTGCTGCTTAGGAGGAGATTGTGTTTCTTTTGAAATTATGTCAACCGCATCAGCTAAATCATCAAGACTTGGCATCCTCCTTTCATCACTACGACCTTGTTGTACTTCCCCAATTTCCTTTGTTTCAGTTTGTAACTCCTCAGGAATAACAAAGGAACTGAGTGGAACATTCTCAAAAATACTTTGAGAATCCTCATGAATAAGCTCCTCAGATTCATCCGAAATGACTATTATTTCTGGTCGGACAGAAGTTGGGGTAGTTTTACTTTGTTTTCTTGCTAAAGCTCTTCTAGGTAATGTAGTAGAAATAGGAGGTTCTTTTGCAACTTTCCTCTTCCTAACTTGCTTAGGGGTTTCAGACTCAACAGGAGAGGATGATGATGAAACTATGGTGACAACAGGTGTTGCTGTAGGAAAAAGCTGGGGAACACGTTTTTGCTTTTGTGTTTGAGGGTTTGCTTCTGGGGTATGCTTAGCACTGGATGGTTCTCCTACTTTTGTTTTCCCCTTTTTTTTTCTTGTTGCATACCTATTTTTTACTTGGGTAGAGGGCTTAGGTGTAGTGGTTGCAGGACTAGGTGCTACAGGAGAAGCAGGTGATTCTTGTTCTGCTTCTCTACTTGTAGACTCTACTCTCTTTCTCTTTTTCTTGGTCTGTGCAGGGAGTGTTTTAGGAGATTATGGAGGTTGTAGTCCTTTCTGGGTAGAAAATTCTTGCCAAGAAAGGGGTGATACGTCCCTCAGGGAGTGCTCAATCAGCAGTTTAATAAAGGCATGATGGGAGATGGAATTGTCTTTACCCTTATGGGTTTCATGGGCACTATGCTCCAAAAGATTTAATAAGAAATTTGGGATGTTGACAACTAACCCGTGCCTTATATGACTCAACAATCTAAAGTGATAGGAATGCAAATAGGAAAAGCATCCTTCACAAGTGAAATACCTGATTATAAAGGAGGCATATTCTGAATATGGATAAGGTTGTGGCACCCTTTTGCATCCTTGCTTTGAAACCTCTAAGGGTCCATTAGTTGGCAATGTGAATTCTTCCCTGGCAGAGACAGCGTCCCTTCTTGAAGGAAAGTTTTCTCCAGCTGCAGGAAGCCCAGTCACTTCAACAATCCGTTCTTCTATCACAATTACTATTAAACCCCATATTGTAGCCTCTCCCTCAGAGAGAGTTCTCAAAAATTCACCAACAGCTTCCTCATCAAAGGAATCAATACTCAGAAAGTAATTCAGCCATCCACACATACTGAATGCCTGAACTATTTGAGGGTCTTGCGTTAAGGCCTCATGAGCTGTTGGTTCATGTCTTACTAGTTGACCACCCATATTCACAACTGTTTCTGCTAAAATCCCTGAAACTCAACCTCTTCTGAATATTTGAAAGACACTTTTTCTTTGCTCTGCTTCTTTTTTTTCGGCTTCTTTACCTTCTTTACTTACCAAGAATGATATAAAAGACAATTGCATGCAATGATTTTTAGAAACTACTTAATTAAGCAGTTAACTTGCTAATCAGGGGAAAAAAATGCATTCATTTGGCGATAAGTACAATAAAAATTGTCTTTAATAGACGTGGCAATGACAAAAAGAAAGAATTTGAAATAGATTATCTTTGCCCCCTACTTAAGATTTGGCATGTGTTCACACATGTGCAAAAGGATAGGCGAAGAACTAGCAGTAATGATTGATAGACACATTGTAATAAATGAATGATGTGACAAATAAAAAGAATATTGTGTACCTTGTAATTAATGCTCACGGATGTTGGGAGATATCACAACACAACCGAAAATGACTGCTTGAAAAGAAACCATAAATGAAGGTGGTACGATAGGTGGATCACATGGATGGGTGACATAGAAAATAAAGATGGAATGAATGAATGATGGTGATGGATGTGATGGATGGTGATGGATGGGAATGGAGAAAGTGGTTTTCGTAAAAAGAAAACCTTTATTATGGATGTACAATATAGTTTTCAAAGAGATGCTATAGGAAGAAGACCGAAGCCTTTTGTTGCATGAAGATCAGTGACCGTAGGGGAAACAAACTGCTTCATAAATTCTTCTCTGGATGCTAGCTTATGATACAACTGAGAATGATGTCCATTAACCAGCAGCTTGAATCGGACAGGATCTATCGTAGCCAACTGAATTGAACCATTATCGAATACATTTTCTATTTCAAATGGACCAAGCCATCTTGTTGTAAGTTTACCTTGATTCTCTCTATACCTGGAGTCATAGAGCAGCGCCCAGTCACCGGTAGATAATTGCTTTGTTTTGATATGGTGGTTATGCCATGTCTTCCTTTGTTGTTATACAACTTCAGTATGCTACAGGGAAGCTTTTCGTATCTCATCCAATGCATTCAACTAGAGGAGGCGTTCCTTTTGAGCTTCATAAAGATCAATGTTTAGCTGAAGAGGAGTTCTTAAGGTCTTATGCTCAAACTCTATTGGCAACATGGTAGTTTTTCCATAAAGTAACTCAAAAGGGGTAAACCCTGTAGTTGTTTTTCATGTTGTCCTATAGGCCCAGACTGCTTCTGGGAGATGACTGCTCCAATCCTTCTTGTGTAACTGTATTTTTTTTGTAAGGATTGCCTCCAATTCTCTGATGGTAACCTCTGCCTGACCATTGGCTTGAGGGTGATAGGAGCTTGACTTTCTGTGCTTGATCTTATAATCATTCATCAATGCAGTGATTAATGCTGATGTAAACTGAGCTCCTTGATTAGTAACAAGTTCCCTTGGAACTCCAAACCTAGTAAAAAAAATTTCATATAGGAATTCAACAACTTTATTGTCACGGGAATGTGTTAATGCCTTCACTTCCACCCATTTTGTTACATAATCAGTGCAAACCAGAATGTATGACTTCTCATTGGATGGAGGATCAATAGGCCCAAAAAAATCCATACCCCACTTGTCAAAGGGGGTGACAACCACTTGAGGATGCATAGACATTTCATCAGACTTTGTTGGTCTCCCCATTTGTGGACATCTATCACATTTTTTAGTATAGGCTACAACATCCTTGTGCAATGTGGGCCAATAGTACCCTGTGTTAAGCACTTTCATTGATGTTCTCTTAGATGCAAAGTGCCCACCACATGGCTCATCATGACAAGCAAGCAAAATGTCATAGGTCTCATCTTCCCTAACACACCTTCTCATGACTTGATCAGGTCCTGTGTAGAATAAACAGTCTACAATCCATGAAAATTTAAAACTCTTCTCAATCAACAACTTTCTGTCCTTTGGTGAGAAGTGAGTTGGTGTTAGCTGCTAAGTAATTTGAAATATCTGCATACCATGGAGTTCGAGCAGCAATAGAAAATAGATGTTCATTAGGAAAGCTATCATCAATTACCTCCAGGGTGGCAGGTGTAGTTGTTTGAAGTCTTGATAAGAAATCAGCCACCACAGCCTGACCTGGTTTATCAATAACTATGATATCAAATTCCTGCAACAACATGAGCCATCTTGCTAATCTGCCAGATATGGCAGGCTTATTCATGAGGTACCTTATTGCTACATGGTCTGTATGAACAACTATTTGGTAACCAGTGACATAATGTCGAAACTTGTTCAGGGCATACACAACTACTAGCAATTCTTTCTTTGTGACAGTATAGTTTAACTCAGGGCCTTGAAGGTTTTTGCTAATGAAATATATGGCATGCTCTATGGAATTCTCTTTCTGACCTAAAATTGCCCCTATGGCATAATCAGAAGCATCTGTGTGTATATGAAAGGGCAGACTCCACTTGGGTCCTTGAAGAATAGGTGCCTGAGTAAGTAATTTCTTAAGCTGCAGGAAAGATTTGTCACAAGCCTCAGTCCAGTGAAATTCAGAATCCTTACTCAGTAAGGCATATAATAGACTGACTATTTTGCTGAAATCTTTGATAAATCTTCTATAATATCCAACATGTCGTAAGAAACTTCTAACATCCTTTTGTTTCATAGGTGCTAGAAAATTTAGAATGACTTCAATTTTTGCAGGATCAACTTGAATTCCAGCTTGAGAGATATGATGACTTAAAACAATTCCTTCTTGCATCATCATAAAATACTTCTCACTATTCAAAGACAAATTATGCTCCTTACATCTTTTCAACACTTTCTCTAAATTTGCTAATGCTCCTTCATAAGTAACTCCATAAGTGGTGAAGTCATCCATGTAAATCTCCATAGAATAATTAGAAATGTCAGCAAAAATTACTAATTACTGCTCTTTGAAATTTTGCGGGTGCATTACACAGGCCAAAAGGTAAGACAAAGTAGGCAAAATTTTCCCATGGATAGGTAAAAGTTGTTTTGTCTTGATCACCAGGGGCAATTTTAATTTGATTGTACCCACTATATCCATCCAAAAAGAAGAAATAATTTTTACCAGACAAGGAGTCCAACACTTGATCAACAAATGCTAGTGGAAAGTGATCCTTTTTAGTTGCAGTATTCAGCTCCCCGTAGTCTACACAAACTCTCTATTTTCCATTTTTCTAAGGAACAATCACCAGTGGAGATACCCATTGACTGTCTGAAATAGGGTAGATGAAACCAACATCAAGCAATTTTTGGAGCTCATTTTTAACTATTTCCCTAAGTGCTAGGTTTATCCTTCTTTGAGGCTGCCTAACAAGTCAACAGTCTTCCTTAATGTAGATCCTATGAGTACAGAGCTGAGGATCTATTCCCTTCATATCTCCATATTCCCATGCAAAAGCATTGTGTTGATCTTGCAGTATTGTGACCAGGGAAGTTTGTTGAGGTTGAGGCAACTTATTATTGATATTTAGACAGTGGCCTGGAGACAACTCAATTTGCTTGGTAAGATCATTAATGGAGTCTACTGAGAAAGGTGCTGTCTGTATTTCTTGTGGAAGCAAATGTTGATAAACTACAAGAATTTTAAATGGCAGGTTCTCAGGGCTCAGTTATTGCAGGAAAGATTGCTGAGGATAGTTATCGGGTACAGATGGGCTACTCATATCAGAATTGGACTGCCGAATTTGTAAAAGTAGTTCATCCTTACTCTGAAGTTGGGAAAATGGATTAGTTTGCAGCATCATTAGCTGAGCCAATGAGTTGACATCTTCAATTTCCTCTCCTAAATTTGGCCAAATTGGTTTAGATAAGTCTAGCTGAGGCTAGGTAGGCGGGTATAAAGCCAATTTATTTGTTGAATGACCATAAGAAATTGTCATGTCTCCAGAATGACATCCTATAAAGGCATCAGTTGTGGCTAACCATGATCTACCTAGGATGATAGGATATCCCCCCAAAGTTTCCTTAGTGAACAATATGGTGAAATCTGTCGGGTATTCCGATGACTCAAGATTGACAATTATATCTTCCACCATGCCATCAGGTGTTATAGTGGAACTGTCAGCAAGCTACAGGATGGTGGGTGTAGACCTAATGGTTAGGATATTCAAATTCTCCATAGTATGCTTGTTCACTACATTGATGGATGCACCTAGGTCAATCAAAACATTCTTTACAAGCTGGCCATTAATGTTTATTTGTACCATAAGACTTCCAGGGTTAGTATATTTTGGCATCACTACCTTCCCTAACATAATATCCGCCAACTTTCCAAGAACATGGATAGTTTGGGGATCCTTTTTCTTTCTTCCTGGTTTCTTCAAACATGCCTCCTTAATGGCTTTTCCATAAATTGGGACATCTTTAATGGCTTGAAAGAGGGGAATTTGGATATGTACATTCTTTAGCTGATCCAAAATATCAAAGGTAGGCTCTTCCATAAATTGGGACATCTTTAATGGCTTGAAAGAGGGGAATTTGGATATGTACATTATTTAGCTGATCCAAAATATCAAAGGTAGGCTCTTCCATAGACTTGGGTGTAGTGACTTGCAATCACTGAGGAAAAGGTAGTTTGGCTTGATGTTGCAGGACAATCTCCTTAGAGATAGTATCTGACATAGTTATATTGGCTGTAGGATCAACAGGTTTTTCAGAGATAGAGTCTAGAATCTCAGTAATTACTGGCAGCTGCAGAGTAGGGAGTGTGGTGCCAGACCTTATATGGATTTCATTAATATGCAAAGCACAAGCTGAATAATGATTGGCTTCTGCAAAATACATAGGCTATTGCTGCTGCTGCTTATTATTAGGATTTGGCAATGGATGATTAGGCATAGGCATTTGTTTGGAGGGCCAGTATTTGCGGGAGATACTGCGGGAGGTGGCATGAGAGCTGGAGGTTGTGGCTGCTGTGGCTGCAAGAATCCAGGGGATTGGCTCTGCCATTGTTGAGAGCTTCTCCACTGAGGATTCTACTACCAGTTACCTTGGGGTGGAGTCCATTGTCCTTGTGGCTGCTGCCAACCTCCTTAAGGAGATTTCCATTATGGACTCTAATAGCTAGGCCATTGTGATTGATAGGTATTCCAAGGTGGTGATGGGCCATATGTAGGTTGCCATTGGTTATTATAATTAAAGTAAGGATTACCAAAAGTCAAAGGGTCTTGAGGCATACCTTGTCTTTGAGCCCATGGGCACCTTTGTGCAACGTAGAATACTTGGTCGTCATCACCCTCTACTAGCTTAAAGTCAGTAGCTAATTGCTTAGCCTCCATGTTAGCCACCATCTTACATCTACAGTCATGCTTCTTCTGTTGGCAATGTGGACAGAACTCGACCAAGATTGCTTCAGCTTCCTTATGTTTCTTCCGAGCTTGCATAGTATCCAACTGTGTAGCCATATTGTTTATGATATCCTGCTTGAAATCAAATAGCAAATTTGAAATCTCCATCCATGAAACTCCATTAGTAGAAGACTTTCCCACTGTGGTCTGTTGACCTCTTCCCTTTTTGACATTTTCTCGAGAGTAGTTGCGACATATGGACTTAATATCATCCCAAGGAACTTGGGTTATAACTCCTCCTCCCATCAGATCTAGAGCATTGATACAAGAATCATTGATTCCCCTCAGAAAAAGTAATTTATGAGATTCTTCATTGAGAGTATGGTCTGAATTCTTTTTTAGGGAAAACAAGAACCTTGAGATATAGTCTTCCAGGCTTTCGTCCTCCTTTTGCTGAATTCAGAATATATCATCACCTTTACTACCACTCTTACAATATTCCTTGTATTTCCCCAGAAATTTTGTTTGCATGACTGCCCAACTATCAACAACATCTCTTCTCAAACTCATAAACCATCTAAGAGCTCCCTCCTTCAAAGTAGCAAGAAACAACTTCAGCTTGTGAGCATCCTAAGTGTAATCATAGCTGCGACAAAGGATGTCGAACTCAAACAAGAAAGTGTCTGGGTCCTCTGTAACTAGCTCATAGAACTTGGGAAGTAATGAAGAAGGAATATTTTTGAGGTTATCATTATCTTGTTGGGCTATGATAGGGAATTCAAAAGCAGGAGGTAGATTAGGTGGATTTTGTGCTATATTTTCCTGATAGAGTATCAAAGCAAATGGATTTTCTTGAGGTTCTTCGTCAGCTAGGGCAAAGGGAAATTCAATGAGCAGGTCTTCAACAACAACAAATGGATTGATATCTTGGTCACCCCCTTCCTCAAATAGATTGTAAGCTGGTTCAAAATCGTTATCGGTGAATGGAGGGTTTGGTAGGAATCTTCCTAGAGCATCTCTTCTTCTATGCATGTAACGGACTTAACTGAAATGTGAAGGATTTTTAAAATTCTTGAATACTAAATTACTGCTAACAATGACTAGGAAAGGTTCTCAGCTTGACACCATCCCCGACAATGGCGCCAAAAATGGTTGTTGCCCACAAAAGGATATAAAAGTCATGGAAAATCCTAACCTGGGAATTGGACATTCCGGCAGGTGACTAACATCTTGTTATGGTTGTTCATTTACTTTGTCAAACCAAGGAACATATACTTGAAATGGAGCGGCACTGTATGTGCACCAAGAACCGGTTTTAGCCACAACTTATTAGAAATAAATGCTTGAAAGGAATTCTAATTCTGATGCAGGAACGTAAGGCAAAGTCTCATTAACTTAAGCATAACTTAATTAAAGCAGGAATCATAACAACCATTACTGGGAAACAAACCGTGAACTGGTCTTATGCTGCAAGAACAGACACATGGATGGATTCCTTATGCTGCAGGAACAATATAAGATTGAGTTTGCACTAAAACTTACTGGAATGAAATTCTAACAGATAAATAACAGGAAATAAACAACTAACTACAGATACTCACTAAGTGGGCCCCCTTAGCAAGCATCAACCAATTTATGCAAGAATTGAACTCAAAAGCTCATCAACTTTTATTCATGAACTTGGAATCATATACATGGTTGTTTTGCTTGTAAGAAAACTAACACAAAAATTTGTTTCTCATTATAACAGTAATCTCAATACACTATGTTCTATCTCTATTCTCTAGTCTAGTCGAATATCTTCTAAATCATTTTGTTCACTCACGCAGGAGGAACATTTATTTATAGAGAAACAACTAACTAACTAACTAACTAACTTAACAAAGAAAGATGCGGATATAAATGCTTCCTGACGCTGAGGAACAAACTTCATAAATGAGAGTTTATCTGCTCAACAGATTCAGAGAGAATCTAGAACTCCACTCTTCCTAGATTGATGATCACTTCGACTTCTTCCCAACGTCCCGGACAAAGAATCCTCACTTGAAACAACTTCTTCGATGGCGTGCTAGAAATGGGCTTTTTTTGCAAGGTTACGTTTTGCTGTGCATTGACTCGTTCATACTAAGTTTAACAACCTGTGTAACACATGGCAACAAAGGTGAAAGAAAGCATGCATATAATAGCACGATACTCATCATTAATTACACACATTAAATTCATCTCACTTATCCAAAAACTATATATATCGTATCAGTCAATTGAGAGGTCAAACAGGGTAATGAACACAGACATACGAAGATATTAGGTTGCAGGAATATAGGAATGCTTGCCACATAATACTACCCATTTTAAAATAATTTTTTTATAATCATAGAGTTTAAAACAACCATTAAAAAGAGTAAGGGTATTTAAAACTATATCATGATATCCAAATTATGATCATGTTTTGGGCTCATCAGAAGGAATGTAGAAAGAAAAGAAACATGATTCAACCAAATAATATTCCTATAATTTTGGTGATGATGTTTTACTTTATTTATGTAATTCTATATTTGATGAATTTTGGTATGCTGATTTAGGATGAACATCTAAAAAATATGATGGAGAAGTATACCTTAGGGACAATAGTTTATATCCCATTGTTGGACAAGGATAGTTATAATTGTGTTTTAGTATAATGGGGGATTAAAAAAACTTCTTCATGCTTTGTGTATTCTTGTATTAGCTAGAAATTTAATTTTAGTTGTCTAAGTTGAATGATACTAGAATGCATGTAACTCTTGATAAGTATGGTTGCATATTGATGAGAGAGAGTTTGTTTATAGTGAGAGGGAAAATAATGATTTTTTTAGGTGAGATGCCACCAATATTTTTAACTCGACCAATGTAACTGAGAAAACTAGAAAATACATGTATGTTATGGCTTTGTAGATTCAGCCACATAAGTGAGTCTAGTTTAAAGACTATTTTAAGTAAGAAATTGTTTGAATGTTTTTCTTATTTTGATGAGAATTTGAGTTTTTTGTGAAAATTGTGTGTTTGGTAAAAAATAGGGTATATTTTCCTTTATACAATAATAAAACTATGAGTAAATTAAAAATTATTCATTTAGATGTATTTATTCCTATAGATATTGAACCTATTAGAAATTCTAATTATTTTATGTCCATAGATGATGTTTCAAGATTTATCTAGATTTATTTTATGAAACAAAAATCTAAAGTTTTCACTAAGTTTAAGAAATTTGAAGTCTTATTTGAAAACCAATTAGATTGTATTATAAGGTTTTGTTTTTAGACAATGGAAGGGAGTAATATTCTAATGAAGTTGATGAGTTTTATAAGAATACAAGTATTATTTAAAAATATTACTTCATACACTCCCCTAAACAATGGAGTGGCAAAAAGGATAAGTCAAATAATTATGGAAATAACCAAAAGTATGTTAAGTGGTTCTGATGAGGGGTCACTCCGCCCAACATCCACACATAACACAACAATAGATATGAACACATAAAAGAAGGGAAGGAAAATAACCCAGTTTTGATTTCTTCTAGAAAATGAAATTATAGATTTAGAAATTACAATGCTACAACCACATGGGCTTGTCTCACTACAAAGAAAATTAACTCACTAATAAAACTCTACAGTTTGGAGCCACAATATGCACTAATGGAGACACCTCTTGTAACCTCAATTCCACCCTTTATTTGACACCAATAACTACCATAGAATGTTTTGGAATGTCTAACTCCCCCTTCTTCCTTTTGGTGTCAAAAGTCCAATTGTTGAATTTCTTGCATGGGAAGATATTTTATTGAAATTCACTTTTTGGTGGAATATATTTCTAGAGCCATAACTTTTGACTTAGGTGTTTGATTTTCTATTATAATATATTGTTGGAAATCTCTCAAAGATATCTATAATGCTAAAATTAACTAAAGTTTATTTCATCCATTTTTTGAGCTTTTTTAGGCTTCTAAGGGTTTCAAATTTGAGTTTGAATTTGTATTGGAGAAACTTCTCAGGATGAAAACTTCAATATCTCCCAAATGGTACATGATATTAAGATGATTCTTCTTCCATAAAATACATTTTTAATTATGCTCCTTGTGGTAAATTTTCAAGTCCATACATGCTCGTTTAGGTCGACTTACTAAAAATAGTAAGTGACCATTTTTTACCTTTTTTTGACTTATAACTATCTTACACCTCTTAATTGTCATCACGAGACTCAAAACCACAAAAGAAAATAAGGAAAACCATTTTTTTTGGTGATACCAGATTTTTCCTACACCACTGGATGCTCTTGCATCAGACACCAAGGTATTTTTAGAAATGACCTTGTCACTTCTCTATTTTTGGAGGAAAACCAAATCGGTCAACCTCTGCCTTAGACAACCATGATGAATCTTTAACATGCCTTCCTTTCCATTTCACCAAATATTATTCATACTACCCATTTCTCGTAATTTTTCCCACACAACTATCCAATATTTCTTCTATCTCTTCCTTCTCTGAATTAGGTGCAAAAATATTTTTTTCTCTTTTATTGGTCCATCCTCCATATCTCCTTCATGATACTCTATCAAATCAGAAATTTTTAACACATGAGAGATCCCACTCGACAACTCTACCTCATAAGCATTCCCTGAATCATGCTTCTTTAGGAACTTGCATAGTCCAATTTTTTCATTTTCAACTTGTTATATGTTCTCATTGGGAACCTTTCTTTCCTTAGGTCAACCATGAATTTATCTCCAATATGGAATTCCTTAAATATCTACTTCTTATCTACCTTAGCCTTATACTGAGAATTCATCTTATTGACATGATTTCTTACCTCTTCATGCAAGTTCTTCAAGTAAAATATTTGGCCTCAACATTGATATTTTCCCCTTTGTCCATATTTCTCAACTTAGAAGCATTTCTCAGACTACTCCCATATACAATCTAGAATGGTGGTTTACTAGTATTCCTATTGAAAAAATTATTCTAAGAAATTTTCTACTATGGTAAAATCAAATCCAATCCCTTGGGCTTATATCCTACTAAGAATCTCAATAGGTCACCTAAAATCCTATTCACCACCTTTGTTTGTCCATCCATCTATGGATAGTGTACAAAACTGAACCTCAAATATTTTTTTAACTTATTCAATAAGGTCCTCCAAAAATAACCAATAGATTCGGTATCTCTGTCTAAACCTACACGTTTTGGTAGACCATGTAGTCTCACCACCTCTTTGAAAAAAATTCTACAATGTGGACAACATCAGTAGTCTTACAACATGGAATGAAATATGTCATCTTGGAAAATTTTTCAACTACCACAAATATTGAATCATGTCCTTTCTATGTCTCGATAAACCAAGAACAAAATTTGTGCTAATATATTCCCTAAAATTCTCTAGTATAGGCAATGGCTTATAGTATAGCCCAATATTCCAACTTACCCCTTTGGCCATTTGGCATATTTTGCAACTTTGTACAAACTTCCTCACAACTTGCTATAATTGTGGCCAATAATAATTTTTACCAACAAGAGCAATGGTCTTATCTTGACCAAAATATCCAACTAATCTACTACCATGCTTCTTCTTGATCAAGTTCTCTATCATATAAATACTTGGAATGCACAACTAGATTCCTCTAAAAACATATCATCTTGGATTAAGAAATCTAATTTTTTTATCCTATCCAAAATATTAGGTTCGAAACAAGCCTTCCAAGCCTCTACAAAGTTTGGATCTTCCAGATACAAACTCTTGACTTCATTGAACTCAACAAACTCTACTCTCATATTTATTAATAATTTTTTCCTTCCACTTAATGCATCTTCAACTTTGTTTGACCTTCCACTCCTGTTCTTCCAAATAAAACTATAACTTTGCAAAAAATCAACCCATTTTAAGTGCCTCTGATTAAAATTTTCTTTGACTATTAAGATATTACAAAGCTTGATGAGCAATGTATAAAACAAACTATTTTAGAAACAGATAATGTCTCTATTTATTCAAAGCCTTGACTATAGCATAAAATAATAATAATAAACATAATATTTCTCTTTAGCATCTTTCAAATTCTCACTAAAATAGCCAACAGGCTTATCTTCTTGAATTAAAACACCTTCTATGGCACTACTACTAACATCACAATCTACCTGAAAGACCTTATTGAAATATGGAAGTGCCAAAATAGTTTTCTTTGTAACTTTCTTCTTCAACATATCAAAAATATTGGCTCCTCCTGTAGTCCACTTAAACTCCTTTCTATCTCCTCATTATTTCAATTAGGGATGCACAAATACTACTAAAATTCTTAATAATTTTTTTGTAAAAACTTGCTAGAACATGAAATGACCTTTCCTATATAAAACTCCTTGGTGTAGGCCATTCAATGATATCCCTCACTTTTTTTGATCCATTTTAAGACCCTCAACTAAGATAACAAATCCCAAATACACCATTTTTTTCTTCACAAAACTACATTTCTTTAGATTAATCAATAACTTCTCCTCCCTTAGCTTCTCAAGAACTCTTTGGATATGCATCAAGTGCTCCTCCAATGTCTTACTAAAAATAAAAATTTCATCCAAATAAACAATGATTTTTTTTCCTAAAAACTCTTTCAATACCTCATTCATCATCCACATAAATATGATTGGTGTATTGGTTAGCCCAAATGACATAACTAACCACTTGTACAAGCCCTCTTTAGTCTTGAAGGTTGTCTCCCACTCATCTCCTTCTCTGATACAAATTTGATAATACCCACTCTTTAGGTCAATATTTGTGATGTACTTGGCTCCACTCAAACAATCCATAAGGCCATCCATCCTTGGCAATGGAAATCTATATTTGATTATAATCTTGTTAACTGCTTGAGAGTTTGTACACATTCTCCATTCTCCCTCTTTCTTTGGTGCTAGTATTGCAATTACTGTACATGGATCCAAACTCTATTGAATCAATCATTTCCTCAATATCTCTTGAGCTTGTATGTTCAACTCCTAATTCTGTCCAAGAGTCATTCTATAGGTTTCCTTATTCACCAAACTGGCTCTTGTTATCAAATCCATCCAGTGACGAATCTTCCTCACTAGTGGAAAACCCTCAGGTACATTATCTTACACAATGCCATTGAAATCCTCTCATAGACCTGATACTTTTGCTAGTATATCTTCACATTCTTCTTTATTAACTTTAGGAATCAATGCGTAACACATATTCTCATGCTTCATACCATACAATTGTTTTGCCATCAACTAATAAAATCTAGCACTACTACATACATTTTCTTCCACTTCCTTCAGGGGCTTCAACTTGTGGAAAAATCCATCCTTTTTTAGGGAATATGTGTTGGCATGTCCATCATGTACTACACAATAATAAAATTTCCATGTTCTCCCCAATAAAATATGACAAACATCCATAGGCATGATGTCACATAGTACTTCATCACAATAATTCCCAATCTTGAACTTCACTAAACATTTCTCATTGACCAAAGCTCTATGGTCCTTCTTCAGCCATGCAATCTAATATGGATGGGGATGCTTTCTTCTCTTTAACTACAATTGATTAACCATCTCCTCTGAAACAAGATTATTAGTGCTACCATTATCAATGATAACATCACAAATTTTACCTTCACATTTTCACTTTGTGCAAAATAAACTTTTCCTTTGAATTGGAGCTTTCTCCTCATTTTAAAAGCATCTTTAGAATGCTTAGATTCAACATCTTCATCTACACATGCAACTCATTCATTTAATTTAGGTCTTATTTTTGTCATTCCTTGATGTTGTGGACACTCATATGCTCAATGTCCTTCTTCTCCACATTGGAAACAGGCTCCACAAAATCCTCCTCTTCTAGGGCTTCATCCAAACCTTCCTCTTCCTCTTCCTCTTTGGTTACCATTACTTTTATCACGAGCTTAGTAGGAATTATCTCCTTTCTGGTTTTGACTACTGCTAGATTCTTCATTCTTCTTTTGGTCTTCATTTCATCTGCCATATGATCTTTTGTCAGTCCTTCCACTATGACCTCTTCCTCTTTGCTTGCTTTCAAATATTTTATTTAGCTTCTCTTCTACCTTCAAGGAAAACTAATAAGTAACTTCAATATTAGTCATTGTGAAAAAAACTTAGCTCCTCTTGAATGCTTGGCTTCAACCAATTTATATAATGTGCTACCTTCTCTATGTTGGCCTCAAAATGACCTATTTTTATCATAACCCTATAAAATATTTTGTGTACTCTTTGAAAAACCTACCTTCTTTCTTCAAACCTTGCATCATTTTTAATAAACATAACTCATAATCAACAAGAATGAATTATCTCTTTATCTTTTCCACCATCAAATCCCATCTTGTTATTTTTTCTTTCCCTTTTCTATTTCTTTCTAACTATACTTGTTTCCACTAAATATTGGCATGACCTTTTAACTTGGTCTTCACAAATTTGACCCTCTTTAGATATTCCACCTCCTCATACTCAAAGTATTCATCCATATCATTGATCCGATCAATCAACTCTTTTGGGTTAATATTTCCAAAAAATTTAGAAACATCAATAATTGGTCATTTTATAATCTTGAAAATAGACTTAAATAATTTGACTTGCTTGGTATCTACTACATCCTACTGTTCTTCAAATTATTCTTCTTCTTCAGCTTCATATTCACTTTCATCTCCTCTTCTTGGATCAAACCCTCTATGCAATTCCTCTTGTAGTGCTTGAATTTGTATCTGTAGAGCTCTAAAATATTCTTTTATTATAATAAGATTTCTTCCACCATTGCTGTTCCTTCACAGAGGCATTCTTATCACTTTTCTCACGAACCAACAACTACAAGCCCTGGTGCAAACTACCTCATGTTTGGATTTTTTTTTACACACTTAGTGATGCAGAGAAGGGCATAGGTTAACAACACAATCTTAATTATACAATCTTTACAACTTGGAACCCTAACTTGGCGGTCCTCTCTCAACTCTTCTTATTCTCATAGTAGTACTTGAAAGAAGGCTTTTCCCTCATAACATTCAGAGAAGACCCAAAACCCAAGATTTGAACACCAAACTAGATACTCATTAAGCCACTTAGTAACATATCAAAATTGTATATATATATTTTTTGTAACAACACCCTCCAATTTGGATTGCTACGCTACAATTAGGCCTAATTAGGCTTGTTTTACAAAGAAAATTTGGGGTTTGCAATCTCCACCACTCAATTCTTCATTCCATTTTTTTTGAAATTTCATATGGGGTATGTACATACATTTTTAATCCATTGAAATAATCTCCAAACAACTTTCTTTCAAAACCCTAAGTCTACCTAATCACCTAAGCCTAATACATAGAGATAATAGGCTAGGGCAGCATCAAACTTGCCCCAAACTCCATTCCCTACTTCTGCAAACACCAAAAACATAAAAATCATCCTATCTACCCTCATTCCAGTAATTATCAAATTTTATCACTGGTGGAATGGCCTCTAATCCATGTTTTCTTCAATCAAACCCTCAAAACTAGGGTTTCTTGGCTGTTTGCAGTAAAAAGGCCCTAACTCACTCCTAACTTAGTAAAAATGAATGAAATGAATTGAAAAAGAGATTTAACTCAGTCCACCATAAAAGCCAACTCAAGTTAGAAAAATAACAGGCTGTACAAAATCGTACAGGTCTCTGTAGCAACAAGAAAACACTAAAAATTGCAAAAAAATAGAGTATTCCTTATTGCTTGATCACCGAATCATCACCATAAGATTTCCTCGAAACCAATGGTTCCAAACTGTCTTTCAAACATCCGACCGTTCAACTTCCACATAAGACCAAAAACGCAAAAATTGCTTGAGCAACTTTGCAACTTTTTACAAATCTTGGCAACTTGACTCAAAACCAACCCCACATAAATGAACACATGAAACATGGTCTAAATAGACCTTATTACAAACAAAATTGACTAACCAATCTAAAAACCCAACATTTACATGTTTTCAGCACATGGGTGCCTCTGCACCATACTCCCAAACAAAAAAAATCTCAAGTTCCACTTGAGAGTAGATCTTCAACTGTTGCACCATGATTTTTGATGTCTTCCTTTGTCATCCAAGTGGCATCCTCCATAAGAAGGCCTTTCTACTTCACTAGGTACTCATAGTACACCTTATGCCTTGTTCTTTTGGCTTCTTTGGTATCCAAGATGCACTCTAGCTTCAATGGTTGACTTGGTGGAAAATATTTGACCCAATCTTCATCTCGAACCTCTAATGTACCTGCACTTGTACCTACAATCACAACCCTTTTATAAGGGTATAGGTCAAAAACATTAAAAATTGGAGAGATAGCAACTCCGGGAGGGAGTTCTATCTCATAGGCACTTGCTCCAAATTTGTGGACCACCCTACATTGCCCTATATTCTTCATCTACATCTTTGAATACTTCCCGTTAGGTAGCCTTTTCCTTCCTCAAATGAGCTAAGACCAAGTTCCCCTTGAAATGAATCTCTCTCCTTTTCAAATCTGCATGTTGTTTATATTTATCAACACTCTTTTGAAGGTTCTCTCTAACCTGCTAATGTATGTCTTTCATGGCCACTGCAAACTCTTCTCCTTCAACACTTCTCTCCATTCCACTCAAATCTCTGAGTTCAAACACTCCCCTAGGTTGCAATCCATACACGATCTCAAATGGGATTTTACCAACACTTTGGTTCACAAAGTCATTATAGGAAAACTAAGCTTGGGGTAGGATCAGATCCCATTATGTTGAGTGTTCTTTTTTCGAGCATCTAAGGAGATTTCCAAGGCTTCTATTGACTACTTCAGTTTTCCCATCTGTTTGGGGATGATAGGTAGAGCTAAAATTCAAATTTGTGCCCAACTTCTTCCAAAGGATTCTCTAAAAGTGACCCACAAATTTATTGTCCCTGTCTAAAACAATGGTTAATGACAATCCATGGATCTTGACCACCTCCTCGAAAAACAACCTTTCAATGTATGAGGCATCATTTATGCTTTTACATGGTATAAAGTGTGCCATTTTGCTAAACCGGTCTACAACAACAAA
This sequence comes from Sequoiadendron giganteum, assembly GCA_007115665.2. NCBI lineage: Eukaryota > Viridiplantae > Streptophyta > Pinopsida > Cupressales > Cupressaceae > Sequoiadendron > Sequoiadendron giganteum. The sequence continues at coordinate 62,360,697 of CM021100.1, read as the reverse complement.
CACACTATCAAATCATCTTTGAGTTTTGGGCAACCCCAACATAGAATCCATGTTGATGGACTCCCATGGTCTATTTGGGATTGGAAATGGTTGATAGAGACTTAAATTTTAACTACAACCCTTGGATTTTGGACAAACAACACTTTTCTACAATTTTTATGATATCACTTTACATCTTGGGCCAATAGTAATACCTTCTTATCTATTCTAAAGTCTTATCCACACAAAAGTGACCTGCTAAGCTACCAAAATGCTTCTCCTTAATCAAATTTTCTCTCATAGAGCATTTGGGAATGCAAAGTTGAGCCCCTTTAAAGAGTAAACCTTCTTGAATCAAGAAATCAGAATTGTCTTCATGAAAAGTGCCATTAAACTGATTGCAAGAAGCATAAATTTCTTTGAAATCATCATCCCCTTCATACATACCTTTTAGAGCATCAATACCCACACTCTGCAACTAAACCTCTTGAACCAACAATTTCCTTCTGCTCAAAGCATCTGCCACCTTGTTTGACTGCCCCTTTTTGTGTTTGATGGTAAAGGTGAAGCTTTGTAGGTACTCCACCCACTTCACATGTCCATGGATGAGTTTGTCTTGGCTATTTAAGAACTACAAAGCATGATTGTAGTTCAATGATTGGAGAGCATATATGACTGAAATTATTTACAAATTTTCTATAAAATATTCCTTCATGAATTCACACTTCTTCAAATTTATCATCAGCTTCTCTTCATTCAATCTCTTCAAAAGCAAGTCTAAATGTTGCAAGTGTTCCTCTTTAGTTTTACTAAAAAGAAGAATTTCATCCAAATAGACAACCACAAACTTACCTATGAAAGGCTTGAGGAATTCATTCATTAATCTCATAAAATGTCTTGGAACATTTGAAAGCCCAAATGGCATGATAATCCATTCATACAACCCCTCATTTTTTTTGAAGGAAGTTTTCCACTCATCCCCCTCTCTAATTTTTATTTGGTGGTAGTCACTTGTTAAGTCTATCTTAGAAAAATAACAACCCCCTCCTAAACAATCCATCAAATCTTCCATTCTTGGTATGGGGAACCTATACCTTATGGCAATCTTGTTAATTTCCCTTGTGTTGATGCACATTCTCCAATATCCCCCTTTCTTTGGTGCCAAAATGGTAGGAACAACACATGGGCTAAGACTTTCTCTTATTAGGCCTTTGTCAAGCAACTCTTGGATTTGCTTCCTAATCTCTTCATTCTATTTTGGGGTTATTTTATATGCTACTTTGTTAGGTAGGTTTTCCCCTAGTATGAAGTCTATATGGTGGCTCACATCTCTTATTGGTGGTAAAGAGTCAAGAAGTTTATCTACCATAATGTCTTTGTATTTTTTCAACAAGGCTTGGACCTCTTTAGGCACATCATCAAACTTTGTTGCTCTCATTTTTGTCTAATTACAATGGAATAGCCTTGTCCACCCTCTTCCTTCATGGTTTTCAAGAACTCCTTTTCTCCTACTAGCATTATACTAGACCCTACTTGTTTGTCTAGGCCTTCATCTTGCAATGGTGTGAGTGTAAATGAGATCCCATCCTTTTCTATCACATAAGTTTTCTTCTGCCCATCATGTTTAGCCTTCCTATCATATTTCCAAGGTCTCCCTAAAAGCAGATGACAAACATCCATTGGGATGATGCCACATAATATTTTTTCTTTATACCCACCTATGTTAAATTCGACCCATGTTTGCTCATTAAATAGGAAATGTTATCCCTTATTTAACCAGGAGACCTTGTAAGGAGTGGGATGTGGGATTTTCTTCATTTTAAACTTTTCCACCATCTCTAGAGCAACTAAATTATTTGTGGAACCTGAATAAACAAAAACTTTACAAACCTTACCTTGATATTTGCAGCTAGTTCTAAAGAGGGGTTTTCTTTGTGGAGGCTCTTTCACCATAGGGACCTTGATCAACGTTCTTCTTACCATCAGAGATTCACCAATTTCTAGAGCAACATGCTGTGATGGAGAGGTTACACTCTCATTGTCTTCTTCTTGCACCAATTGGGTTCTCCTCTCTCCACCATGTGAAGTTGAAGGTTGCTTATCTAGACATTTCCAAGCTTGATGACCAATCTTGTTACACTGATAACATCTTCCTGAGAATGTATTTGATCTTCTTCCTTGACCTCCAAATCTACCTCTACTATTTGCTCTTCTACCTCTGAAACTGCCTCTTGATTCCGAGCTCTATTCTTGATGACCACTTGTCTCTCCTTGTGGTTTTTGAGATTGTACTCTTCCTCCAAATGTTCCTCTACCCCTGAAGTTTTTTTCCTCTGCCTTTACTTTGTTTCTCCTGCCTTCTCTTCATCCTTTCTTCTACCTTGACTATCATTTGAAAGCATTCTTCCACCATTCTATGGGTGGTAAGACTTAACTCATCATGTATATTGAACCTTAATCCATTTAGGTACCTTGATACTTTGTCCACCTCATCTTCCACATGACATACCCTTATACTTAGCTTGTGAAACTCCTCTGTATAAGCCATCACATCCATCTCCTTTTGTTTGAGGTTTTGTAACCTTCTAAATGTTTGAATAACATAATCACTAGGTAGAAATTGGCTCTTGATTTTAGCCACCATTTTGTCCCATGAATTGATTTTTGAATTTCCCTTCTTCAACCTCTCTTCCTAAACATAATTCCACTAAGTTAAGGCAAGGCCATCGAATTTTTTTTTGGAAAGTTTCACCCTTTGCTCTTCTGCTACCTTTTCATACTCAAAATAGTTATCAAGTGCATTAACCCAACCTAGCACCTCTTCGCTATCCAACTTACCACCATACATGGGTAATTCCATGTTCACCTTAGGAGTGTCTCCTTTGATAACCTTCAACATCTCAACCATTCTCAATTCATTAAGGTCCAACTCTTCCTCATCTTGGACTCCTCTTTGAGGGTTTTCATTCTCATCCTCTTCCTCTTGGTCACTTTGGTCTTCAGTGACCACACCTCTCCTTTGGTTTGATTCAAGTGCTGCAAGTCTGGCTAGGACAACTTCTTGAGACTCCTTTACCTATCTTAACTCTTTGGCATGCTTTTCTTTCAACTCTCTCACTTCTCTAGCAGTGGGATTACTTTTAGGAGGAATCTTTGCTTCTTTCAAACTTCAACCTTTTCCACCTATTGACCAAAACCTATGCTTGAATACAAATTTGATTTAGAGAAGGGTAGAGGTTAACAACACAATCTTAATTAAACAATCTTTGTAACTTGGAACCCTAACTTGGTGGTCTTCTCTCAACTCTTCTTATTCTCCTAGTAGTACTTGAAACAAGGTTTTTCCCTAATAATCTTCAAAGAAGACCCCAAAAATAAGATTTTAATACCAATATAGATACCCATTAAGCCACTTAGTAACATATCAAAATTGTAGATATGGTTGTTTAGTAACAACACCCTCCAATTTGGACTACTACGCTACAATTAGGCCTAATTAGGCTTGTTTTACAAGGCAACTTTGGGGTTTACAATCTCCACCCCTCAATTCTTTATTCCAAAAATTTTGACATGTCATATGGGGTCTGTACATATAGTTTTCATCCTCTGAAACAATCTCCAAACAACTTTCTTTCAAAACCCTAAGTCCACCTAGTCACCTAAGCCTAATACATAGAGATATTGGGCTAGGGCAACATCAAACTTGCCCCAAACTCCATTCCTTGCTTCTGCAAACACCAAAAACATAAAAAGAATCCTATCTACCTCCATTCCACTGATTATTAAATTTTACCACTGTGGAATGGCCTCTAATCCATGTTTTCTTCAATCAAACCCTCAAAACTAGAGTTTCCTAGTTGTTTACAGTAAAAAGTCCCTAACGCACTCCTAACTCAATAAAAATGAATGAAATGTATTGAAAAAGAGAGTTAACTCAGTCCAACATCAAATCCAAGTCAAGTTAGAACAATTACAAGCCGTACGGAATTGTACAAGTCTGTGTAGTAGCAAGAAAACACTGAAAATTATAGAAAAACAGAGTATTCCTTATTGCTTGATCACCAAATCATCACCAAAATATTGCCTCTTTTTTCCCAAATAATATTTAAAAATTTTCTAGCCAAAACCAATGGTTCCAAACTATCTTTCAAAAATCTAACCGTTCAACTTCCACATAAGACCAAAAATGTAAAAGTTGCTTGAGCAACTTTGCAACTTTTCGCAAATCTTGGTAACTTGACACATGAAAAATGGTCTAAATAGACCTTATTACAAACAAAATTGACTAACCAATCCAAAAACCCAACATTTACATCTTTTCAGCACATGGGTGACCCTACACCACTTAGGAATTCCTGCTCAAATACCACTGGATGAGGGGTCACTCCACCCAACACCAACACATAGCACAATAGTAAATATCAACACAAAATGCATGAAGGAAAACAACCAACTTTCAATTTCTTTCAAAAATGAAATTATAGATTCAAAAATTACAATGCTACAACCACATGGGCTTATCTCACTACAAAGAATGAAAATCTACACTAATGAAGCCACCTTTGGTAAGGTTAGTTCCACCCTCTATTTAACACCAATAACCACCTTAGAATATTCTGAGAAGTGTAACCCCTTTTTTTGAATAAAAATCCATCCATTTAATTTCCTGCTCAGGAAGATATTTTATTAAAATTCACTTTTTGGTGGAATAGTTTCCTAAAGCCATAAATTTTGACTAGAGTGTCTGATTTGCTATTATAATATATATCGTTGTGATGCAACCAAGAACATATTCAATAAAATTTAATCATTACTGAATAAAGAAATCTAGAAAATTCAAGATGGATTCAAAATCAAAACTTCTCCTATTCTTCAACTCTGCTGCTACAATGAAAGAAACACCCCTATATCTAAAAAGCTAGAAAAAAAACCCCAAAATTACCTTTTTTGGTATTTTTTTTACAATTGTTAGTTTTTTGCCATTTTAGGTAATTTTGCATACATATCCCTTTGAACCCATATTTTTCCTAAAAACTTCCTAAAACTAAGGTGGCATGAATTGCCAACTTACATTTGAAATTGGAAACATGATTTCCAAGTTATTAAAGAAAATAGTTTTCTAAAAACCCGAAAAAACACAAAAAGTTGATTTTGAGGGCCAAGATGAAAGAATTTGGCCTCGAAAAAATGTTGAGATGGCCCCCAACCAAGTTGGCCTCGATTGAAAATTTATCAACATCTCATAATGAAATCATTTGTAAAAGTTGAACCCAAACGAACATTCGAGTCAAAAGTTATGACTGTCAGAAGTCCTACATCATTCTCCTCTGGTTGAAAGGAACACAACTCCTGCAAGTTGTTGTCTTCAAACTATTGGCACTTGATTTGATCCAAATTTTTCACTTCCCACTCTGGAATCCATGTGCTATCTATTGTTGGCAATCCATCCTGCTGTACCAAATACCTGTTGTATTGACCTTGTCAAGTGGATGTAGTTTTCTTATCCAAAATCTATGCAATATTTTCCTTATGTGGAATTTGATGGTGCCCAACCACTTGTTTTCCACTTTCTTCATCATGATCCTCTCCATGGAATGCATATAAATCAAAAACATTAAATACAAGAGAAATATCTAAGTCTTTGGTAAATTGACCTCATAGGCATTATCATTGATCTTGTTTGTAATTCTACAATGACCAATTTTCCCGTACTTCAACTTGTGATATGTTCCTATAGAAAATATCTCTCTTCTCAAATATACCATCACTAAGTCACCTTCATTGAATACCTGATGTCGCCTACTAGCATCCACAATAGTCTTATACTTCTCATTACTATCCTGCAACTTTTGTCTCACATCTTACTGCAATTGTTGAAGATGTTTTGCAAATGCTTCCCCATCATCACTCACTCTATCTTTCATAGGTAGTTGTACCAAATCTAGAACACCCTTAGGATTCCTACCATACACGATTTGGAAAGGTGATTTACTTGTTGATCTATTTACATAACTATTATAGGAAAATTCTTTCTGGGATAAGGCCAAGTCCCATTGTTTGGGCTTCTCTCCAACAATGCATCTTAACAAATTTCCCAAACTTTGATTGACTACCTCTATTTTCCCATCTGTTTGAGGATGATAGGCACTACTAAACTGTAACTTGGTCCCCATCTTCTTCCATAAAGTCCTCCAAAAATGACATAAAAATTTGGTATCCCTATTAGACGTAATAGTCTTTGGAACACCATGTAATTGAACAACTTCTGAAAAAATAGTTCTACTATTGGCCTTGCCGTTGCACCAAAATATCAACCTGTCAATACCTAATACAAGCATTAGTTAAGATCCATGGGAGGTGGTTAAACCATGTCATGAACCTGAAGGGAGATGCTAGTGGTTAGTCCAACAATCCCCCCCTCAGCATCACCCGTGACCGGCTTTGATACCAATTGTTGGCCTTGCCATTGCACCAAAAGATTGACTTGTCAATGTTTGATACCAGCGTTATTTAAGATCCACGGGAGGCGGTTAAACCATGCCACAAAACCGAAGGGAGATGTTGGCGGTTAGTCCAACATCTTCTACCCTCGTTGCATCATTAGTTTTCTTACAAGCAATGAAATGAACCATCTTCAAAAATCTATCAACAACTACAAAAATGGAATCATTACCTCGTTGGGTGTGTGGAAGCCCCAACACAAAGACCATGCTCAAATATATCCATGGTTCGGTGGGTACTGGTAATTGCATATACAACCCTGTATTCTATGAATGTCCTTTAGCCACTTGAAAAATTCTGCACCTAGCTACATACTTAGTGATGTCCTTCATCTTTGGCCAGTAGTATTTGTCTACTACCATGGCGATTGTCTTATCCTTTCAAAAATGACCAGCCAAACCACTACTATAGAATTCTTTGATAATATTTTCTCTCATTGAGTTGGTATGCATATTTGTTTCCCTTTAAAGAGATAACCATCTTGCATAAAATATTCACCCTCAATGTGATTCAAGTTACCATATATTGGAGCTTTCAAATGTTCTACAATCTCCCAAAAGTCATCATCAGTTTCATACAATTTTTTTATTGCATCAAATCCAAATACTTTAGTTTCCATTGTGGTCAACAATACAACACACCTACTCAATGCATCCGCAACCTGGTTTTGTTTTCCAGACACATGCTCTAGAACAAAAGTGTATCTCTATAAGAAAGAGACCCATTTGGCATGCCTACTATTTAAATATTTTTGTGTGTTCAGGTATCTCAATGTAATATGGTCTGTAAACAACACAAAATCTTGGGGAACGAGATAATGCTTCCAATGTCTCAATGATTGAAAAATTGGATAAAATTCCAAATCATAAGTAGAATAATTCTTCCTCACCTCATTTAACTTTTCACTAAAGAAATCTATAGGTCTACCTGCTTGGATAAGTACCACGCCTATTCCCACATGGGAGGCATCACATTCTACTTCAAATACCTTATCAAAACTTGGCAATGCAAGTATAGAGGCTTTAGTTACCTTCTTCTTCAGAAACTTGAAGATCTCCTCAACATCCTTAGTCCATGCAAATTCCATTCCTTTGGTGCAGTCTATTATAGGTGCTACAATACTACTCAAATTTTGAATGAACTTCCAATAGAAATTGGCCAACCCATGAAAACTTCTTACCTCTATTATGATACTTGGACTAGGCTATTCTAGAATTTCCCTAACCTTTTCTGGATCCATTCTGACTCCATCTTCAGAAATGACAAAGCCTAAAAAGACCAAACTATTTTTCATGAATTTGCACTTCTTCAAATTTTCATAGAGCTTCTCCTTCCTCAGCACACCCAATATAATCCTCAACTATTGTAGGTTCTCTTCTTTGCTTTTGCTAAAATCCAAAATGTCATCAAAATAAACTACCACAAACTTAACAATGTAAGATCGTAGTATAGTATTCATCAATCTCATAAATCTACTAGGTTTATTAGACAACCCAAACTACATAACCATCCACTCATACCATCTCTAGTCTCAAAGGTTGTTTTTCACTCATCCCCTTCTCGAATTTAGATATGGTGATAGCCACTTCATAGATCGATCTTGTTGAAATATTTGGCCCCTGTCAGCGCATCCATCATGTCCTCTATAGGAGGGATTATAAATTAGTACTTAATGGTAATATTATTAATTCCTCTACTATTAGTACACATCCTCCACATTCCATCCTTCTTTGGGGTTAACAATGCAGGTACAACACATGGGCTCATGTTCTCTCTGACCACACCTTTTTTGATGAGTTTTGTTACTTGTTTATTCAGTTTTGCATGTTGTGTTGGATTCATTCTATAAGTTTCTTGATTGGGTAGAGTTGCTCCTGGAATCAAATCAATATGATGTTGAATATCCCTCTTTGGTGGTAGACCATCAGGTAACTTATCAGGCACAAAATCAACAAACTCCCCCAATAGCTCCGCTACTTCTGGTGGTACCAAAATGTCTTCCTCTTCTCCTCATTTTACTACTAATGCATAAAAACACCTTGTCACCTTCATTTCTTTGAAAATTTATCTTTCAAACAACATGGTCTCACTTTTTCCTTCATCGTTAAGAGGCAAGAGAGTCACCTTAGATCCATCCTTCCAAAATGTGTATGTGTTTTTCTCTCCATCATGCATAAATTTTCTATCATACTGCCATGGCCTTCCCAACAATATGTGATAGACATCCATTGGAATGACATCACACCATATCTCATCCTTATAGATCTTCCCTATGCTAAACTTGATTCAAAATCTTTTATCAACAGTGAAATTATTTCCTTTTTAAAACTATGCAATGTGATAGGGATGTGGATGCTTTTCACAATGTAAATTCAAATTTTCTACTATTTCTCCAGAGACCATGTTCTCACAACTACCTCCATCAACAATAACTTGACATACCTTTCCACTCGAAGTACATCTAGTTATGAAGATATTCATTCGAATCCATGAATCATCAAATTTTTTAGCCTGTGATTTCTCCTTCTCTGGAATCATCATTGATCTTCTCATCATGAGGCTTTGTCCCACATCTGGTGAAAACTCCAGTTCTACCCCTTCTACTTCATTTTCAGTGTGAACCAGGTTCACCCTAGGTTTTCCTCCTTGATTTCTATCTTGCATGTTATAATTTGAGCATTCAAATACCCTGTTTCCTTCTCCACATCTGAAACACATGAAAATCCTTCTTTGGTTTTCCCATCCTCTACCACTACCATAACCTCTACCTCTTTGAAATCCTCTTCCTCTTTCTTGATTTTGAGAATCTTGCCGAGCGTGTACCTATTTTTGCAGTCCCTGGGATGAATCTCCCCTACCATAATTTGAACCTCCTTGAAATGAGGATGATGTACCCATTCATCCTCCTCTATTCCTTTGAAGATATTTTCTGCTTTATTTTTCTTCAACCTTTAGATCCAATTGGTAGGCCTCCTCCATAGTGTTGACACGATATGTATTACCCCTCCAGTTTAGGTACTGCTAATAAATATTATGACATTGAACCCTAGTTTAGTGATGGAATTAATTATAATCCTTCTACTTAATTCTTAAGGTGTCTCTTCTGTTCTAGGAGTGTGATACTCTGATGTTGGATGTTACTTATGTGACCTTATTCATGATAGAGATTAGAATACAGTGTGTAGTATGATTATGGTGCACGTTGCTATTAGATATGGTCATTTCCCTAATATAAATATATTGTGGACTAACGATTTGATGATGTGCTTCATGTATCATGTGTGTGACCTATTTGTGGTGCGAGGGGATGGTTTCATGTCTCTCTCTTAGGAGAGACACATGACATCACGATTCTCCTTCACCAATGCATAATTGTGGGTTATATATTATGTTGGTATATATGCACATGTTCTTGGTTTGTGATGCAGGATTGCAGGTACCAAGCATCGACTCCACCTGGTCTCATAGGTCTGAGCATGCCTAAAAATAATTTTGATGGTGGTATGTGGAGATAGCATAGGGCCCTAAATATCCTATCCTTGAACCATTGCCTCATAGGAGGTGATGTTGTCAGTTGTAGTCACCTATTCGATATGCCATTAAGGCAATATCATTTACCTTGGTTTGTGAATGGTTTTGGTGGAGTGATTTGTGTTGCATTAATATTTTAATTGTGTTTAATTATGTCTTCTTATTTTTGGCTGGTTAAAAGTCTCCTTGAGATATTATATTTTGCATACGTATATATGTGTATTATGTTTTATGAAAATAAGGTTATAAATATTAACATATTCTAATGTTATTTATTAAATATTGATATGTTTATTAGTAAATATTTAAATATTAATATGTAAGCATTTGTGTGTTGATTTACTATTTTGGTGGAGTGGCTATTTTTGTGGAGGTTCTTTTATCTTTTAAAATGTTTTGGATTTATTTGGTGGGAAACCCTAAACAAATGAGTTAATTATGTGAGATAATTTGATTATTTATTTTATTTTAATTATTTCATTAGTGGGATGAGGATAGGTGCTTTAATTTAATATTTTATTTTATGAGAGGATTTTATTTACTCATTTTATTTTGGAAATAGAAGAGTCTTTTGGAGAAAAAGAAAGAAAGTTACTTTCTTTTTGAATTTAATTAGTTTTATTTATGAGAAAAATTGGGAAATTGAGTTTTTCACTTTATTTTGTGTTTGAAATTTAGAGGATTTTGGAAGATATTTTTTGGGGGTTTGAGAATGGAGAGAAAATGAAGAGATTTTACATGGTTTTGAAGTAATTTTTCAAAGGTTTTTGAGAAATTTTGAGTGGTTTTGAATTGAAATTGGAGGAGAGTGAATTGAAATTCAATTATGGTTTGAGGGGAATGAACTTGCTGTTAGATTTTGTGGAATCCTGATTTCTAACCGTGCTTTGGATTAGATATTCGGGTTTGGAAAGCTTCTTCAATTTTCAACATTCAAATTTTTCATGTTTTGAGGTAGGTTCTATACTTAATTTATAATTTGTGTTTTAAATTCACAGAGATTTATATGGATGTTATAGAATATTTTATTTGAATTTTTTAAAGTGTTTCTTTCAAGTGATAAAATGCTATTATATGCCGAGTTTTCTCATTTTGATGTTTGACTATAATCGGGTATGTCGAAAAGAGGGTTTTTAAGGGAGTCATTTATTGTTTTGAATTTTGTGAATTATTGAGATGTTTTTGGTCAATTCTTCTTGTAATTCTGAGTATTCGAGTGCCAAATCTGAAATGGGTTTTTTACGGATTTTGATTTAGAGTTGATTTGACTATTTTATGGCTGACGGACTTGATTGCTATCAAGAGGGATTTAACTCCATTTTGGGGTAGGGTTTATGTACTTCTTGTCCTTTATTTAGAATTATATTGAATTGGAATATTTGTGGAGTGTTTTCATGCTGGTTGTTGTGTATTATTAATTTTTAAAATGATGGTGTTGCTATGTTTTCAATAGCATATGATTGTTTCTTTCGCCCTCCTCCGTTTTTAGGCTTTTAAGGGTGGTTTTTGGGAATATGTTTGCAAAAATCATTAAATGATTATTTTTTTGGGTCTGTATTTCTTGTTGCTAGAATATTTTTGGTGTATTCTTTGGTCCTATATGGTTTTTTGGTGTTCTCTTTTCATTTTCGTGAAGTTGTGTTGAGTTTTGTGAGGATTTATTGCATTTAGAGCTCATTGGGATAACCAATTTGTGAGACTTGATAGACCAATTTGTGATGCTGTTATGAGAATGTCTATTGATGCAAGAGAATCCAGTTCTCTTTTTTCCTTGAAAAATATTCTAAGTCTAGTTTGAGGCACTAAACAGTCCCCTACGGGCCCAAAAATCGTCAGAACTGAGGTAGTTGCTTCATAGCGCGTTCTTCACTCCGAGACCTTTCCAACGGTTCAAATGGCTCAAAAAACGGAGTCCCAGATCAAAATTTATGGCTCTCAGAAGTTGGTGCATTTTTCACAAATGTGCTAATTTTCGAATGTGGTTTTAAAATTTGAATTTCAAATAGTAATTTTCAATGCCAAACTACTAAAACTCATAATTCGAATGTTGTTTTTGGCTCCAAACCGAAAAGAAGTTATTTATGGGCTAGTTTCTGATTTTTGGGGTAGCTTTTTGGGGAAAGAGTGCATACTGAGAAAAGGGAACTTTTGTAATTTTCTGTAAGGGCATGTATTGCAGAACTCGAGGATTTGGGATCCTTTGCATGTAAGCATTTCATTATTCTTAATACAATAATATTATCTAGTTTTTGTGTGTGATATTATGTGTCTTGGGTTAGCACCCTCGTCAGGTGGTATCAGAGTAGGTTTTCTTGAGCGTGTGGACAAATCATCGATCATGAGGCAATTCACACCAGGATCATGGTTGTGGGTTTGAGATATTCAAGATGCCTCCAAGACTGATGCGTGGTAGGCGTGGTGGTGCCAGAGGTGCTAGAAATTCTAGTGGAAGAGATCCATTGGAGGCCAAGGGTTTCAAAGCCCTCCAAAGACAAATTGATGCATTGCAGGAAGAGATGAGAAGAGGGTTAAACCCGAGAAGAAGAGAAGAAAGCAAGGATGAAGAAGAGGTCAAAGATCTAGATGTAGAAGAGGAAGAAGAAGTGATTGATCAAGATCAACTGCAGCTGATAGGGGCCATTTTGAAGATCATAAAAAGACCTAGAGTAGAAGTTCCTAGTTTTACCGAAAGTTTGAACTCGAAAGAGTTGATTGACTAGATCAACGAGTTGGAAGAGTATTTCAAGTATGAAGAAATAGAGGACCCAGATCGGGTTAAGTTTGCAAAAATGAAGCTGAAGGGCCATGCAAATATTTGGTGGAAAGAGGTCCAATTGGAGAGAAATCAAAAAGAAAAAGGGAAGATTGTTAGATGGGATCGCATGGTGGAGAAACTGAAGAAGCAGTTCATACCAGTGGACTATGAGTTAGATCTACTGAATAAATTGCAAGGGTTGAAGCAAGGAAACATATATGTGAAAGAATACACAAAAGAGTTTCACAAGATGATCATCAGAACAAGCCATGCAAAGGCCAACAAGGAGAAGGTAGCATGGTATCTTAATGGGTTACGATCGAGCATTCAAGAGGAGCTAAGCCTATTCAGGATATCCACCATTGAAGATGTGTACCAATTTTCTTTGAGAGCTGAAGAGAAGCTGAACAAAAGATTTGACAACAAGAAAAAAGGATGAGGAGGTCAAAGTGGAAGGGGTAGTGGAAGATATTCTAGAAGCCAAATTAAGGATGAGAAGAAAAATGAAGATGTGGGTACCGGTCGAATCCAGAAGAATGATAACTTATACCACCCTCGTGATCAAAGCAGTGGTGATCAAAGAGGTAGAGGACGAGGAAGATCTGGACAAGGACCCAAAAGAGGTGGTTTTAGAGGCTTATTTCTAGTGTGGTGAAGAAGGGCATCGAGCCTATGAATGTCCAGAACACCAAGGAAGGATAGACAAAAGGCCGAAAGGTCATGCAAGGGTTGTAGATACAGATGAGGAGGCTCAATTCGAGCATTAAGATGATGCTGAAAGCAGAGAAGTCCTAGTGGTTAGAAGAGACCTGGTGATTGAAAGGAAGGAGCCAGAACAAAGGAATTTTTTTTTTGCACAAGGTGCAAGTGTGAAGAAAAATGTTGTGATGCCATTATTGATAGTGTGAGCACTGATATTATGGTGTCAGAAGAGATGGTTATAAAGTTGAAGTTGAAGAGGGAAAGGCATCCAAATCCATATCGGATTTCGTGGTTGCAGAAAAACCATGAATTTTTGGTCAATGAGTAGTGCCTGGTGAAGTTCAAGATTGAAAGCTATTGTAATGAGGTACTTTGTGATATCATCTCCATGAATGCATGTCACATGTTGTTGGGGAGGTCATGGCAGCTCAATAGGTGAGCTATACATTATGGCCATGCAAACACCTATTCCCTGACGAAGGATGGAGTCCTCCATAAGTTGAAATCCATGAAGGAAGCCGAAGAAAAGGTATGCAGTAGTGCTAGAATTTTTTTTGTTGATGGAAGGAAATTTTTAGAAGGCATGAAGCATGAGTGTATGTGTTATGCATTGATTCCTAAAATGGATAAGGAAGATAGTGAGAAGGTGCTAGTAGAAGTTTCTAGATTATTGAATGAGTTTCAAGATATTGTTTTTGATAACGTACCTGAGGGTTTACCACCAGTGAGGAAGATCAGTCATCAGATTGACTTGATCCCTAGAGCCAGTTTTCCAAATAAGGTAGCTCACAGAATGACTCATGTAGAAAATGAGGAGTTGAACAAACAAGTTGAAGAGTTGTTGAGAAAGGGTTTGATTCAAGAGAGTCTGAGTCCATGTGTAGTACCTACAATACTAGCACTAAAGAAAGATGGGGAGTGGAGGATGTGTACAAACTCTTGAGCCATAAACAAGATCAAAATCAAGTACAAATTTCCCCTGTCAAGGATGGATGATCTGATGGACTATTTGAGTGGAGCTCGGTACTTCACAAAGATAGATCTGAAGAGTGGATATCACCAAATCCAGATTCGAGAGGGAGATGAATGGAAGACTGCTTTCAAGACCAAAGAGGGCTTGTACGAGTGGTTAGTTATTCCTTTTGGGCTAACCAATGCACCCAACACATTCATGTGACTCATGAACGAGGTACTGAAAGAGTTTCTAGGAAGTTTTTTATTTTGTATTTAGATGATATTTTGATTTTCAGTAAGACCTTGGGTGAGCATTTAATGCATATTCATGGAGTTTTTGAAAATTTGAGAGAGGAGAAACTATTGATAAATTAGAAAAAGTGTAGTTTTGTTAAAAAGGAGTTAGTGTACTTGGGGTTTGTTGTCTCAACAAAGGGTCTGAAAATGGACCCAGAGAAGGTGAAGGATATTTTGGAATGGCCTACCCCAAAAACTGCTACTGAGGTGAGATATTTCCATGGTTTGGTCAAATTTTATAGGAAGTTCATTAGAAACTTCAGTATTATTTGTGCACCCCTGACTAAAACAATGAGAGGGGATAGAAAGGAGTTCAAATGGAGCACTGGAGCAGTGAAGAGTTTTAACCTGTTGAAGAAAAAGGTGACAGAACAACCCATTTTAGCCCTCCCATATTTCAATAAGGTGTTTCAGGTGGATTGTGATGCCATTGGTTGTGCTATTGGAGTAGTGTTAAGCTAATAAGGTAAGCCCATTGCCTATTTTAGTGAAAAGTTAAATGACGCAAAGAGAAAGTACTCTGTATATGATCAAGAATTTATGCAATAGTTCAAGCATTAAAGAAATGGAGGCATTATCTATTTCCAAAGGAATTTGTTCTGTATAATGATCATAAATCATTACAATATCTGAATAGTTAGGGAAAATTAAATCAGAGGCATATGAAATGGGTAGAATTTTTGTAGAGTTATACCTTTGTTTTAAAGCATAGGAGTGGGAGGTCGAATAGGCTTAAAGATGCCTTAAGTAGGAGGTAGACATTGTTGATACAAATGAAGATTGAGGTGGTTGGGTTCAGTGAACTCAAGACATTCTATCCGGAAGATCCTGATTTTGAAGAGGCTTGGAAAGCTTTCAAGGAGCTTGTTACAATTGACAAGATAAAATGGCTGGATTTCATAATCCAAGATGGCATGTTGTTTAAGGGAAGTCAATTGTGTATTCTGAGGAGTTCCATGAGGGAGAACCTGATAAAGGAGAAGCATATTGGAGGAGCGACAAGACATTTTGGTTGGGATAAGACTATTGCCATTATTAGTGAGCATTATTATTGGCCTCAGTTATCACATGATGTGAAGAATTTTGTGCAGAGTTACAAGGTATGTCAGATGGCTAAAGGAGTGAGCTAAAATACAGGGTTGTATCAACCCTTACCTGTACCAGAGGGGCCATGGGAGGATATAAGTATGGACTTTGTTCTTGGTTTTCCAAGGACACAAAGAGGGAATGATTCAGTATTTGTGGTAGTTGACAAGTTTTTGAAGATGGCACATTTCATCCCATGCCAGAAGACCCATGATGCAGTCCACATTGCTGACTTGTTCTTCAGAGAGGTGGTGAGATTACATGGTATGCAAAAGAGTATAGTCTCAGATCGTGACACCAAATTTGTTGGATACTTTTGGAGGACGTTGTGGAAGAAGTTGAAAATGGTGTTGAAGTTCAGTTCTACACACCATCCACAAACTGATGGGTAGACTAAGGTTGTGAACAAAAGTTTGGGTAACCTACTGAGATTCTAGGTAGGAGATAAACCCAAGGGATGGGACTTGATCTTACCCTAGGCAAGATTTTCTTACAACAATTCTGTCCATAGAAGCACTGGTAGATCACCATTCCAGATTGTGTATGGAGGCAATCCCAAGACCACTTCAGAACTGAGAAAGATGGACCAAGAGAAGAATACAAGTGTCGAAGCCAAAAAATTTGCAGAGCACATCAAGAATATACATGAGAAGGTAAGAGAACATATTAAGAAGATGAATATGCAGTATAAGGCTAAGGCATATCAGAAGAGGAGGAATAAGGAGTTTTAGATTGGTGATGAACTGATGGTCCACTTGAAGAAATAAATATTTCCAATGGGAACCTATAAAATATTAAATATGAAGAAGTTCGGTCCCTGTAATATTTTGAAAAGGCATGATTCAGGGAGCACATATGAGTTAGAGTTACCAGAAGGAGTCAACATTTCCGTTGTGTTCAACATTTTATATTTGACAGAGTATCATGAAAATGGTCACGTACGGGCCCAAAAATTGCCATAACTAACATAGCTGGTTCATAGCATGTTCTTCACACTGAGACCTTTCCAATGGTTCAAATGGTTCGTCCAACGAAGTCCCAAATCAAAATTTATGGCTCCCGAAAGTTGGTGCATTTTCAAAAATGTGCTAATTTTCGAATGTGGTTTTAAAATTTGAATTTCAAATAGTAATTTTCGATGCCAAACTACTAAAACTCATAATTAGAATGTTCTTTTTGGCTCCAACTCAAAAATGAGTTATTTATGGGCTAGTTTCTAATTTTTGGGGTAGATTTTTGGGGAAAGAGTGCATACTGAGAAAAGGGAACTTCTGCAATTTTCTGTAAGGGCATGTATTGCATAACTCGAGGATTTGGGATCCTCTGCATGTAAGCATTTCATTAGAATGGCCCTAGAGAAGGTGAAGGCTATTATGGAATGGCCTACCCCAAGAACTACTACTGAGGTGAGACCTTTCCATGGTTTAGTCAACTTTTATAGGAAGTTCATTAGAAACTTTAGTAGTAATTGTGCACCCCTGACTGAAATAATGAAAGGGAATAGAAAGGAGTTCAAACAAAGCACTAGAGCAGTGAAGAGTTTTGACCTGTTGAAGGAAAAGGTAATAGAACAACCTATGTTAGCCCTCCCTAATTTCAATAAGGTGTTTCATGTGGATTGTGATTCCAGTGGTTGTGCCATTGGAGCGGTGTTAACCGAAGAAGGTAAGTCCATTGCCTATTTCATTGAAAAGTTAAATGATGCAAAGAGAAATAACTTTGTATAAGATCAATAATTTTATCCAATAGTTCAAGCATTAAAGAAATGGAGGCATTATCTATTGCAAAATGATTTTTTTTTTGTATACTAATCATCAAGCATTATAGTACCTGAATAGTCAGGGAAAATTAAATCAGAGGCATATGAAATAGGTAGAATTTTTGTAGAGTTATGCCTTTGTTTTAAAGAATAGGAGTGTGAGGTCGAATAGGGTTGCAGATGACTTAAGTAGGAGGCAGACATTTGTTGACAAAAATGCAAATTGAGGTGGTTGGGTTCAGTGAACTCAAGACATTGTATCTAGAAGATCCCGATTTTGAAGAGGCTTGGAAAGCTTGTGAGGAGCCTGTTACAGTTGACAAGACAAAGTGGTTGGATTTCATAATCCAGGATGGCATGTTGTTTAAGGGAAGTCAATTGTGTATTCCGAGGAGTTCCATGAGGGAGGACCTGATAAAGGAGAAGCATAGTGGAGGAATGATAAGATATTTTGGTCATGATAAGACCATTGCAATTATTAGTGAGCATTATTATTGGCCTCAGTTGTCACAGGATGTGAAGAAGTTTGTGTAGAGTTGTAGGGTATGTCATATGGCTAAAGGAGTGAGCTAGAATACAGGGTTGTATCAAACCTTACCTGTGTTGGGAAAAAATGGTCGTCTCAGATAATCATCTAAGATCTGTAGTTCCTTCGGTAACTTTGATTTCAATAGACTACCTCAAAAACACGTACAACTATGTCACAAAGCGGAATCAGACACAATTCATTTCCCATATTAATCCTTCTGAGAGAAACTTATGTAAATTTAGTTTCAACAACAAACATAAATAGATTCTAACCAAGAAACATGAAAAATGGAATAGAACACATAGATTTACGTGGGGAAAACCCTTTTGGGTAAAAAATCCCAGACTCCAAAAGCCTAGATCGCTATTGTATTATTCATGCAACAAAAAAATTACAAATACAACTCATGCACTAAGCCTTTATAAAGATTATATCTTGTTTCATTCTGGAGACAAACTGAACAACACAACCCCTTATACGATCTTCACACTATTGCAATACTATCATACAACATACAATATATATCTTATCTCTCATGGACCTCTGATCAACCTCTCAGTCAATTACAACCTTCACATTGTTACAATACTCTCACATAGTATATAGAGAATATTCAAAGAGAGAGGTCTCACAATCGATCTAGGCAGAGAGAATGGAGTTGCCTCCTTAAGAACAACATTCTCATCTCATCCTTCTCACCCATCATTCAATCAAACATTTAGAGGGTTCCATTGTTTTCACATTCTCAACCAATCTGTTGATCTTCCAATGGTTCACATTCTGCCTTTTTCATTCATCCATGACCAACCACATAGGACAACCATTCGGTCAGCCAAGTCAACATCCTCTGTCCATCCAGACAAATGGAAACACCCACCACTCCACCGCAACCAAGACATAACACCCTTGTGGTGTGGCGGTGACTACACTGCAGCCTCCTTCTACCGTGCCACTTCTCGTCATCCAACAGACCCCTGAGGTAAGGAGATATACCGTGCTACTGCTCAATAGGTGTGAAGCCCTCATGGTGCGGCGACATACACTACACAACCATGACCTGGCTTGGAGACACCTGCAACATGGTAGTATCAACACACAACCCTCAGACGAACTACCCCACGCTACCACACCTTTGTATGTAGACTCCCGTGGTGTGGCGGTATCCACCACACAACTGCTTGACTATGAATAGGTTCCCGTGGTATGGAGGTATACACCATGCTAATTCTAGACAGAAACAAAGCTCTCACAGTATGGCAGTAACTACACTATCGCTCCCCAGTGCAGAGATACGTGCGGTATGGAAGTGTCTACTGCACTACCTCTACACGACCAGAGAACTCTTGTGGTACAAAGGTAAACCGTGCTACCACCAAGCAGGATGAAATATCTCACGATATAGTGGTAACATCGCACAATCACTCCTCAACCAGAAGAGACCCATAGTAAGGTGGTAACACTGCACAACCACCAAGAAGACCAAAGACCTTTGTGGTAAGGAGGTAAACCGTGCAAACGTGCCTCTTCTGAAAGCTCCCAAAGGTAACGAGGTAAAGGCATGAACTGAAAGGGAATTTTTCAAGTCCTTAACAAAGGTTCAAGCTAACAAGTTGAGGCACATATTCCAACAATCTCCCACTTGACAAATACTTATTGGCTTCCTCCAGACTTTGATCTTACTGAAGATCACACTGGCACCACCAGTTCAAACCTTGTTTAACAACATTTAGGACAACCAACCAAAAAGTTTCCATAGATAACAGTCTACCAAACAATCTATAGCAAAATAAAGTATCCAACTGTAACTAACTGTCCAACATTGTAACCAATGATTGTCATCCATGAAACCACATAGATCTCAAACATGCTCTCATGCTCCACCGAGACTTCTGCAGCAACATCTAAGATGTCCACCATTCAGACAACAATCCCTATCATCCTCCAACATTCCACCTATAGAAGAAAGGTACAAGCCAAGGTGAATATGCACCAGTACAATAAACACAAGAAAAAGATCCCAGTAATATCAACAACAAGACACTGCCATCACTCCAGAAAACAAGATAAAAACATGAGCTAGAACAACAATCAGATAGACTGCTTCTATCCAACTGATAAACCCACATCAAGTGCTAGTACATCCAATCATCCATACCTTAAAGGTATCAAACATTAGTAAACTTATTCCACTAGCATAACCAACCCATGTACTAAAAAAAACTCCATGTGCCAACTAGTCAAAGAAGACAAAACACATTCATGAACTTCCATTGCATGGGTAATGCCAAAACTGAAAGATCAATGGCATAACAAGTCTACCAATTTCAGCACATAGAAAATGTAACCATGCAGTAGCAAGGAAAATTCCAAAGTGATATGTAAAACCTACAAATTAATAACCTATAGGTACAATTCTCACCACAAGTCTTCACAACTCTCCCAAGTTCTCCACACCCAACAAAGGAAAAAGATTAAGAATCTCCGTGTCATCACCCAAGAACATGAGTGAAAACACATGACCACAAGCTAGTGATCACTATAGCTCCGACCAAACCTCAAACTCATGTAATGTGAAATCAAACTTCCAGGAAGACAACCAAGACCAAAGAGAGAAATTCTACACAACATATACCCGTAGAACATCTTCCTACATACACCTCTAAAAGCCAATTGTGTCAAGTATGACCTCCTTCAAAGCCCCAAGGGAAAATCCTTAACAAAATCCAACCATTCAACCTCCAAGATCAAACACAACATATGGATGTAAGCCTCTCAAAGAAGATCAAACCATTCATTTCCCATTTCAGGAAATCAGCCCATAAAGCATCTCCTATCAGTTTTCATCAATAAATAATAACACAAAATCTCAAGGAGATAAATCATGTTGTCATCCTTCCACTATGAATCCTCCAAAACCATCTGACCATAGCTCAAGATCCATTAATGAAAGAAATACATAACACACCTGAGAGAAACAATGGGCAGTAACCCTCAGGTTATAAACTGTTGAGGAAGACCATGAGTGAGAAAGAAGACTCATCCATGCACAATCTCCTCATACGTCTTTATTTAACTCATGTTCAATCAAGGTGTAGCCTCCTCAGACTTTCTACTAGAAAATTCAACAAGAGTAAGCATTCAATACACTTCTCTTATCTCAAGAGAAATTTAGCCTCACCTTATTCTCCATGTATCCATGAGCACCTGCAAACAATCACCTCATGCCAAACTCTAAGTGCAACACAACAACATCATGAAGTATCAGGAAAATGATCAATGCACCCAAAACATAAAAGAATATACCAAGATCAATGTCAACGATCCAACTGCAGAATTAGGAACTTAACATGACATCATGATCTTTTCATTCCCTCTTAGGAAATACCATGCTTCAAGTGAAGAAACCAAAGTCTCAAGAGCAACACTTAATGTCAAATATCCAACGTAAAAGAAAGAGTAACCATGACATAAGACAAACAAGCTCTAAACCAACATCACTTGTCAAGCACCATCAACACCTCAACCCAAAGAACACACAAGTCCTCCATGGTCTCAAAATGCTAACCATCTTCAAATAGTGTCCCTGCAAATGCGAAAGAACCCTTCTGCAACAACATGATCAAAGAGTTCCTCCTAGTAACATCTGTAAACTAAAGAAGACAAATTTTTTTTAATAGTCATTGCTGAAGCTCCCACTGAATAGTAATACTGAGTTTTCCAAGCATCATGACCAACAATCTCCAAAACTAAAGAAGAAATTTTAGGTTCACAAACATATAACTGTACTGCTAGTTATCCCAAGTGAAACCAAGATCACATAAGTAAGGAGATTCACCATGCTACAGGACTCCATAATTCACTTGTCATCGACCCTCTTACCTCAAAGAAACCACACCAATGCACAAGTGACCACATACAAGGCCAACTTACAAGTCTGTATAAACACTGAATCAAATCACGTGGATATAGACAATCCACTTCCAGGGTGTCCCACTGTAAAAATATGGGTAAAGACAACCCACAAAATTGCACAACCCATAGATCCAATTAATGAAACATGAAGAGTCACAATCACATCAATGTCTTGCACAATATTAGGTCTCACAAGAGATCAAACATGTAGACAACCCTACTCAAAACACCAAATCAAGTACAAATCTGATTTGCTAATAATTTCCACACCAAGTACCAAAGTCTAGGAATCCATCAAGCATTACCATAGAATGATGAGTGAATAATCACATACCAAAAATTTCTATGCAAAGAAAGAAACACACCATCTCTCACCATGCACAAAGCATGCAAGTAGAGCTGCAACTATCTCATCCAGTAGCACCCTGAGGAAGAAGGAGTCTAGAGAATAGCTCTTCAGCGGAGCCACAAAACAACAAGTTTTCTTGACCATGTAAAACCTACAAAACCATAAAACATGCAAGCACAATACATCCTCAAAAAAGGAACAATAATTCAAGAAATTGAGGCCCATTTCAAGCCAACTCCAAAACCACCAATATGCACATGCATCTAAGAAAGAGATAGGCTATTTCAGAAGCTTTCAAATCATCTAATGATTAACTCCATAACCTTTATGCATTCAAGGTTAACATAAAACAATGCCTTCCAATACCAGGAAACACCACCTAGCATAAGAACTCTCTTCCATGGATGAGAAACAACCCACACCTCTCCATATTACTAGGGAGCCTCTCAAACAAACACCCAATATGAAAGCTTTACGACTACACAACCACGAAGCAAATAAATCCACCTCATACATTAAGGTTATACTGCTGCCAACTAGGAGACACATATCACAACAATTCAACATGACCAACTCCATTTTCTCCACCTTCACCATCCTTCAAGCTATGTGCTATATCTATAAACCACAAGACTTCCACTCACCAAAGGATCAATTAACAACCGATTCCTCTAGATTTCCTCAAGCCTGTCAGACTAAGAAATCTTCACAGGAGAAATACCCAGAACCAACAACCAAAAAAAGGCTCTGATACCACTTGTTGGGAAAAATTGGTCATCTTAGATAAGCATCTAAGATCTATAGTGCCTTTGGTAACTTTAATTTCAATAGATCACCTCAAAAACACGTACAACTATGTTACAAAGTAGAATCAGACACAGTTCATTTCCCACATTAATCCTTCTAAGAGAAACTTATGGAAATTTAGTTTCAACAACAAACATTAACAAATTCTAACCAAGAAACATGAAACATGAAAAATGGAACATAACACATAGATTTACCTGGGGAAAACCCTTTCAGGTAAAGAAACCCACACCCCAAAAGCCCAGATCACCATTGTATTATTCATGCAAAAAAATAGTTACAAATACAAGTCAAGCACTAAGCCTTTATAGAGATTACATCTTATTTCATTCTAGAGACAAAATGAACAACACAACCTCTTATTCGATCTTCACACTATTGCAATACTGTCATACAACATATAGTATAGATCTTATCTCTCATGAACCTTTGATCAACCTCTCAGTCAATTACAACCTTTGCACTATTACAATAATCTCACACAATATACAGATCAAAATCAAAGAGAGAGGTTTCACAATTGATCCAAGCAGAGAGAATGGATTTGCCTCCTTCAGAAAAACATTCTCATCTCATCCTTCTCACCCATCATTCAATCGAACATTCAAATATTTCCATTGTTTTCACATTCCCAACTGATCTGTTGATTTTCCAATGGTCACACCAGTCTAACTGTCAATGATTCACATTTTGCATTTTCCATTCATCCACGACCAACCATGTAGGACAGCCATTCGGTCAGCCAAGTCAACATCCTCTATCCAAACAAAAAAATACTGTAAACCCTAATTTGATACCTGCATAAACAAGGCAAACAATCACAATATTAGATCAATATGCAAGGTAAAATTAGGATTCCCCATGAAATCCATTTACAAATATTCAAATTAGGAAAATGAAGAACAAACATATAAAAGTAAATAAATCCTAATTTAAACAAGTGCAAACTCTTGATCCCATGGGGGAGTTGGTGCCAATGAGATGTTGCAATTGGCCCTTTCCCAACAACTTTGTAAGCTTGATGATTTGATCGACTTTGTTGGTTGAATTTCTACATAACCTAGCTAAAGATTTGATGAAAATGGATGAAACTAGGTATGCTTGAAGATGGATTTGAGTATAGTAAGTTTACTCAAATTGTGGATGATTGAATAAGAGGAAGAGTCTCTCATTTATAGATTTCAATCTTGGAAGAATGAGTGAAAATAAGCAATGTGGGATCATTCAACATCCAATGGCCAAGTGCCACTTGTCAAGATGTGAATGGTTGAGGAATGAGCACATTTTGGTCAATGTGCATGATAAATGCCAAGAGATTCAAATTTGAAATTTTAATGTGACATGTGAGAGGGAAAGAGAAATGGAGTTAATGTCACTTGGATTAATGCACAAGGACATGTAATAGGAGTGAATGTCTTGTTGGATGTACAAGTCCACTTGGCCTTTTTGAATTCAAATTGAGGGAATATCCCCTTTTGATGCTTTGTGAGGGAAAATAGAGAATTAAATAAATCAAAGTAATTGATTTATTGTGCAAGTTGCATTCTCTAGAGAATTTTAGTGATAGGGATTAACTTAATCAAGGATTTGATTAATTTAATGAGGGATTAGATGATTTGACAATTTTGACTTAAATTGATGAATTGATTTAAATCATAATTGAGAGGAAATGATTAATTAAATAAATTATTTGATTTATTTAACTAAAGAGGAATGTGTTAGATTAAATTAAATAATGTTTTAATTTAGTCAATTTAATAAGAGGACTTTAGAGATTTAATTTAAATAAAATGAATTATTTAAATGAACAGAGAAAGATGATTAATTAAATTAAATTGATTAATTTAATCACTAGAGGAGAAAGACCTAATTAAATAAATAATGATTTATTTAATTAAGGGATGAAATGTGTTGATAAGTTGAGAGTATGATTCAAGACGAAACGATGTTAGTAGGATCAGAATTAGGTGCATGTATATTTTACGTGTCTACAAATACAAACGCCCACCACTCTACTGCATCCAAGACATAACACCTTCACAGTGTGGCGGTGACTATACCACACCACCATAGGCTCCTTCTACCACGCCACCGCTCGTCATCCAACAAAACTCCAAGGTAAGGTGGTATACTGCGCTACCACTCAATAGGTGTGAAGCCATTATGGTGTGGTGACATACACCGCACAATCATGACCCAACTTCAAGACACCCGCGACATGGCGGTATCAGCACATAACCGTCAAATGGATTGCCTTGCACAACCACACCTCTGTATGCAGATTCCTGCGGTGTGGCGGTATCCACCGCACAACTGCTTGACTGTGAACAGGTTCCCACGGTATGGAGGTATACACCACGCTACTGTCAGAAAAAAACAAAGATCTCACAGTATGGCAGTAACTGCACTACCGCTCCCTAGTGCAAAGATACCTGCGGTATGGTGATGTGCACTGCACTACCGTTACACAACCAAAGAACTCCTACAGTACAGAGGTAAACCGTGCTACTGCCAAGTAGGATGAAAGATATCACGATATAGCGGTAACAACGCACAATCGCTCCTTAGTTGGAAGAGACCTATGATAAGGTGGTAATACTGCATAATCGCCAAGCAAACCAAAGACCTCTGTGGTGCGGAGGTAAACTGTGCAACCGTGCCTCTTCTGAAAGCTCCGAGCGATAACAAGGTAAATGCATGAACTGAAAGGGAATTTGTCAAGTCCTTAACAAAGGTTCAAGCAAGAAAGTTGAGGCACATATTCCAACAACCTTTACCAGAGGGGCCATGGGAGGATATAAGTATGGAATTTTTTCTTGGTTTGCCAAGGATATAGAGAGGGAATGATTCAGTATTTGTGGTAGTTGACAAGTTTTTTAAGATGGCACATTTCATCCCATTCCAGAAGACCCATGATGCAGTCCACATTGCTGAATTTTTCTTCAGAGAGGTGGTGAGGCTACATGGTTTGCAAAAGAGTATAGTCTCAAATCGTGGAACCAAATTTTTTGGATACTTTTGGAGGACCTTGTGGAAGAAGTTGAAAATAGAGTTGAAGTTCAGTTCTATGTGCACACCATCCATAGACTGATGGGTAGATTGAGGTTGTGAAAAAGATTTTGGGTAACCTATTGAGATGCTTGGTAGGAGATAAACCCAAGGGATGGGACTTGATCTTACCCCAGGAAAAACTTTCTTACAACAATTATGTCAACATAAGCATGATTAGATCACCATTCTAGATTATGTATGGAGGCAGTCCCAGGACCACTCTAGAACTGAGAAAGATGGACCAAGAGAAGAAGACAAGTGTTGAAGCCAAAGACTTTGCAGAGCACATCAAGAATATACATGAGAAGGTAAGAGAGCATATTAACAAGAGTAATATGTAGTCTAAGGCTAAGGCAAATCCAAAGAGGAGGAATAAGGAGTTTCAGATTGATGATGAAGTGATGGTCCACTTGTGGAAAGAAATATTTTTAGTGGGAACCTATAAAAAATTGAAGATGAATAATTTTGGTCCCTATAAGATTTTAAAAAGGCATGATTCATGGAACACATATGAGGTAGAGTTATCAGATGGAGTCAACATTTCCCTTGTGTTCAACATTTTAGATTTGACAGAGTATCATGAAAATGGTCCTGTACAAGACTATAAATAATTAGAACTGGTGGAGCTAGTTCATAGCGCATTCTTCACTTTGAGACCTTTCCAATGGTTCAAACGGTTCGGTAAACAGAGTCTCAGATCAAAAGTTATGGCTCCTGAAAGTTGGTGCATTTTAAAAAATGTGCTAATTTTCGAATGTGGTTTTAAAATTTGAATTTCAAATAGTAATTTTCGGCACCAAATTGCTAAAACTCATAATTTGAATGTTGTTTTTGGCTCCAAACCAAAAAGGAGTTATTTATGGGCTAGTTTCTGATTTTTGGGGAAAGAGTGCATACTGAGAAAAGGGAACTTCTATAATTTTTTGTATTTTTCTGTAAGGGCATGTATTGCAAAACTCGAGGATTTGGGATCCTCTACCTATATGGACCTTAATGTCTTTTTTTTCAGAGGTTCTTAATGCCTTGGGTAGTCCTCCATGGCCTCTTGGTGCTTTCGTGTGTTGCTTTGATGGTTTTGAGGTGATATGTGTATCTATGGTAGACTAGGGTCAGATTATTGTATATGCATAAATGTTATTGTTCATGAATATATGTGAATGGTTGGGAATCAGATTCTGATGTATGTTGATGTTGTATCCATGTGTTATTTGTGTATAACCTTGGGTTAGATAGGCTCATATCTTACCCATGTGAGTATGGCTTGTAAGTTCTAAAATGATCCTTGTCTAAATTCTATCCCTTGCATTCCTTTTATGATAACCCTTGGTTTTAGGTAGTTTCCCTTCCTTGGTTTCTTGTGTGTTCGAGGGCCTTATGTCTATCTCCTAGCATGGGGAGTGGTCCTTCAGGTTCCACAAGGTCAGGTGGTTGCTTGTCTGCATTGGGTATCCATGTCCTTGTTCGAGTGCATGGATAGATTCAAGTGTCTTCATGTGATGATTCTTTTGGTGCTTATTGCTCATGATTTGGATCCTATTTTTCAAGAGTAGATTATGTATTTGATTATCATAGTTGCATATGATTTTTGGGTTGTTCCTAGTTGGAGGATAATGTATTAAGATGTAATGTAATAGGAGGTTAATGATGATAGTTAGTTATCTAGGATTATTTGATTATGTTCCTTTCATGTGCTCTTGTGGTATCTATATCTTCTCAGCTGAATGAATGTTATTCTTAGGCACTTGAGTTGTTTAAGGAGTGAAATTTAGATCCTATATCTTAAATGGGATGTATGCTTTATAATATATGCTTCTTAAAGGATATTTCGTTCTTATGTATTAGGATAAGCATTTATGGGAAAACTAATAATTGGAATGAGTAGATGGTTAATTTCTATAGGCATGTTCTTTGTGAGGAATTTCTTAGCCATAATTCTTATTGGTGCATGTTATAAAGGAATGATGATGTATCCTGTCAAGTAATAGAAAACTATGTTAAGGCAATATGTAGTGATTCATATCATATTGATCTTCACTTTGGAATTATTCTTCTTACATTCTTCATGGCTATGTGGGTATCATCATTATCCCTTATAGTAAATGTAGTAAGGCAACATGATGTGACTAATTGGTGGTGGTATGGTGTTACTAATTCATGTATGGACAATGTTATTTATGTATCTTTTGTCTATGTCACACTACATAATGGTGTTAATGAACTTACCTTAGAGTGAATGTAACATTGTACTCTGATGTAATGAAAAAGGGTATTTGGTTAGTGTTGTATGGAGTAAGAGTTAGTATAGGATAACAAATGAAAAAATGTTATCTTATTCTTTATTAAGATAATCTAGGAGTGTATCATGATGTACCTAAGTCCCAAAAAAGTAACTATAAGATGTTCATTTCATTTTGTAATTATGTAAAGATTTTGCTATTTTACTTAAATGTTAAATGTTTATCTATCCTTGTTTAGTAGGATGAAAAGGAAAATAAATGTAACCCTTTCTTGTAGTAGATGTTGTTAGTAACAACGTTGGGGAACCTAGGAGGAATTAGGGCTAGAATGTAAATGATAAGTTCTATTATCTTCCACTACTGCTTTATGAGTTATCGATGGTTTACTTCATTGTGAATGATATTAGTAACTTTAGATTGTATGCTCATTGGAAATTTTATCATTATGTTGAGTAACATTAGCTAATGATAATCATGGTTCTTGAAAATGTTAATGTTTTTAAAAAAAAAAAAATTCCATGTCTTTTACATTCCTCTTTCTTTGTTGTCCTCTGGGTTCCCTAGCGGGGCATTACATGATGTATGCTCAATTCATCTTGAATAGAGAATTTCAAGCCATTTACACATCTAGCAGTCATATTTTCATTAGTTTCTTGATTCTCTACACGTATTGACAACTTGTAAAACTCATTTGTATAATCTTCCACAAAAGATAAATTCTGCTTTAAATTTTGAAACCTATGAAAAATGGTTTGCACATAGTCTATAGGCAAGAATTTTTCTCTCAACTTCTTCTCCATTTTAATCTAGATCTTGATATTATCCTTTCCTTTCCTTGTATGTTCCTTCTGAAGATGATCCCACCAAATAATTTCATGACCCTTTAACTTGGTGCATGCGAACTTTACCTTCTTTTCCTCAGTCATGGATTTCCACTCAAAAAATTTCCCTATATCATTTAGCCAACCTATCATCTCCTCTGGTTTAAGACTACCTGCATTGTTTGAAACATCAATCTTGATCCCTTCATTTTTCCCTTCTAAGTACCTGAGCATCCTCTCTTCAAATCTCATGCCTTCTAATTGTTCTTCTTCAAGTTCCACATCTCGATCTGCACCTCCTTGTAGGATTGTCTCTTCTTCAGAATCATCTCATCCTCTTCCTATTCTTTGATTTTCCATTTGATTTTTAATTTATTCTACTTGTATTTGTAGAATTTTCATTTCTCTATGCATCTAGGAAAGACCTCTTCCTTTTCCTCTCCCAACCATCTTCCTGCTCTGATACCAAATGATGCAGCCAAGAACACATTCAATAAAATTTAATCATTACTAAATAAAGAAAGCCAGAAAATTCAAGATGGATTTGAAATAAAAACTTCTTCTATTGTCAAACTCTACTGCTACAATGAAATAAACACCCTTATATCTAAAAATCTAGAAAAAAACAAAAAACCCAAAAATTACCTTTTTTGGCAGTTTTTGACAATTGTCAGTTTTTTGCCACTTTAGGTAATTTCGTATACATCCCTTTGAACCCATATTTTTGCTAAAAACTTCCTAAAGTTAAGGTGACATGAATTTCCAACTTACATTCGAAATTGGAAACATAATTTCCAATATATTAAAGAAAATTAAAGAAAACCATTTTCTAAAAACTTGAAAAAAACATAAAAAAACTAATTTTGAGGGCCACGATGAAAGAATTTGGCCTTTAAAAAATGTCGAGATGGACCCCAACTAAGTTGGAATTGGTTTGAAATCCTATCAACATCTCATAACGAAACTGTTTGTAAAATTTCAGCCCAAACAGACATCTAAGTCAAAAGTTATGACCGTCAGAAGTCCCTACATAACATTGGAAATCTCTCAAAGAGATATACAACACCAAAATCATTTTTTGAGAGTTTTTGAGGCTTCTAAGAGTTTCAAACTTTTGTTTGAAGCTGTATTGGAGAAATTTCTTAGGATAAAAAATTTAATATCTCTCAAATAGTATATGATATTAAGATGATTCTTCTACCATCAGATACATTTTTCAATTCCACTCCTTGGGGTAGATTTTTAAGTCCATACAAGCCTATTTAGGCCAACTTACTAAAAATAGTAAGGGACTGTTTTAACCTTTTTTGACTTTTTCCTATCTTACACCCCTTAAGTGTCATCATGTGACTCAAAACAAAAAAGGAAAAACATGTTTTTGGGTGATGCAAGATTGCCCCTACACCAGTGGATGCTTCTACATCAGGTTCATAGTTAGACAAATTATTTTGGAGAGAAGCTATGAGTACTAATTGTTTCTTGTTAGCTAGATCACCTTGAACGGGTCTTGATTTGACACATTATGAAGTGTGGATAGGTAAAAAACCTTCTATTTTATATTTAAAGGTTTTTGGTTGTGAGACTTATGCTATTGTGCCTAAAGAAAAGTGATTTAAGTTGGATCCAAAACACAAAAGGTTTATTTTCATTAGATATAGTGAGAATGTTAAAGGTTATAAGCTTTGAAATTCACAAACCAAGAAAATTATATATTTTAGAGATGTGGCTTTCAGGGAACTTAGAGCTATTTTTGATCTTGAAGAACCAAAAAGATAGATAAAAGGAGATGAGAGTGCACTTTGAGATTAAGTAGAAAGATGCACCCTAGGAAGAACAAAGAGATGGATTTGGAGATGAGGAGGAAAAGAAGAAGATTTAGATGAATATTTAAAGAAAATTGAAGAGGTTAGAAAAGATAACCAAAAGTATGCTGAGAAAACTCAAGAATAAGAAGAAACCAATACTCTAATTCTTAGAATATCTCCAAGAAAACTAAATCTAATTGATAGGTATAGGAAATATATTTCTATTGTATATTTATTTTATTGAGTATTGATGATGAACCTAGATCATATAAAGAAGCTATTATTATATATAATAGCGAGTCTTTGATACAAGACTTGCAAGAGGTGATGATGAATTTATACTCTTGTAAATGAATCTTTAAGAAGTTTAGACTAGATGGTTCTTAGAAAGGTATAAGGCTAAATTGGTAGCCAAGGTGTCACAACCATCAACCTTTGTATATCTCTTCAAGAATTTCATTGTGAATTATTATTTTAATTATATAATCTTTGGTTTAATACAACCATATTGTTGATCATATATTGTATTTGAGTAGTTTTATTTGATTAATGTTATAGTAAAATGACCATTAAATCGATTGATTTTTATAAAGTATTTTAATAGAAGGGATCAAAAGAGGTGGTATTGAATGTCTTTTGTAACTGACGTTAGTGGGAATAATAATTTTATAAATTTGTAGGAATGAGAGAGAGTGGAGCCGTTATGAGAAAATAGTGCTTCAAGGACATTAAAAAGGGAATAAAGGTGGAAATTGAAAGGGGGAAAAAAGATGTGTCCAATGCGGTGAGAGAGGAGAAGCAAGGGATGAAGGAAGGAAAGGAGAATTACATTGAAGGGTCTGAGGGAGCATTACACATGACAAAAACTAGAAATTGGGGAAAAGGATACAGGAATACGAGAAGATTTAAAGAGGGCAGAACCTTGTAAAACCAGGGAAATAATTGAGCTAGTCATCCATCCAAGTAAGATCTGATTTATTTTATTAATTGTATATTTTATTGCAATATGTATTCTTATTTGGTCATGATTTAGATTGCATAATATATGTTATTCCTTTCAAAACTTATGCCATTGTTCCATTCCACCATTTCTTTACAAGAAAATTTTCAAATAGTTCAAAATAGCATTATTATTATATGTCTAAAAGGAACAATAAACTTCTCTTTTAATGATTTCCTAACTCTAGCTAAAATGTTAGTAATTATGATTGATTTAGTATCAAAGCATAAATTCTTAAGCTTGAAGATTATTATCATAGGATTCTGAGGGTGAAATATAACTCTTATGAAACCCTACGATCTAACAAATCAATTCTAGGCTCTCACGTAGGGAAGGAGTAATTGAATTTTAATATTGTCTATTTCTCTTATGATGACTCGCCTAACCTTTCTACCGCATAGTATGCATAATGCATGTAATTAAATGGCATTGTGAGCGCTCCATAGGATTCTTTGAACAAGATATGAACCCCTAAACCTGCAAATGCACAAGAGAAACAAACATGTCAAATTGTTAACTCAAAATGCATACAAATAAGAGAGATTCCCCATAAAATCCATCTATTTAACTTAAACTAGGAAATGATGAAGAACAAAACTTAAATATGTGAGTGTTAATCCTAATTAAGCAAATAGAATAGTGATCCCATGGGGGAATTGGTGCCAATTGAATGTTGAAATTGGCCCTTTCCCAACTCCTTTGTAAGCTTTGTTGATGGTTTGATGAGTGATCCACCTTGATGAAGATTCAATCAAGCTTCATGATAAAAATTTGCATAACCTAACTAGGAATGTGAAGAAATAGATGTAACTAGATATGCTTGAGGAAGAAGTTGAGTATAGTAAGTTTACTCAAATTGTGGATGTTTGAATGAGAGGAAGAGTCTCTCATTTATAGATTTCCAAGTTGGAAGGATGAGTGAAAATAAGCAATGTGGGATCATTCAACATCCAATGGCCAAGTGTCACTTGTCAAGATGTGAATGGTCGAGAAATGAGCACATTTTGGTCAATGTGCATGATAAATGCCATTGGATTCAAATTTGAATTTTGAATGTGACATGTGAGAGGGAAAGAAAAATGGAGTTAATGTCACTTGGATCAACGCACAAGGACATGTAAGAGGCCTTAAATGCTTTAGGACTAAGTCTATTTGAATTTGAATTTGAATTCAAATTTGAGGGAATATTCCCTTTTTATGCCATGTTGAGAGAGAATAGAGAATTAATAAATCAAAGTAATTAATTTACTGTGCAAGTTGCATTCTCTAGAGAATGTGACATAAATTAAGATTAAATTAATCAAATTTTAATTAATTTAATGAGGAATTTAGGAGATGTGACAATTTAGACTTAAATTTAATGAGGAATTTAGGAGATGTGACAATTTATGAATTGATTTAAATCAAATTGAGAGGAAGGGTTTAATTAAATAAATGATTTTGATCTATTTAACTAAAGGGGATAATGTTAGATTAAATCAAATAATGTTTAATTTATTCAATTTAATAAGAGGACTTTAGGGATTTAATCAAATAAAATGAATTATTTAATTAAAAAGAGTTTTATAGAATTAATTAAATAAAATTGATTTATTTAATTAACAAGAGATGATGACTTAATTAGATAAAGTTGATTTATTTAGTTAAGAGATGAAGAGCGATGAATTCAATCAAATATAGATTATTCAATTAAATGACTAGCAAAGGAGATGATTCATGATGAAATAGTGTTAGTAAATCAGGATCTAGTGTGTCAGATCAAATTGTATATTTTCCATGTCTACACAGGAAAACTTAATCAAATGCATGAGGTTTTGCATAGTTGTTTACTAATCCTTCCCAACACTTTTCTTGTGTATATGAATTTTTGAAATGGGTTCCAATATGATTAATGGGGTTTTAGGAAAATTCACTGACAAAAAATTCACTCTCAACAATTCATCATAAAAAAATGACAGATTCACCTCAAGTAAAATTCATTACCATCAATTTACCGAAAAATTCATGCGATTATTTTCCATGGCGATGAATTGCTGGTGGTGAATTTTTCATGACAATGAATTTTCTATCCATGAATTACTGACGGTGAATTTTCCATATACCGATTAATGATAGTGAGCATCGAGACTTCAAGATTGAGCTCATGTCGATTGTTGTAAGAACTATAGTAACTTTTAAATAAATGTATGGGTAGGAGGAGTTTTGAATGTCATAATCTATACCAATATTTCCATCACTTGTGCAACATGAGGAATGGTTAGATCTATTAAAAGTGAATTTGCAAGTGCATTGTTAAAAATATTTGTGGTTCAGAAAATTATAGACAAGGTCTATGATATTGTTGATAGATAACCTCTAAAAATATAGGGTCGTAGAGGTATATAACTTAATGTCATAAAATAAATTTGTCGTAAGGATTTCCATGATCGCAGAGATATGCATGACATGAATCTGTTGAAAATGCTTAGAAACTTTCATGTGAATATACTAATCGAAATGCAGGTGATTGTGGAACATCATCTCATCCTTTAAATCATAGAGAAATGAATTCTTGGTAGATTCATAACTTCTTTTCTTTATAGTCTGCATCAATTAAATTGCATAGCAAGACTAGGGTCTAATTTATTTATAAGCAATATAGACCTATTGGTATCTAAGTCATAGCTGAAATAATATGTCAATTGAAAGAAGTGGAGAACCCATGATAAATACAGTCCAAGAATAAATGGCAACAAATGTAAAACAACAACTAGAAGTTAGTATTGGTAAGTCCTACTGGATCATGGTTTCTAAAGCAAATTAGGAAAATTTGTCCTGGTGAATGGTAGATTTGCAATCAGTACAAGGCACATACGAGTATATTTTACCATTCCCATTTGAAACCAAACCTTGCAATGAGTGAATTGTTTCCATTGTTTCCATTTTAGTTTGATAAGACAACCTTGTTTCTAAATCTGTACTATTCTTCTTTTTATAGATAAAAAATAGACCATCTAGTATTGTGGATTATACAAGAATTTTTTTTTTCTTTTCCTTTCCTTTCCTTCGTGATCATTTATTTTTATATACTGAGGGAAATTCAGATAATAAATTGTGGTAACAATGGTTAAGGAGAAATGATTAATTATAAGCTTAGAGTTAAAGTTGAAAGGGTTTTTTTATTTATTGAGGCATTGTTATTGCTTATGTATAACATTCATTGCATGGAAAATTGTAAGAGAGAATAGTGGATAATTCTTATAAATATACAGAAGTTTATGTATCTTTCTTTTCTCTTGATTTTAATTAAAATTTCAATAATATTAGTCATTTATCACTTTATTAAAATTTGCTTGAATTCCATAGTTATATTTTATGATGTTTATTGAATAGTTAAAACTAAAGAGGAGTGAATGATTAATACAATCTTAATTAGATTAATAATGGAATAATTTTATTTTTAGATGCAATTTAATTGTTAAAAAATTAATTAGATTATTTTCTTATTTCTTTCGAATTGGAATGTAATTATCTAAACTTTGTATTCTTATAGAGTAGTATTTTATGAATGCGAAATTTTGATTGAGCTATAATAACTTACCCATGGATGTTATTTAATATGATCTGAAAGGAACTTATATATACAATTCTTAATGCAATTTTTTTAGTGTCATATTACTATAGTCAATAGAGTTTCACATATTGAGTGAAACCATTTATTCAAAATAATTAAACTTAGAATCAGAGTATCTTGATGTTATATCATGATAACCAAGACTCATTGCTGATATGATTGTTATTGCATGTAAAATTTAGCAAGAGGTTAGTATTAAATTATTAATGAATTGTTTAGAATCAAATATTTCAAGACTTGTTGTTCATTTGGTATTCACATAGTTTTCAATTATTGCATGCAATAGTAATCGTTGTGATATCATACTAGTAATCAAGAATTTTTCTTATAGATTGTATTAGTCAAGAAAGGGTTCTGAAGTACTTAATCAAGTAGGCAAAAGTAATGCAAACCAATATTTGGCTATTAAATTTATTTGTGTAAGAGAAAATACCATAAAGAACCATTGGTATATTCTTTTAAGGAATACATCTTTCTTCCAATAATTAGATATCTGGCTTAGACAACCAACTACAATTTTGCTTTTTTATCCTTATTTTATTGACTTATTCATATTGCAATTTATCCTAAATTTTTGACATTTTGACATTTTAGGACTTTATGTCAATTGTCCTGGCTGCTAAGACCATGATAACAAGAAACATGAAGGCACACATCAATTTATCTATTTATCCATAGATTTTCTAATTTAATCTAGTTACATGGTATGCTTTATAGATTATTGTGAAATTTTAAATTCTAAGTAATTAAATATGTTTTAGTATCCTAAGTTTTCTTTTGTTTGGGTGATAGAAACAAGTATTCTCATGATTGAATTAAGCCTTAGTTTTAAAACATACTCTCGTTGGATAGTTAATTTGGTATCAAGATATTTTACGTTATTTATCTTGTTAAATGATAGATTAAATTTTATCAATGAAGTAGATTCACGCATTTGTTAAAGAAAGGAACTCATATGTTGTTTCTTTCATAAGAAATTTTTATTTCTAACTTATCTATTTTATGCTACTCATCTCATTATATAATTAGAATTACATTCACCACTAGATAAGTGGAAGAGTATGTATTCATTTTGTTATTATTTTTGGATTTCTAACCCCACTAAATAAGTGGAATTCACTCACCACTGAACAAGTGGAAGAGTATTCGATAATTTTTTAATTTTATTTATGTATCTAACCCAATGAATAAGTGGATTTCATTCACCATTGAATAAGTGAAAGATAATTTTATTTATTTACTTTTTCCTTAATCAAGTAAATGATAATCTTGTACGTGTCGTATGCTCTCACCTCGCCTCATAGAGGATCTTGGTGATTAGAAAGTGAAAGGAGATGTTTTATTCCTTTATTTCAATTTAATAGTTAGATATGGAAACCCCTACACTATATCCTCTCACCTTGCCTCATTGAGGATCTTGGTGATTAGAAAGTGGAAGGGTTGTATTCCTAGATTATTCTCTCATATGATCTGTTATCATGTTTTAACTTTCTTAGTTAGAAAATTTAACAGGGTTTAAAGTCCTTGCTACCCTCTTGGATGGAATTCGTCAAGAAACTATTTGGGAGTAGGGGCCCTAGAAAGGGATACATATCCACGAAAATGATAATTAGAAAAGAAATTAAAGTAATCCTATACTCTAAAAAGGGCTTAATGAGTTGGTAGCCCTCTTTTCTTGATCGAGAGTTTGGCTAGAGTCCACACAACTTCACAATGCCAATATGGTAGGGTGGTGAGCAAGCCTTAATGAAGTAAGCATCTTTACAAATGTTTGTATAAATATGTTGAAGTTCAAATTCATTAATGGTTGTAGAGTTGTGTTATTTATATAATTATAATGGCATAATGGTTCTTATATGGTTGCTATTTGATTTATTGTCAAAAAAATTATTAGTGGAAATTTTGGGATTATCTAACCTTGGTTGTTACACAAAGGCTACTTTCATAGAGAGGGAGATGATTTTGATAAAATATTCTCTATTGCTAAATATTCCTCAATTAGATTTATTTTATCTATATATACTGCTAATTTTTTAAAAATTAATCAAATAGATTTTAAAACTATATTTTTGGATGGAGATTTTGCAAGAGAAAATTTATATTCAACAATTTAAAGGTTTTAAGGTAAAAGGGAATGCACACTTGGTTTGAAAGTTAAAATGCCTCTTTATGATTTTAAATTTTTACCTTGCATGTGGTATCAAAAGTTTGATTTATTTATTTTGAAGTTGGATTTTGGAACACGTGAAGAAGATCACTATGTTTGCATTAGACGTATTGATGATCATATACTAATTGATGCCTTATATGTGAATGACATGTTATTTTTCAAAAACACCAAGAGTATGATTAGTAAGTTGAAAGATAAAATTTTAGGTACATTTGAGATGAAATATCCAGGGGCAATGAGGTACAAATTGGGAATGGAAATTAGAAGAGATAGGGTAAATATAAAACTTTGGTTATCACAAAGTAATAATATTAATGCTATTTTTAATATATTTAGTATGAAGTATTATAAAACAATTAGACTTTATTTACTAGTTGGCACTAATATTACTAAATATGTGTCCCAAGTAAAAATGATTTTGAGGATATGTATAATGTTTCCTATGCTAGTCATGTAGGAATTTTAATGTTTGTAATGGATTGCACTAGCTAGATATTCCCCAAGGAATGAGAATTTTGAGAAAGTTTATATCTAGCTCTAGTAGAGAATATTGGAATTATGTGAAGAAGGTGTTAATATCTTTTTTGGGTACTTTTGATTGTATCTTAGTTTATTCTATGTAATGTCCCTTAATTATATTTAACAAAATAAATAAGAATATGTAGATAGATCTAATGAATAAAATAAAAAAAATCAAACATAAACAATCCAAAACCTTTGTCATATTGATGCAATTTAGAATTACATCCACAAATATGATATGATAATTACAAATTATAAATAATGATCTAGAATGATGAAAAATGATATAAAACATGAACAAAAACACTACTAACTTCTTACAGATTCCTTGAAACACAGATGCAATCACTGAATGAGAATGCCCTTGAGAACCAAAGGGGTTTCATCCTTTGATCCTAATGATCACTGGGTTTTCATCCACATAAGCAATCCAAACAAAAATGTCTAGAAAATATTATAATAATTCATGCCTTCTATAAGAATTGAAGGGAAAAGCAGGATGAATGTAATGACACAACAATGTAGAACACATTCCCTTAACACTAATACAACATAGGAGAAGAGCATAAACAGTTTCTAATAGCATTCTAAACTTACTTGAGAAGAATACAACCAATAAAAAAATAGATAACAAAATTGAGCATTCACGGTTGACACAGGATATATGTGGGAAAACCTTTACAGGTAAAAAACCCACCACACAAAGTCAAGACAATTGTATTATAGTAACATAAACGGTTACATACAATATACAATCTTCTCTGATTAGCTCACAGTAGTACTTCCAGAAAAAATTATCTCACTATTACTATGTTATCACTAACATACAGTTCGAACCGAAAAACACTCTATTATTTTTGCAATCACGTACTTGACTTACTTAAGTCATACATTGCAATCAATTATTACCAACCGAGTGCCGACCATCAGGTTCATGAATCCATCATCTGATCATGCAATCGATCTACCCATGCCGAACTCTCTGCATCGAGCCACCCAGGCATTAATGCCATCACTCAAAATCGAGTTCAGTTCGCTACCTTGAGTCGACTAGCACTTGCTGCAATAACTATTTTGGTTTTTGACCAATCATCACTTTGACACTGAGCCACATGTCCTTTCATCATTCGTTGTCACTCATGACTTTCTGGTCCAACCGATCAAACTCGGATGACCAAGCTCCGATCTCGTCAGAGGTCTTACTGCACTACTGCAGCCCTGCCGAGTTTGACCTGCGGTATGGCCGTGAGCTCAATCGAGCTCACCCCATGACACCACTAAGCTCTGCCCTCCTCTCTACTACACTACCGCAACACTGACAAGGACTAACCGCGGTATGGTGGTAGCCGTCTTGGTTGACCGCTGATAGTCTTACCGCAGCCACTGTGGTCAGTCACTTGACTGTCTGTGGTATGGCAGTAACCGCCAGCCAGGCTGTTGGTGGTCTTACCATGGCCACCACGGTCAATCACTTGACTATCCATGGTATGGCGGTAACCGCCAGACCCAACCGCAGGCGGTCTCACTGCACTACCACGGTGAGAGGACCCACCGCCTGCGGTAAGGTGGTAACCGCGAAGGCCACCGTGGAGACCGAAGCTAGAACGGGAACAAGGAACCAGCCAAGAAAGCAGAGACCGAAGCCAGAGCCGAAGCGGGAATGGGAACAAGGAACTAGCCAAGAAAGCGGAAACCGGAGCCGGAGATGGAGCAGGAACGGGAACAAGGAATTAACCGAAAGTTCAAAGCCGGGTTCCAACCCGGTTCCACCTCCACCAGAACAAAGGAAAGCGAAGCGAAGAGAACCAAAAGCAGGAAGTGGAGCCAGAACGGGAACGAGAACTGAACCCGGAACAAAGCTCCATCCCGGTTCTACCTCCGACATAACAAAGTTAACAAGACAGTAAAGGGCAGAAAACACAGAATTTTGCCAAGGCATGAAAATGAGGACTTCAAGCTGGAAGTTGAGACACATTTCTCAACAAGAATTACCTTCCTATATTTATATACTACAATTCTCTCAAAGGAGCAAGTCAACTTGAGCCAAATTGGCACCAAAGCCAAAAATTTACATAACTATATGTTACACTAGGTCGGCCCTAAGGCTAATGGAGATGCCATTCCAAATAACATATGGCCTTGTGGACCTATCCATGAGCCTTCTTGGTCCCTTTTTCTTTGTCTTGATTCTCCATAATTGATGTCGCATGATCTAGAGGGGTCCTGCCTATTATGCCGGCTAAAGTAGGTGCTAGTTGTCTAATACAATCATCTTTTGATAGCAATATATTTTTGGTAGTTGATTGATTCCCCTTCAGATTTGGATATGATGTGTAGAAATCATCATAGATGTTATGTTCAAAATCACAAGATGGAATGTGCTCATGTGGAGAAATGCAGAGAAATTACGAGAAGTGGTCCTACTCCAATATAGTGTGCCTAGATTGTCGACCTCGTGCTAGCAATATATTTCTGGTATATAATCATTTTTCCATGAGCTCTAGATATGGTGTGCAGGTGCCATCTCAAATTTTATAATCTAAACCACAAGTCGAAAGGGTGTTCTATTATGAAATGTGGTAGGATTCTCGAATTCCATCCTTTAGTTGATTTTCTAGAAAAGGGGACATGACAAGTCCTACCCTCTCAAGATTTATTTTCCTCAAGCAATGCAATTTTGGATGTTCTAAAATCTCAAATCCCTCCCAAGCAGTATCTTCAAGTGGAAGATTCTTCCATCGAAAAAGGTGCTTAGTTATGCTCCTGTTTCTCAAAGTTTTGACTCTAGTATCAATCACAACTTTGAAGATGAGAATGAGATTCCCTTCATTATCTAGTGGGGGTAACTTCCCTGAAGGAGTGGTATGCAATCCAAGAGCCTTATTTAGACATGAGACATGGAAAAAATTATGAATTCTACTATATGCTAGGATCTCCACCTCATATGTAACTTCTCCAACCTTCCTGGATATCTTGTATGGCCCATAGAACTTAGGATTGAGATTTTTTGATCCAATTTTATTGACGAAAGATTGTCATATGCCTGCAACCTTATAAATACCATATCTCCCTCCTCAAATGATATCTTTATTTTATTTCTATCTGCATACATAATTTTTTGATTCTAGGAAACTTGCAGATGATCCTTTAGAGTTCTCAAACTATCTTGAATTTGATTTACCAAATTATTCACTATTGAGAATCTACTATCTGTGAGGACTAACTTTGCAAAGGTTAATGCATCATATCTACAAAGTGATGTGAATGGAGACATACCAATGGAAATGTGATGAGTTGTGTTGTAGCAATACTCTCCCAAGTGTAGCCATTTGATCCAGGATGCTTGTTGACTCATGGCATAGTTCCTCAAGTATCCTTCTAACCACTTGTTTACAATTTCAGTTTATCCATCAGTTTATGGATGAAAGCTTGTGCAAGGAGTGAGATTGGTGCCTATTAGATGGAATAATACCTTCCAAAATGTATTGAGGAATTGACTATCTCTATCATTGGCAATATTCTTGGGTAGCCCATGCAACCAAAAAATTATTTGAAGAATAAATATGTAACCTATGGAGCTTTGTATTCACTAGAGATGGAAAAGAAATGAGAACATTTAGCCAATATATCAAACATGAGATAAATGAAGTCTTTCCCTTGCACCTTGGGCAATCTGGTAATGAAATACAAGGAAAGAATTTCCCATTTGTGTTCCAGAATGGGAAGAGGTTGTAACAATATGGTTGGTAACTCATGCTCTAATTTATTCTTTTGACATGTGACACATTCCATGATATGTGTGAGAACATCCTCCTTAAGGCCCTTCTAAGAGAGCCTTTCTCTAATATACTAGAAAGTTTTATAGAACCCAGGATGCTTAGCCATAGGTGCATTATGATAGGAATATCATATCTTCTCTTTCACCTTAGATCTGGGAACCAAGAACACTATATTCTTGAATAGAATCAGACCTTCTGCCACCACATACTAGTCATCCTTTTCCACACCTTCCCAAATTTTGGTAGAAAAAGGATCCTTGGCATATTCCCTCATGATCGAATCCTTCCAGTCTATTGATGTGAGGGACATATGACATAGAGTAGGTATCCTAGAGAGTGCATCTACCATAATATTATTTTTTCCTTTGACATATTTAATATCAAAATCATATGCTTGAAGTTTACTTACCTACTTTTGGTAGCTATCATTCAAATTTTGTTGGCCCAAGAAGAATTTTAGGCCATTGTGATCTAATTTGACTATAAATATTTCACACACTAGGTATTTTTGACACTTCTCCAAGGCATGCATTATCATTAGCATCTCTTTATCATTTATGAAATATCCTCTTTTATTGGCTCTCGAATTCCTACTTGCAAATGTTATGGCATGTCCTTTTTGAAAGAGAAATACTCCAATTCCTTCACTAGAAGCATCACATTCTACAACAAACGTAAGTGAGAAATCATGAATTGCAAGAACTGGATAAGAACTCATTACCTCTTTTAGCTTCTCAAAGTTCTCTTGTGATTCCTCTATCCATTAAAAGGATCTTTCTTTAGTCGGATTGGTTAGAGGTGTCGTAGACTGAGAAAATCCTTCGATAAACCTCCAGTAATAGCTACACAATCCAAAGAAACCTCTTGGCTGAGACAATTTTGTAGGAGGTGGCTAGTCTAAAATGGCTTGGATCTTCTATTAGTCAACCTGAAATCTGCTAGCACTTATGATATGTCCCAAATACAATATCTTTGTTGACTCAATTCTTTGCAAACATGGATTGTTGTTCTAGAATTCCCAATATTATATCCAAATGCTTCAAATGTTCTTCCCATGTTTTGCTATAGATCAGAATATCATCAAAGAAAACCAACACAAACTTCCTCAAGTGCTTACCAAAAACATGTTTCATGCATAATTGGAAATTTACTAGAGCATTAGTGAGACTAAAGGGTATAACCAAGAACTCAAAATTCCCATAGTGACTCCAAAAATTAGTATTG
Source organism: Sequoiadendron giganteum (assembly GCA_007115665.2). NCBI lineage: Eukaryota > Viridiplantae > Streptophyta > Pinopsida > Cupressales > Cupressaceae > Sequoiadendron > Sequoiadendron giganteum. Next base: position 62,317,314 of record CM021100.1, on the reverse strand, counting down.
TGTACATCTTCTTCCCTCATAGATCTAGTGGTATCTTGACCTCAAATCAATCTTTAAAAAGTACACTGCACCATGTAGCTCATCAATCAACTCATCTATTTGTGATATGGGGTATTGGTTCTTAATTGTCTTCTTGTTCAATGCATGATAGTCTATGCACATCTACAAAGTTCCATCCTTTTTCTTTACCAACACCACTAAAGATGTGAAAGGACTAGAACTCGGTCTAATGTAACCCATATCCAACAACTCCTTTATTGCTTTCTCTATCTCCTCATACATTTGAGGATGACAGTAAGGAGTGGTCATGAATGGCTTTGATCCCAATTCAAGTTATATGATATGATGGAAACCTCTATTTGATGGCAATCTAGGAGGTATATCATTGAATACCAAATTATGCTTATCCAAAATATTTTGTACATCAATATTAACTTGACCATTCTTACCTTTAGGAGAGTCTTTTGAAATAAAAAAAAATAGAGAAACCTAAGAAGCTTGGCTCTTCCAAAAAATCCTTTCCATTCTCTTGGTTGATACTGCTTGTGGACCTCCATTTTCCATTCCCTTTAGAACCAAATCCTTCTCATTGGCTTTAAACTTAGGTTCCATCATTTGGTAATTTGTAGTGTACTCACCTAAAAAATGTACACACCTAAAATTGAATCAACTTCACCCAAACCAATAATGTAGAAGTCATCACAAACCTTATGATCCCTAAATGTTACGTCCAGCTTCCAAACTTTCTCCTTGTAGGATAAGTTATACCCATCTGCCACAGTAATAGTGAATCCTTAAAAAAAAATTGCATTTAGGCTTCTTCTCTTCACAAGTCCTTCATCAATGAAGTTATGAGTAGTTCCTCCATCAATCAGAACAATCACTCTTTGTCCAGAAAGGACTCCTTAGACCTTGAAAGAGTGGTATCTATGTGTGCTAGATAGAGATGCTAGTATAACACCATTGTCTTTCTCCTTATCTTTCTCCCTCAGAAGGGTGTCTTTCAAATCAGGAAACTCTTCAGAACCATCTAATTATGATTCTTTGTGTTTAATTTGATTCCCAAAATTTAAAAATGGTGTTTACTGTTTAAAAATAGTCATCTTTTGTGACAACTAGAGTGTTATTCAGATGTCTCGCAATCTGATCCATCATCAGCAAACCAAGTGTTGAACACCCAAAATACTGAGACGGGGGTGAATTCGTATTCTCTTAAACCATTCAAATATTAAACATCCAATCACTAATTCATATTCAATTATACAAAGGAAAGAAAGCATAAAACATTCACAACATCACATAACACATGAACACTAAGATTTTTACATGGAAAGCCCAAAATTGAAAAACCACGGTGAGGGTTAGCTCACAATATATTATAATTGGTTATAATATTATTACAAAAATGCTCACTCTAGGTGGACTCACTCTCCATAGAGAAAAAAGATAGAAGAGAGATGGTGGATCATGCATTTAAGAGATTAAACCTAGAATTTTAAAAAAACATAGAAAAATTTATAATGGATGATTATAACAACAACTTGAGATAACAACAACTTTCTCAAATCTTGATCAATTTTAAAATCGTAAAGTGTTTTGAAAAGATAAACATGCGATCTTCAAAACCCAACAACCTTTTTTGGAACATTAACTATATAGAATTTATTAGAAATGAAAGAAAATCATGCATTTAAGAGATTAAACCCAAAATTTAAAAGAACACAACAAAATCAAAATTTTGATATCCTTTTCAATTCTTGATAAATTGAGTGCCGTAAAAAGCTACGGAAAGGTAAGAACGAGATCTAAAAAACCCAAAAATCCATTTTTCAAGATTTAATTCGCCCAATTTTTTGTGATTAAAAAAGTGACGAGTTTAAAGCAAAATTCTGGGTGTAACCTGCAAAATTCCTCCAACAAAATTCCTCCAAAAAACACTCAAAACATTAAAGTTGGCCCTCCCTCTAGCGTCATTTTGTGGATGTAAATCTTAATTAAGATAAACATGATTGAAATAAGCAATTTAAAACAATGTAATTAGCTAAATCAAGTTACATTCCCAATGAAATTCTTGCAAAGTTAAACTAGGAAGCCATTAAAACTTGAAATAAAGCTCAAATTGCACAAAGAATCCTAATTAAACTCAACAAAACTCATCCCATTGGTGGATTGATGCTACGTCAAATGTGGAATTCAGCCCTTTCCCAATTCCATTTTTTTGAAATCAGCTTGGATGATGTTGAAGCAAATACTCTCAAATGGATGTGATAAAATCCAATTTCCCTCAAAGATAGTGATAGGAATTGGAGTATGCAAATGTGTGTGAGTTTCAACAACATGACTTTGCTATCAAAAGATGGATCCATATTCAATAGATGCAAAGTCTATTTATAGAATAAGTAATGAGAAACTGATGGTCAAGATTGAAAGAATCAATCAATGGCTAGGATGGAAAGAAGATGGAGGCATGTATCATGGATTCCCATCAAGGGTTGAGAATGCAAGTCGATATTTTATCAAGGGATTACAATCTTGCAAAGAAGCACACTTTCAAAGCTTACTCGAGAAATTTGCTGAAAGTTTGTTACAAAGAAGAATATTCCCTTTTTTGAATGAGTGTAAAGGGATAATATTCTCATGCAAGTGGATGAGGAAAATTAGCATTTAGCAAATTAAAAGAAAGTTTTAATGTGCAAAGGAGAGGGATATTCCATAAGAATATTCCCTTTTGGAGGAATTTAAGATTTAGCATTAAATAATTAATTTTATTTAATGAAAGGGGTGGGATTAGGATATTTAATTAAATAACTAGGATAACTATTATTTATTTAATTAAATAAGAAAACATAAGAAAGCTAATCAAATAATTTGCATTATTTGATTAGACAAGATGAAAGGTGAATGTAAAAGATAGTGAATTAACCTAATTAGATCAATTAGATTAATAGATGAACATGAGGCCTTTGATTAATTAACTAGGTTAATTTAATCAAACAAACAAAAAGAGGATGGGTTTTTAGGATGAAACGGTGTTAGTATAACAGATGCAACTGTGTAGTATCATTTAGGACATTTTCAAGTGTCTACATTTTCCCCCTCTTTGAAGTGAGGTACCTGTTACATTGGTTTAAAGACTAATGCTTTTCAAATTAAAATTGTTGCTCAGATTAAAAATTTAAAAAATTCCATTTTTTTGGATGCCCCACTGTTGCCCTAGCAGAAGGAAACAAGCTGGTACCCTACCCCCTTGAGAGATCGAGCATAAAATTTGAATTTTGGGTTGATCTCTCGACAAAGATTCAAGATGAATTCAGCTCAGAGAGGACTAGAAAGCACATATGTTTGATGTAGATAGATTTTATGATGTATAGACAATCATCAGCCATGGGTAGCCTCATGTATATTTTGATATATCACACATATTCGATACTTGGATAGAATTGTTAGTAAAGGTAGAAGAATAAGAATAATAAGATGGATGGATTGACCATTTATTTTGAGATTGATTCAAAACTCCAACAAGCCTATGATTCTTTGAGACTTTATTAGATATGGTGATGAGATTTATGATTTTTCTTATATTTGGGATTGGGACTTTGTCACTCCTTATGTTTGATATAACACATAGACACGATGCATCATGGTATTGAAAACCAAGATGGCGTTGTATCTAGTGCGATGGAATTTGACTCTACAAACATATAGGATAATCCTTGTCCACACCTTGACATACACAATAGTCAACAATCTACTCCAAATGACCTCCCTACACACACAACTAGGCAAGTATGCACCAAGATTATTTTACATGAATACCCCACAAGAACAACAAACAAAAGATAATGATTGATGCCCCATTCCTTTCTCTCTAAATCATTGATACATCATCAAGAGGTCCTTAGAATGGTTCAATATTAAGATAAATCATAAGACAAGATCAAAACAAACAATCAATTTTATCTATATCTCTTGCCAAAGGTGTGTTTTGTTTAGGATAAATATCCAAAGTGATTTTCAATGATAATGCCCATTATAGGAAGGATGCATCCTAGGGCATGTTATTAGATGTTGGAAGATTGATAAGTTGTTTGAAAGGCCGTTGATATAAGGTTCAATTGACATGTTTGATAATGATCAAGAGTTTGATTTTGTTGCATTAAAGGTTCTACCTTTGTTGATTGTTGTACTTTTTTTCAGTTTGTGTTACCAAAGGGTGAGTGTGACAGTCGATTTATTATGGAGGGAAGTTTATTGTGGGTGCAATTGAAATGGGATGGGTGGTTTTGGATTTTCTAAAATATTTCAATGTTTTTGATGTTTTGAAAAATGTTTTGAGGCTGTTTTTGTTGATCTTTTTGAGAGTTTATGTGAATGTTTTTTATTTTCAATTATTTGAGGTTGTTTAGGGTTTTTTTCGAGTTTTCAAATGTTTTTTTTTATTTTGAGTTTTGACCAAAAAATTAACCTAAAATACTATCCTAGGGGCCTCGAGGGCTTATCAAAGATAAGCCTTTCCTATGTTATACACACAGAGACCACGCAGTTTGACTGACTTGACTTATTGTTAATGAGATATGAACACTTGATGGATTGTCAGTTTATTATGATGAAATCCTAACCTAAAGTGTGTCGAGGGCACATAAATGATGGCATTGCCTCTGATCAAGCTCATATACAACATAGTTCAACAAGGCAATATTTTGGATTTGATTTTTTATGTTTTGACATTTTTAGGGATTTTTGATGTGTTTTGGATTTTGCACACAATGTTGACAAGTGTATGGATATGTGATGATTTTAGTGATCTATTTTTGGATTTTGTTGAAAACCAAGCTAGGAATGATTGATTTGATTGATAGATTATCGATAGTGATAACATTGTTGAGGATGCTCAACAATGCAAGGATAGTGTTGAGCAAGACAAAGATTGGGAAATGATATATCCCGAGATGGTGATGGATTGATTGGATAAGATAGATCAAGATTTTGAAGCTAGGCTTGGAAAAAAATCTATTGGAATGATTTGATGTGACATTGAAGTGCAAGATAGATGCAACTAATATTGATTGTTTGGATTGATGTTTGATAAAAGATAAAGCTTGATAAGGAACATCTTCTCATCAAAATATGCCATGGGCTAGTGATTTATATTTTTGCTTACAAATGATTTGACCAATTTGATTTTGTGTTTTTCAAATGTTTAGATTGTTGCTTAAGTTATAGGATATAGCTCAAGATTTATTCCCAAAGCAAGATGTAAGTATCTACCCCTAGTGTCTAGCAATGTATGGAATGATATGGGTAGATGCATGGATAAATTAATGGATTGATGGATGGGTATACGAAGGATTCCAAGGATTACCTTGTGATAGGATAACATGTTTGGATAGAGTATGCCTCTTTGGTCAATGCCTCATGGCTCAAATAATGCTGGTTAGAATAAGATCAATAATAGCGACCCATGTCAAGATGTTTACCATAAGAAAGTGTGAAGTACATACCAAACCTTTTCCAAGATCAAGATAAGTTAGATCTAATGAAAATGGATTGGATAATGAATCATGGATTTATTATGGATATGATGGATGGAATGCAAGATTTATTATGGATGGGATGAGATTCTTCCACCTGAAATGGTGCACATTGATGCTCAATTCTACCCATGATGCTTTTTTTCTAGGTTTTTATCATGGTACTTGTCTAAAACGCCACAAAATTGGTTTTCCCTAGACGATGATTTTTCTCTTGACTATTTTCTTGATCTTTTTAATTTTTTGATTTTTTGAAAGTTTTATGCTCATGTTGAACCACTTGGTGGTGTTGATGCAGACATTGTTGGTGCTAATGTAGATGTTGTTTCTATCATTATGTGCCAATGATATCATGCTTGGAGGAGCTACTTTGCTAGGATAAAGGCGCTTAAATGTAACCCCTGGATTCTCTCATATGCTTTGTCAATATCAGAGTTAACCTTACCTAGATGCGCACATCATGATAGAGTGCCCTTAGAGTCCTTATGATAAATAGTTGCTACCAATACACAATCAATATGAGAGTTTGGTACCATGGATGTCGAATTGGATGGTGGAATGCATTGAGGGATACAAGATGCAGATGGATCGGTCAATAGTTTGTAATCTTTGACTCTCCAAACTTGGGATGATGAGAAATGATGGGTGGATATGGAGATTCGATTGGGACAAACTTCTTGATATACCTTTTAGGTCACTCTTGAAGCTTTCTTGTGCATTGATGGATAAACTTCTCTTTTTGATTTTTTCCCATAGTTTCTTTAACTAATGGAGTGTGATAGGGATGATTTTCTTTATTTTTTTTTGGTATCCATTTGAATTTTTCTTGTCCATTTTTCTTTGTCGATTCTTTTGCTTTAATAATTTTCTCTTTTCTTTAATATAGAACTCTTTCTTGTGGTTGGTCCCAATTAGTGGGTGAAAAGATCCATGGATGAGGATTCATGATATGAATGGTTGGAGTGTTGGTATAAATTTCATCATAAGGACTCTTTGTGCTCGCCACATATCGTTGCCCCAATATTACGAGAGTATTACTAACATGCTTTGATTCTTCTATTGACAAACCATTTCCTTGCTATTGAAGATTGTTTAGCTTTGTTGATTCTTGATAATGCTTGATATCCTCATACTCACTTTCTTCAATTTGTATAGAGGATGTGTTTGATTTTGATGCTTCTTCAAAAGGTGTTGACGCTTTACAATCAATATATGAGTCTTCCTCATAATCCACTTATACTTGCTCTTCAAAGGATGTTTAAGATTCACCATTCATGTAGATGTCTTCTTCATGATCAATTTTTGATATGTCTATGGATTCTGCTATGCCTTGATCATGTGTAAAGATATTAAGAGTAGGAGACTCTTTTTCCTTGGTAATGACATCAAGAGTATGAGACTCTTGTTTTGGATGAAGATAATCTATATGTCCATTAGAAGTAAGCATCTCATGGGTAGATTGAGGAGTATGTGATATATGGATATGATTATTATTTGTGACATCTTGTATGGATTGGAGAATACTCATTAGATCATGGTAGTATCTTGGAGATATGGATCCTTGATCTTGAATCTGTGTGGTGTTATCTTCAATATGCTTTGGTTCATGTTCTTGACATGGATCAATTTCAAAGGATGGATTGTATGCAAAGGGTTCTTGAATGTATTCATTATGCATGGGTAGTGGCTCAATATCATATTGATCTTTGAGTGGATTTGGATCAAGTGTTGAGTTGAGGATTAATTCAATAGCTGCAACCATGAGGTCAAAGGATGTTAATATGTCTTGTAAAGGACCATTTCGAGACTTTGGTGAAAGATATTGATAATTATTTGGAATAAATTCTTGAGGTATGTCATCTAACTCATTGGATAATGTAGAGGCATCATCAACATGATCATTGGTGGATGGATGTTGAACTTTATCCTCAACAATTGTGGTATAAACCTTGTCAATGTCTTCAACCATGCAATCAAATGATGTTAAGATTTCTTGAAATGGATCATTGTTAGATATTGGTGAGGGATTCTGATCATGATTATGAAGCATATCTTGAGGTATGTTGATTTTATCATTGGATGAGCTAGAGACCTTGTCAACATGATCATTGGCAGATGGATCTTGAATTTTTTCCTAAAAAATGGTGGTATGGATATTGTCAATATTTTCAATCATAGGATCAAATGATGTTAATGCTTCTTGAAATGGATCATTGTTGGATATTGTCGATGGGTTTTGATCATGATTAAAAATTGACTCTTGATGTATGTTGATTTGATTGTTGTATGTGGTAGAAAAATCTTCAAGGTTCTCGTTGATGGATAGATCTTGATCATTATTTTCAGCAATTGTGGTGGAGAGATTATCAGTGCTATCATTAGTGGTTGAATCTTGATCATTGTCCTCAACATTTATTTTTCCTTGATTAAGAAGGTATTGGATGAGGTTTTTGACTTTGATACAACTGACGTGTTATGACCTTTTGTGCTATGGTATTCACAATAAGCATTATCATCATACCACAAGAACTTGATGCTAGGTTCACCCCCATTTAATGAATTTGGAAGATTGATAAGCTTAGCATGGAATAACATGGTTAATGTTGATGCAATTAGCTCCCCTAAATGAGTGTATTCATGTTTGGTGATGGTGTTTTTATCTTGTGAAGCTTGTGCTTGTTGTGTTTGATCTTGTTGTGATTGATCGTGTTGTTGTAGGGATAGATCTTGTTGTTGATGTTGTCCTTCTTTATATCCAATATCTTGATGTTAAAGATGTGGTTCTTGATGTTGTGGTTATTGATATCCAATATCTTGATGTTGAAAATTTGGTTGTTGATGTTGTGGTTATTGATCTCAAATATCTTGATGTTGGAAATTTGGTTGTTGATGTTGTCGATACAAATCAATTTTTTGATGATTTCAATGAAGAGTGAATTTATTTGGAGGTGGAAATGTTTCTTGGTGCAATGAATCAACTATTTTGGTATTTTGGTAAGTGACGCAATTTGATGTTGCAAAATTTGATGATTTTTATTTTGACACCTTTGATATAGTTGATTTGGTTGTTGGCCAATCATATTTGGAATATACACTTGTGGTATTTGTATGAGATCATGCACAAATTAATTTTGGACAATTTTCTGATTTGGGATGATGTTTAAATTTTGCATTATAGGTTGGCATTGAACATTATTGTGGTTGGGAAACACATTGCTTTGATTTAGATAACCTTGATTTTGCATGGTGTTACCTTGATTTGGATCAATAAATTGAGTTGTCAGCATATTGTTTGGATTTTGAACATTGGTGTGATTCACAAACATAACTATCTCATAGTTCACCAAGTGTCGTTTTGATACGTTCATGTTTGGTAAGTTTATATTTGGTATATTCACATTTGACATGTATTGATTTGATGGGATAATGTTGTTTTGTTGAAGACTCACGTATTGATCATTTTGTTGATAGATTTGTAGGTTTTAAATTTGATTTAAATCTACCATAGGGAAAGGTGTTCCAAAATTTAGATTGGGCATACTCACATTTGTTGTAGCATTGAGGTTTTTAGGATATAATGATCCCATGTATGAATTGTATAAATGTGAGTTTTGATAATCAATTGGTATTGTAATGTTTTGATAGTTTGGTTGATTCAGATCACTCATGATGTATGAATTGAGTTTATATTCCATGTTTTTCTTGTGTTTTGACCTTGTTGCAAAATTGAACCTCTATGTTGTTTTGGAGCAATGGTGAGAATGGGAGATGAAAAGGATGAATGATAATGGGAGATGAAATTTCCAAATTTTGGGATAACACTTTTAGACAAAGAAAATTGATGTTTTGATGAAAAGTGTTAATGAACTTGTAAATATTGAAGGTAGACTTGTGACTTTCAAGATACATTTGTCCACAAAATATGATAGCCAACTTGAAACTAAGTGCATGAAAAATGATCCATTTCACACACAACATAGCTAAGTTAGGGGATTGGTTTGATGATGTCTAAGTCCAAAGTGTTGGCGTGTTCAAAATTTTGCAAAGGTTGGTGAAGTGAAAATGTGAAAGACGATAAAGGGGTGGATGAAATGTTAACCTAGAGTGAACCTTTGTTGTGCACGACCAAGATAGTGAGAAAAATTATTTACCCTATGAAAAACTCAAACCCAAAAGATCAATGTTGATTTAAATGAGAGGAAAAATTTGGAAATATAAATCTGATTCGTCCATCAAAGAGCGAGCATAAAAATTCCTTAGCAAGATGTCCCGATTGCGGTAAATCTTTAAGGCCTATTTTTTGATAAACATTGAACAATGATGTCTAAATTTTAAATGGTGGAATGTGGATATTCATTTAAGGATTTTAGTATTGTGATAAATCATGAAAAGAGGATACCTATTTCCACACAAGAGGTGGTAATACGAGCTTGTTGGCCACAATATCAACTTTTCACTCTTATTTGTCTAGGATGTTTGTTGTGTTTCTCCACTGGTTTGGTGTTTCCTTTGTCTTCAATGTGAAGATCCTCAAACTTATGATTATGTTTGTTTGTTCTTCTTCAATCAGCTCAAAGTTTGGTTGTATGATGGCTGGCGTAAGGTTTGGTTGTTGAATTAGAGCAATCAGGCACCAAATGGTCATAAGGTGAGAGATTATGAAGACAAGAACATATGTGGGGTTCAATTTTATCAATTTATCTTTGATTAATGAATTTATTTTTACCACAAACACTTGTCTTGCTTAAGTTTCAAACTAAATGTCTATGTCAAAAAAATCATTCATTTCACAAGGTCCATTATGTGAAAACCATGAAGTTAGGGCCATAGTTGCATATGTTAACTTTGGGAAGTATGGATTGAGATATAAGCAAAATATTTAGAAGTATCTAAGGATAGAATCCTTAGGACAAGCATCAATATCAAGACTTTTCAAAGGGTGTCAATGCTTAAACCAAAGGGTTTGAAATTTTGAGAAATTTTGTTGATGTTTGTTTGCAATGTTTTGGAACCAAGCAAAGTATCCAACTGACTCAAGAAAATTTACAATCCTAGTTCAAATGGTATTTATTTTGATGGGCTTGCCTCATGCTCTTCATAGGAAAACAAATGATTTTACATGCAATTAAGGAAAGAGTGTAGAGGTATGTTAAGAATGAAGTATTAACCTCTACATTTTAACCAAAATCAGACATGGCAAGTAACTTCTTGGAATCCAAGTTCCAATGCACCACCTCAAAGAACTCATTGGATGGAAAAGTTGGCAACTACAAACAAAGGATTTTAATGACCATATTTAGGATGAACTGGTTCCTATACATGTGGTGATTCTCTCAATTAAGAGGCCTCCTAGCCCTTAGAGGGTTTTGACATATCACACAGATACCAAGGGAGACATTCATCGATATAGGACAACAACACCAATTGGTTAATGAATTTCATCACACCAATTTATTTATATAGTAGACCGAAATGAAAGCACCACTTGGGTCATTCCCTCTCACAAGTTGGGAGGCAGGACCTCCAAAGGTAACACAAATTGTGAAGCTTAAAATGCTTTTCGTCACCCAAGATTACCAAAAGGCACAAGGGTAGAGGATAGGCACTTCCAAGAAGAAAAGTATACTTGTGTGTTTTCTTCACCCAAGAACACATGAAGCACAAGGGGAAAGGATACACACAAGTAGTACACACAAGAAAATCAACCACACATTCATTTTAAGCACCAAATTGATGAATGATTTTGTATTATTTAATTTCAGTCTTTCAAAGCAAATGTGAGGTTGTTTAGTTCAATTTTATCCAACTTTGAAAGCTAATTAATTTTATCCTTTTACTAAGTGTTGAGAAACACTTTTAGAAAATTAGATTATAACAACTTGAGATAACGAAACTTTCTCAAATCTTTATTAATTTTGAAATTGTAAAGTGTTTTGGAAAGCTAAACATGAGATCTTCAAAACCTGTCGACCTTTCTGCAAGATTAATTATATAGAATTGATTAGAAATGAAAGAAAATCATGCATTTAATAGATTAAACCCAAAATTTTAAAAAACATGGCAAAATTAATGATGGATGATTATAACAACAGCTTAAGAGATAATGACAACTTTCTCAAATCTTGATCAATTTTAAAATTGTAAAGTGTTTTGGAAAGCTAAACATAAGATCTTCAAAACCCAACAACCTTTCTACAAGATTAATCATATAGAATTTATTAGAAATGAAAGAAAATATGCATTTAAGAGATTAAACCTAGAATTTTAAAAAAAAGACAACAAAATTAATGATGGATGATTATAACAACTTGAGATTATGACAACTTTCTCAAATATTTATCAATTTTAAAACACTCAAGACATTAAGGTTGGCCCTCCCTCTAGCACCATTTTGTGAATGTAAATCTTAACTAAGCTAAACATGATTATAATAAGCAATTTAAAACAATGTAATTAGCTAAATCAAGTTACATTCCCAATGAATTTCTTGCAAAGTTAAACTAGGAATCCATTAAAACTTGAAATAAAGCTCAAATTGCACAAAGAATCCTAATTAAACTCAACAAACCTCATCCCATTGGGGGATTGGTGTTGCATCAGATGTGGAATCCAACCCTTTCCCAATCCCATTTTGTTGAAATAAGGTTGGATGATGTTGAAGAAAATGTTCTCAAATAGATGTGATAAAATATAATTTCCCTCAAAGATAGTGATAGAAATTGGAGTATTAAAATGTGTGTGAGTTTCAAAAGCATGACTTTGCTATCAAAATATGGATCCCTATTCAATAGATGCAAAGTCTATTTATAGAATAGGCAATGAGAAACTGATGGTCAAGATTGAAAGAATCAATGAATGGTCAGGATGGAAAGAAGATGGAGGCATGGATCATGGATTCCCATCAAGGGTTGAGAATACAAGTTGACATTTAATCAAGGGCTCACAATCATGCAAAGAAGCACACTTTCAAAGCTTGCTCAAGAAGTTTGTTGAAAGTTTGTTACAAAGAAGAATATTCCCTTTTTTGAATGAGTGTAAAGGGAGAATATTCTCAATGAATATTCTCATGCAAGTGGATGAGGAAAATTAGCATTTAGCAAATTAAAAAAAGTTTCAATGTGCAAAGGGGAGGGATATTCCATAGGAATATTCCTTTTTGGAGGAATTTAAGATCTAGCATTAAATAATTAATTTTTTTTAATGAAAGGAGTGGGATTAGGATATTTAATTAAATAACTAGGATAACTAGGATTTATTTAATTAAATAAGAAGACATAAGAAAGCTAATCAAATAATTTGCATTATTTGATTAGACAAGATGATAGGTGAATGTAAAAGATAGTGAATTAACCTAATTAGGTCAATTAGATTAATAGATGAACACGAGGCCTTTGATTAATTAACTAGGTTAATTTAATCAAACAAGCAAAAAGAGGATGGGTTTTTAGGATGAAATCATGTTAGTATATCAGATGCAAGTTTGTAATATCATTCAGGAAATTTTCAAGTGTCTACACTTATGTATGCATAAATTATAGTTCCATTAAAGCATAATAATAGGCTTTATCTAAGTTTGGTTCAACACTCTACCTTGCTATTCATTCACACAGTTCTGATCTTCAAATTTGCACTACTCTGCTCAAATTCACATCACATGCACTACATGTCACATTCATTACTTCATCTATATCAAAACACCGAAAACAATCAATCATATATATCCACATCTAGTAGAACATCAATTAGGTCAACCTAATTATATGTAATACCCAAAGTATAACTTGTCAGCTCTAAAACTTATCATCCATAACACATGCCATAATTCAAATCTCAAAATACCTTAAGATAGGTCAGTATGGACCTATAATAGATCCCACCTAAGGTAGAAATATGTATTCACCTTCACACAACATCAAACGTGTTAGGTCGGCTCCATTTAAGACCTAAAAACAAAACCCTTCATTTGTGTATCCACATCTTGACACATGGACCTCAAAACTCGATATCATCTAGAATTCATGCTCAGTTGACACCTGGAAACTTAACTTCAACACCACAAAGTCAAAAACTCATTCACAGAGAGGTGCAAAATCTTCCACACAAACACACTATACAAAAAAATCACTGTAATATGCCAGGCCGAACTCCATTATTCATAACTCTTAAACTAATTCGCCAAATATGATGAAATCTTGGAATTTAATGTATCTAACAACCACAAAAATTAGGTTAGAAGCGTAGAGTAAAATATTCTTATGTGGAGCGGTCCAGACCCAAAAATTGATGTATTGTAACATTGAACTAGTAGTTCTAACACTTAGTTAGATTTCCACACAAATGATCTTTTCGAACCAACTCAACTTACCCAAATATCCTCCATAGCAACTCCAAAACCTGTTAAGATTATTCAAAATGTTTCGCAACAATGTTGACATCAATGGGATCACTATATCATGTCATTAAGAGTCATCCATGCTCATGTTCCCAAACAACAACATCAATGACAAATTTCAACAATCTCGTCAAGCTTTCAATAATATCCCCCTTTTTCATTGATTGCAACATGGTAAAAATCTCCAAAAATACTCTCCAATACTCTCCCCCTTTGACATCAAGGGAAAAGGAAACCTATACAAAACTATTTTGATTCTTACTGTAACTCTCCTTGAATGATGTAGTTATATATATAGTTGGAAAAATAACGAATTGAATCCCCTTGAGTCATATACTAGAGAAAAAACTCAAAATTTTATTGAAGGATTTCTATATTGTTTGTATATTTACAAAGAATCTAAACATAAATGTAGAAAAAGATAAAGCAATGAGTCAAGCGAAGGTGGTTGACACTTGCAACTTCTTCAATTGATCTTCCCGAGATTTCCTACCAAGTTCCCATTCTTTCTTGGCCTTTGAAAGCAACCTATTTTACATTTCAAATTCTAACAAAATTTCTTCTCCTTCTTTCTGAGTAGTAGGTACTAGATTCATCTTCTTTGCCTTATAAAAAATGAGAAGAGCTCTAGAAACAATTGTAAGTTTGGGATTGACTAGATCCTTTACCTCTCCAAAATGTAGAATAATATGTTCTTTTTGAGCCTGCAGTTGGAAGAAATTCTTGTGAAGATCCTCTATGGCATTCCTTGTCACACAAGTGAGGTCAACTATTGGGTCATATGCACTGGAGGCTACATTGATTTGAGACTCAATGGAGTCCATTTACTTTCTTATTTTTTGTGTGGCTATGGCCACTTCATGCCATATTGCAACAGTGTCTTAGCTCATCTACACATGATTTTGCATCCTTCAATAATTCTAAAAATTTCTTGTGTGCAATGGCACATTTCTTTGTGATCTCCAACCTCCTTTTGTCACTTATCCTCTTCTTGACCTCTTTCTCTCCCTCTATCTTCAGTCTAGATGCATATGTTTTGAAAGAATCAATCAATAATTTGAGATTATCCATATTAGAGAGATGTCTCTATGTTTGATCTAGGTATGATCTCATGCAATGCCTTAACTACCTCATCCATTAGTTCTCCACTCATTTGATGTGATTCAATTATCTCTTTTCTTGTGGATGCATGGAACATGTCTCCTAGTTGAAGCTTTTGGATAGGGTAGATCTTGTTCAAATCCAAATTTCCTTGATTCATTAGCAATTGCAATAGTTGTGAGGACACAACTAGTTGGAAACTAGGCTATACACTTAATAGATTTCTCAGAGAATCTTCGAAGGAGCTGAAAGATTCACTGGGAGTCTTTGTAACTTCCTCAACCTTTCCCTTATCATCTGTAGTATTAAAGTTAACTTGTTTTTCCTTTTCTGCATCTTCGGATGCATCCATGTTTTTGTCTTCTTCTTCTCCATGCTCTTCTTTTTATTCATCAACTTTTTCTTCTTCACACTCCACATCATCAATTTTATCATTAATCTTGTTAGTGTTCTCTTCCTCTCCAGTATTTTTTGTGTTTTCTAGAGGAATAACTTCAACATTTTATACCGAAGGAGTGATGACATTTTCCTTTCCAATGTCTTCTTCAATCATTGCCTCCTCTTCATTCTCTTTTGTCATATCCTCCACTTCCAAAGGAGTGTTATCCTATGCAACTTCCTCATTAGTATCTTGCTCATGTTGAGCATCATCAGTATGCACTTCTTCTTCCACCTTTGATGTTAGAGAAATGGTATCATCATTCATCTCTTCTTCAGCCACTGGAAGCAATCCTAGCTTCTACATAATCTCTTCAGCTTTATCATTTATCTCCTTTCAGATCCTTTCAAGATCATATTTGTCTTTACCCATTAGGGTAGTCACCCATTGTTTAGTCCTCAACTCCTTGCTAAACACAGTAGCCAATGTGGCTCTTTCATCTTTTAAAAGTGTAGTACTAACTCTTTCCAAGGCTTCATCCTTTAGTCTTTCATGCTCTTTTATTGCCTATTGTCTTCTTTGTAGAAAAATATTTCATAAATCATTAGGAATATCCTTCTTGATATTCCGCATATCAACTTCTAGACAAAAATGTACTTGATTATTGCTTTTATGATGGTAGACTTGTATACCTTATCTATATCCTTGTATAATGTTGTGGTCTCCACCAACATTTTATTATGTACAATGCTATTGAATAGTGCCTCAAGTTTCATTGGGTAGTGAGGCCTTACAGGTTCAAATTGTTTCTTTTCCTTAATTTTTCCTATAGTTTTCTTTACTTTTGCAGTCTTTTTCTTCTCTGACGAAGCCTTCTTGGCTTCCTTATTCTTCTCCCTTATATGAATTTTAAATCCTTCTTTTTCATTTTCTATTTCCTCTTCACTCTTAGTATCTATTATGTCAACCTTTCTCATTTTTGGTGCTAGCTTCACCTTGTGAAGCATCACTTATTCTTATTCTGACTAGTGGAGGTACATTTTCTTCCAACTCTTCTTCTTTGTCAGCAAAAATTATTCCAACATCCTTCTCTCTTGTGTCTTTTTGGTTCATTCTTCTTTTGGTTGGGGCAGCAAGAGGTACGTAAGTGGTGGTTCTCTTCTTCTTCGCCCTTGTGTCATACACAACTACAGGGGATTTCTCCCTTATTGGAGGAATAGCACTAGATTTTATTCTCTCCAACAAGAAGTAAATCCCAAGAGGACTTTTGAATAGATGGTGGAGTGGTAGTTGTTCTACCCGATCTTCTTGAGCTACCTAAATCTTCTCCAACACCCATATCTTCTCTGGCTCTTTCTCTAGCATACCACACTTTCTCCTTTGAAATGCCATGTTTCTTGTGCATATATGTCAACCATGGCATCTACATTCTTCCTCATTTGTGGATATTTTTGTTTCATGTGTACTTCATAGATTTTTCCTCAAAAGCCACATACCTTGGTTTATGGTATCTTTAGGACTATTCAATAAAACATCTTCACAACTAATAAGCTCTACCTCTATTACCTCATAACCCAATTTTGGAACCCAAACTGATCTTAGTTCCACTGTCTCCATAATACAGTGATCTATGGAAACCAAGAATGTGATATCACTTTTATATTTTTCCACAGTTGACCTAGGAATCATCTCTTTCATGCATCCTTTTCTGAAATAATGCAAAGAAAGTAGTAAGGTCATCATCTTGTGTATTGGCATCTCCAAGGCTCCTCATGTAGTCTAAAATTTGATGTGCAATGTGCCTTCCACTTACCTAGTTAACCTTTCCAATTATAGGAACCTCCTTCAAAAAGTAGAAGAGTAAGAACATAACCAAAGTGCCATACTTAAACAAATATTTCTTCTTTTTTATCTCCTTTAGATTCTCCATCAATGGTTTCCTAAGTAACTCACACAGGTCATAATCTGCACTGTTTTCTATCATATCATGTGCCACATTGATTGCAGTGGTAGAAATAGAGTTGTTTCTATTTTTGAAGTAAACTTTGTAACTAACGACCATGGCATCATACCTAACATCAGGGTTTCTATAGGATTCACTACAAGGGTTCTCTGATCAAATGTAGCACCTGTTTTCTCTATTACCTCTTTATTTTTAATAGAATTTAGAACTGGAATGGGTTCAGAGGAGCATAGATGGGTGACCTCTCTTATCACCTCCTTTATAATCATGTGAGGCATGTCAGTCCAAACAAACTGATTATGAATTATGCTTAGAGCCATTCTAATCCACTTGATATCATAAAAGAAATTAAAGAAATTAGGGAACCATTATCACACATCTAGTTTCTTCTCAGCTAGGTTTTTGTATTATGGTTTTAGAGAAAAGTCTTCACCAGTTAATTCATTTTCCCACACATCCCTTAACTTATCAGGAGAATTATCTTCCATCTTTCCATGAATGTATGCCCTAATATCCTCAGTTGGTAAGACCCCATATGGAATGTGCGAGAAAGCACCTAGAGGGTCATCTTCTATGGCCTTTATAGGGTATCTTTTAAATTTAGGTTGGGGTTTCTTTGTAACCTCTATAAACTTAGGTGTAGCCATTGCAATGTAGGTTCAAACTAATTTTAAGAAAATATTTCTAAAAGCTAGGGCACACAAGATTCACAAAATACCTTGTTAACTTTGTTCGTCGAACTAGGGTTTCGATGCTTTGAATCTCAAATCGCCTTAAACTCTTCAAATTGTCTTTTCACTACTCTGCTCCTCTTCAAATGCCTTTGGTGAAATGAATTTTACTTAGAAAATTTTCATATAACCCTTCGATCTACCAAAATTCTGCAATAAATGCTTCAATTCATAAAGTTGGAAACCCTAAAACTGTATGCACAGTTAGCTTCCGAAGTTCCACAAAATTTTGCATCAACATATTTTCTTCTGCAGTCTTCACCAATAGATCAAGAATGTTGATCTACATCACATATCTTTGTGTTGCAACCTCAACACCATTTTTCTAGTGGGTGATAAAAGATATCAATTAAAGCTCCACCTAAGCCATAGCTTTTGGCTTAGTTTCTGGAGGAAACATCTGCATCGGAGGATGGTATACATTCTCCCTTGTCATCTATCTCTTCTTTCTCCAGATCTTTTCCATTTATTTTTTTGTTTCTACCAAATCCACCTTTTTGATTGGTTCATTCCTCTTTACCAGATTATCCTTCTTTGTGTTTCTGCTTCTAATTTTTTTAGCAATATGTCTAAGTCTACTACAATTGTGACATACAACATTCTTCTAAGCAATATTCCTTCCATTCATTCTAGATCTGCACTAAT
This sequence comes from Sequoiadendron giganteum, assembly GCA_007115665.2. Taxonomy (NCBI): domain Eukaryota; kingdom Viridiplantae; phylum Streptophyta; class Pinopsida; order Cupressales; family Cupressaceae; genus Sequoiadendron; species Sequoiadendron giganteum. The sequence goes on along the minus strand of CM021100.1, from coordinate 62,298,572 downwards.
TAGTTTTGTGTTGAAATCCATAGCATGTATAACAATAACCATTGCAAGGTTGAATCATTTTACCATTATTATATGCATTCATCATTTGACTTCTACATTCTCTTGCTCTATGACCAAATATTTTGCATGTAAAACATTGACTAGTAAAGGATGGAACATTCTGGTTCATTCTGCTTCTACATTTTATTGCTCTATGTCCAAATTTATTGCAAGAGAAACAAAAACCATTGAAAGATGGGTAATTTTGAGCATTGGTTGTCTGATCAGGGGTCTTCTAGATTCATTTCTTTGATTCAGGATCTTTCCATTGTTCTTCTTGTCTTCAATCTTCTTTGGTTCATATATCTTCTCTTTTGCATTAGATATCTGATCTTCTTTTGATTTTTTACCTTTTTCAAATCCCAAGACACCTTTGTCGTCGGATACTTTCTGTCCTACAATCATCTCATTAAGCATTGTGGAACTCATTTTGAATATGTCTTCATGACTTCTTTCTTTCTCCAAATCTGATCTCAAATTTACCACTTTTTGTTCAAGCCTTATACATTCATCAAATTGTCTTTTCACCATTGCATTTAGACATTCCTCAACTCTTTTCTTTTCTTCAACTTGCACTTTTAGTCTAGTGATGTTTTGATTTTCCCAAGGACTTCCTTATTCCTTTCTCTAAACTTCTTGATTTTCTCTCAATTTTCTTATGCATTCATTTGCTTCTTTAACATTTTCCTTTAGATCTCTATTTTTGCCTTCAGTCTTGTCAAGATCTTCAAGAGCAACTTTGAGTTGTCCATCTTTTTCAAGAATGCAATCTTCTTCTATAAATCCAACAATAGGGATTTATTCTGGAGGAACCTTCTATCAGCCATGTGTTCAATCTCCAAGATATTCCCAAAGAGGTTAGGCTCCTTCTAGGGATCCAAGCTCTAATACCGATAGTTGAACACCCAAAATACTGAGAGGGGGGGTGAATCAGTATTCTTTTGTACCATTCAAACATTAAATATCCAATCACTAATGCATATTCAACTGCAGTAAGGAAAGAAAGCATGAAACATTCACAACATTACATAACACATGAACACCAATATTTTTATGTGGAAAACCCAAAATGGGAAAAACCATGGTGAGGGTTAGCTCACAATATATTATAATCATTTTAATATATTACAAAAATGCTCACTGCAGGTGGACTCATTGTCCTCTGAAAAAAAGATAGAAGAGAGATGGTGGCTCACAACCTATTTTGAGCTGTTAAAATTTGCATCTTACGTATGCATGAATTACATTTCCATTTAAGCACAATAATAGACTTTATATCTAATTCTAGTTCAACACTTTGCCTCACTCTTCATTCGCAAAATTTTGATCTTCAACTTCGCACTGCTCTGCTCAAATTTTCATCATGCGCACTACATGTTGCATTCATTACTTCATCTATATCAAAACATCGAAAATAATCTAAAGTATATATCCACATCTAGTAGAACATCAATTAGTTCGGCCTAATTAGATGTAATATCTAAAGTATAACTTGTCGGCTCCAAAACTTATCATCCATAACACACACCACAATTCAAACCTCAAAATACCTTAAGCTAGGTCAACATGGACCTATAATAGATCCCACATAAGGTAGAAATACTTATCCATACTTTGCACAATATCAAACATGTTAGGTTGGCTCCATATAAGACCTAAAAGCTAAAAGCTTCATTTGTGTATCCACATCTTGACATGTGGACCTCAAAACTCGATACCATCTAGAATTCATGCTCAGTTGACATTTGACAACTTAACTTAAACACTGCAAATCCAAAAGCTCATTCACAGAGAGGTGAGGAATCTCCCACAAAAACACACTATACAAAAAAATGATTGTAATATGCCAGGCCAAACTCTATTAATCATAACTCTCAAACTACTTTGCTAAAAATATGATGAAATATGGGAATTGAATGTATCTAACAACCACACAAATTGGGTTAGAATCATAGAGAAAAATATTCCTATGCAGAGTGGTGTGGAACCAAAAACTAATGCATTGTAACACTGAATTGGTAGTTTTGACACTTAGTCATATTTCCACACAATAGATCTTTTCAGACTAGCTCAACTTGCCCAAATGTCTTCTATAGTAACTCCAAAACTGTTAGGATTAATCAAAATGTTCCACAACAATGTTGACATCAATGGCAACACTGTATCACGTCGTTAAGAGTCATCCATGCTCATGTTTCAAAACAACATCATTAATGACAAACTTCAACAATCTCCTCAAGCTTCCAACAACAAGCACATTGAGATCCACATGCACTACATTCAAGAGTTGATTCATGGGGAGATCAATAATCTCAAGTACTATCTAACATCTGATCTGATTCATGGGGAGATCAATAATCTCAAGTACTATCTAACATCTGATTTGATTCTTGACATCTTCACCAAACCCTTTACTGAGGACAATTTCCTTCATTTGCGAGCTTTGCTTGGAGTGCGATTGGTGTCCTCTTTGGGGGGCTACTTAGTCCTTATCTTCTTCTCTCTCTATTTGTGGGGGGCTTCTTTGGGAAGGAATTTGATACATGTACATGGGTATCTAACATGATAACATGGCCTCATTTGTTGGGATCCATTATCTTTTACATCCTTCTAAGTTGTGCTTAAGGGGGGTGTTGGTGCATGTTTTTATTTTTCTAGTGGGATAAGTTATTTTTCCTTAGTTATAGATTTTTCCTAAATTTTTATTAATCTTTCTTAGGATAATAAAGTGAGTATCATTTAATAACTAGGAGATAAAGTGATGAGTTGTCTCGACCCTTTAAGGGTGGAGTATTTACTTTTTCATCACTTTATTTAATGTTGGTGGTTAGTGGTGGTCAATTCCTATTGGTTGATTTTCCACCTCCATCCTCTCCTTAGTTCTATATAAACTCCCTACCTAGCTTGTTTTTTCTTTTATCTTGGAAGCTCTTAATGCAATTCTATCATCCTAACATTGCATATCTTTTAAAGTTTTGGTTTGCATTGTTTATGTTTTCCAATTTATATAACTTTGAATTTCTCTTATAAAGTTCCTTGAGTTATTCAATCTATTTCAAATTTCTAACATCTCCTTACCTCTCCTTCCCGCCCTCATTCCCTTTCTACTCTCTTTTTCCCTCTCTCCCTACCTCGCTTTCTCTCTCCCTAGTTCTCCCTCTCTCTCTACTTACCTCTCCTTACCTCTCCCTCTCTACCTACTTACCTCAAGAGAGAGAGAGGTATAGAGTAAGGGAGAGGTAAGTAGAGATAGAGGAAGAGGGGATATGGAGAGAGGGAGAGAGAATGAGAGAGAGAGGGGGGAGGGAGAGGTAAGGAGGTAGAGAGTGAGAGGTGAGATAAAGATAAGCAGAGAGGGAAGGGGAGAGAGAGATAAGTAGAGAGAGAATGAGGGAGATAGAGAGGTCTAAAACTCAAGGAAATAGAGAGAGTGATATAGAAAGAAAGAAATATGATAGGAGCTTGTTCATTTTTAAAAAAATACAAGATCTTCCAAAACCTAGAATCTACATTATAACTCTTACAAATCCAAAATCATTCTCAAACATCCTGAAATTATATACATGAAATATAACTTAAAAGTATAAAAAATAAATGTATATTAATAAATGTCCATATATAAAGAGCACATTACAACACGCTCATGTTATGTCTTTTATAGGACCAAAAAGTGGCCCCCCATCTTTTTGCACTTATCCCATAGGTCCATTTATTGCATTTTGACAAGTATTTTTTATCATTGAAGGCCATATCACAACTATTATGCCCATACTAGGGATGATCCCATCTTTCATTCTATCTCTAATCCGTTACTATGATGCCCACAAATACAATTTTATGACATACTTGGATGATTATATGCATTAATATGCTTATCATTTGTTATTGATTTAGCACATGATTATGATTATGATTATCTCACAATAAATTTCATTAATAATATATTATTATCTATCCATATAAACACGATGTATCTAAAAATAGTTCAATGAATCCAGGATAGTTAATTAAATGGGGACATAGTCTCATTTCTATATTCAATCTATTTCAGGGCATGTGAAACAAAAAATTGGGAAATATAGTTTTCATCCTGTATGAGCTCTAACTTTGTTTCTTCGTTACATTTACTCTATGCATGTTTGAGACATGATTCATGCTTAGAGATTCAAATGCATGTTTGAGACATGATTCATAATTACACACCTAACCCTATAATTATCACTTATACCTACGTGTATGTGAATACAATCCCAATCCAATTGACTTATCTATTTAATTCAAATCCATAATCTAGTTACAATCCATAATCCATCCTAACAAACACTAATACATGTTTGTGAATACAATCCCAATCCAATTGACTTATCTATTTAATTCAAATCCATAATCTAGTTACAATCCATAGTCCATCCTAACAATCCATAATCCATCCTAACACTAATACATGTTTGACTCATCTATAATCCATCCTAACAAACACTAATACATGTTTTTGACTCATCATTTATCACTAATACATAAGTATGTGAATACAATCCCAATCCAATTGACTTATCACTAATACATAAGTATGTGAATACAATCCCAATACAATCCCAATCCAATTGACTTATCACTAATACATAAGTATGTGAATACAATCCCAATCCAATTGACTTGTCTTGTTAATCTAGATCCATAATCTAGTTGCAATCCACAATCCATCCTAAAAACACTAATCCAACCTAGACTCATCATTTCCATGATTGTAAATAAAAATAAAATAGCTAGCTAACCTCATTCCACTTTAGTCCAAGCCAACTTTACACAAAACTTCATTATATATGTAAAAGAAATATTATATTCATTTATTCTAATTATTGAAATCATCCATCCACCATCCAGAGATGGTCTAATAGTCTCTTCAAAATAAACACACAATTCCAATTCCATTAAACCCTCATCTTAGTGTGTGAGTCGTGTTATGTATCAAAATAGTTTTGAATACGAACACCTATCAATCTTTTTTTTAAGTTAACGTCACCTTAGTGTCTGTCACGTAACAGTTATTCTAAAGTTTATAACGTTAATGTTAAAGCTTGTTATCTATCAATTTTTTTTTAATGCTACCAACTATCAATCTGATTTTTAAAAATTCCCACGGCACAAGTTAGACACAACATAAAACAAAACAAAATATTAGGATTTTAATCTCCACATACACAAATATCTGAAAACATTTCCAAATTTGTATGTAATCCACATAGATGACTGTCTAAATCATCTCCAAATTTGTATTTGTATGTGATCCACTATCTTCATTACTTTAGCACACATTTTCTTCAGTCAGAAAGCTAAGAAACTGAATTCAATCTAAGATTGACTATTGCCTAATTATTACATTTAATAAATTAACCTATATTAAACACCAAGGAAAGTTATTTTCCCTCTTCAAAAGTTTCCAAAATAATAATAATACGCTCTCAAACATAAGTTAATTTGATGAGTAACATTACAATCCTCCTTGATTGTCATATTAATACTCTTTAGTTTCCATTAAAATTATAAAGCATGTACCTCATTTTTGTATGATGTTACCCCTTTTCTACTCCTTGAATGAAATAAGTTCTCAAAGGTTTATATTTATGCAATATGATAACCCTTCAAAGATCCTTACCACTATATTCCTGAATCAAATGGAGCTCTAACTAAATTCAATATATCGAAAGGAAATTCGACACCTTGATCGATAAAGGAACAGAGGAAGCATTCTAATTTAGTTCTTCCAATTTTCTATTTTACTATTTTTAACACAAGGGCATTGACAAAAGACTGGATTTAAATATGCAATTCATTAAAAGAAAACAATACTTGCCATTACAAGCAAAAGATACTGCTGCTAAATAAATAACAGCCAAAGAAAAACTATACATTCAGCTAGATGCGGCTTGGCTTATGAAACTCGCACCATGATATAATTTACGTGAATGAAACATCATCTTTGATGTCATAGACACTTCGTCAAACTTGGGCAGTGTGGATAAATAGGTAACTCGTGAGAACTATGATTTCTTCTCTTGGGATCTCATCCAAAGATCTTTGAGTACATAACATCAGCTGTGTGAAATGTGGTGTGATCTTTTTGGAACCATCTTGAGATCTAATTGCATACTTGTAACTTGTGTATCCGGTCCTCCTCTATCCACTTCCTTTCCTCTTTCCCTCTCTTGCTTGTCTCTCCTCTCCCTTTCCCTTTCTCCCTTCTCTCTTTCTTCCTCCCCTTCTTCTTGTGCCTCTCTCCTCTCTCTTTCCTTCTCTTCCTTCTTTCCTTTCTCTCTTTCTTCCTCCCCTTCCTCTTGTCCCTCTCTCCTCTCTCTTTCCCTCTCTTCTTCCTCCTCTCTCCTTTTAGCTCCCTCTCTCTTTTTCTTTTCTTTTTCCCTTCTTTCTTCCTCTTCCCCCTCTTCCTTCCTCTCTTCCTCCTCTTCCTCCTCTCTCCTCTTTTTCTTTTCTTTTTCCCTTATTTCTTCCTCCTCTTCCTCCTCTTCCTTCCTCTCTTCCTCCTCATGCTTCCTCCTCTCTTCCTCTCTCCTCTCCTCTTCTCTTCTCTTCTCTTCCTCCTCTCTCTTCTCCTTCTCTTCCTCCTCCCTCCTCTCCCTCTCTTCCTCCTCCTCTCTCTTCCTCCTCTCTTCCTCCTCCTCCTCTCTCTTCCTCCTCTCTTCCTCCTCTTTCTTCTTCCTCTCTTCCTCCTCCTCCTCCCTCTTCCTCCTCTCTTCTTCCTCCTCCTCTCTCTTCCTCCTCTCTTCCTGCTCCTCCTCCTCTTTCTTCTTCCTCTCTTCCTCCTCTCTCTTCCTCCTCTCTTCCTCCTCCCTTTCCTCCAACCGTTCAGCACAAGAAGGACATGTAAATATGACAGCATCCCTCTGAGCATCCAACATCTCAGCAAGATAATCACTAGAAACACCGAATCCCAATGCTACAGTATCCTTATGCAATACATTCAACACAGAGTTTGCTCCAGCGAGGAATTGTGGTCGGTTGTATCTGGAACAAGTACTGAACCCCAAAAATTCAAATGATTCATTTCCAAATGACAACTGAGACATTGGATAAAATTGAGGCACCACAAACACATCTCCTTGACTAACCCTTATATTCTCTGCAGAGCTACCATTTGGATACACTATTTGCACCAGCCCTCCTCCTCTAGTAACAACCCCAATCTCAGTAGCTCGAGGGTTCCAATGTGGAGAGAGCATTGTTCCCTGCAATATTAAAAATATAGTGAAACACATACAATTAGCCAATACTTGTGAGACTTGATATTAATCAAATGTTCTTGTAGACAATTTGTTCTGTACCTCGGTTAAATTCACCATGAAAATGTTAAGATCAGAAAATTTCAATGGGGAATAGTCTTTCCTATCCACAACTTTGGTCCATCCATACTTGTTATGAAAACTTGGCTTCTTATTTAATATGTTGAAGGCTTTCATCTTCTTTTTGTGCCCTCCTAGTAGGGCTCCTAAGGCATTTTTTGTACTTAGTATGTATCTCTTTCCCCTGTCCTCGATCAAGCTTTTATGTTTTGGAGTCACTGAATGAACAATAGGTCCATAATTCTGCCCGCTTAGCAACTCTTTAATTTCCTCAGCAGAGACCTACATGGAAATTATCTATAAGATCATGCAGTTATATTCTAAGAGATCTTCCCTGGGCGGTAATATAAGCTGATTATAATGCTGTACTTTCACTGAATTCTTATAGGAAAATCTTTAAAAATAAAAGCACGGTGAAAGAACACCTTACCTTGAAAGCTGATCTTAAAATTTCTTGATCAAATCCTGAGAGGATACTAGTAGGATTGACATACCCCCCTCCAACAAAAATCATCTGTTATATCAAAGAAGAAAATCATTAAATGTCTCATGAATAACATACAACCTATGCATATTTGGCATTATAAAAACTACAAAACCCAAAAGATCCTAGGCAATAAATATTATTACTTGAAGCATCCTAGGCAACATAGTCACTCCAAAAGTGGGAAAAACCGAATATTTTTGGGATTTAAACTGATATTTGTCCAACTACTAGACATGGTCATCTTGGAGGAACTAAATAATTCACCCTGTCAAATCCCACAAAAATCAAATTTCTGATGATGAATCATGCTAACTACAATTATCCTCATGTTTAGTAATCATTACAAGTTATAATCATTATATAAGCCTAGGTTTGACCCACCACTTATTGCTTGCCATGCATTTCCACATACAACATAGATTTTAATATTCATTCACAATGTTGCTGAATAATTCATGGAGTGACCATGGTTTTTGTGAGTTTACTAATCAATATACCTTTTCAATGATCCTTCGCCTAAATACTACTAATCACTCTACAATGTGATTATTGAATAAGCTCTAGTTCTACAACAAAACAATCAAAGCTAGCCATATTACCCTAAAAGATCAACCAATAGAGATATCTAACATACCCTTCTATGAAACATTCATTAGTATGCATATGAATTAAAATCCAAACCTGAGATTCATCTCCTTCCATAACATGAGCATCAGATTTAGCCCTCTCCATAATGCCAATGAGCCTAAGCCTCTCAACATCCCCTGTATTAAACACATAGAAGACACGCCCAGCAGGAATCCTATATATATCTCCAACTTTCAGATCTCTTTCAAACAATTGATTTTTCCAAACCAATCCAACCCTTGCTTTTCCTGCATTGACAATGAAATATTCAGCCAACTACATCCTTTTAGTCAACCCCAATTGTTCCAAATAAATTAGACTTCGCCCACCTGCTAATTCTCTAAATTTAGTAAAACCTCACCTGTGTGAACATAGAGCACATAGTCTCTATTCAGGAACAAAGGAAGCAACAAGGAACTGAGCTCCATGGTTATAAAACTTAAGTCAATAGGGCCTCTGCCATATATTTCATGCACCTCATTTGTAATTCTAAGTGACCTAATCACACCAGCATCAGTCCTGGCTACTTCACTAAAATTCCTATAAACAAATGGACTTTGTTCTTTGGAATCCACAACTATAATCGTTGCAATAAAGAAGAAGAAGAAGAAGAACAGAGTTGATAATGCAGAAACAAACTTCATTGTTTCAGAGTTTCCAAACTGTTTTGCCATGAATTGGGTCTTACCATCTTTGAAGTAAGAAAGATGGATTTTTATGTGCCTGAATTTTCTGTGGGTTTGGTCCATTGTGTGAATCAGATTCTGTTGGATCTCATCCGTGGCAATGTGTTTTGACACGTTGATGGTCTTCATGCATACAATTACATAGTGTCACCACCTTATGCAAGCTTAAGACACGCAGAAAAAGGTGTGTTTTCCTAAATGAAAAAATATTGAAATACAGAAAGATCTGCATTACTATAATGCATTAAGATCAATACACGTTGCACTGTTTTAGTTTTACATTTGGCCTTTTAAGGTTATTGCCTTATGATTAAAAGGACTGAAGAAGCCTTAAGAGTGAGGGTAAAGACGCTTAAAACAAAGGATTAATTCACCGTGCATGGGTATTATCATATGAAGTTTGGAAATCAGATTTCAGTCTTTTTTGTGTGATTTAATATTTTGTTTGCATCTAGAGTTTGGTTGGAGTCTTTTTATATTTCCCAATTATTTTATGTTTTTCTCCCAATGTACTTACAGGATTGACCTTAATTTCATTGGAATTTATTTCTTGATTGCATACAGTTTTATATTGGAGATCTTTTGAGACTTATTTACCTTTTATTGCTTGATTAAATCCAATACCTAACTCAAATTAGCATGATTATATAATCTAGGGACGTCTGGTTTTTGATCAATAATTTTTTCTCTTATATCTTTGACTGCTTCTAATTGAGTTTCAAAACCCAATTTAGGGTTTAAACCACACTACATAATTTGGTCACATTTAAATTTGAATAAGTAAAAAAATTCGGTTTTTGTTTTGTTTTCTTATTGAATCTTTCCAAAGTTCAAATCTATTCTGATGTGAGATTAGGGACATGTCTACGAAGTTAAATGTACAATATTCTTGAAAGTGTTTTTTTCTGTATATGCACTTTTTTATTTATTATTAATATATGTATTTTTTTAATAAAAAAAATAGTGTGTCCTAATCTTTATTGTTATTGATCTATAAAAATCATTTTTAACACATTCTATCAATATAATCAAATAAACTATCACAAATTTAAAGACAACGTGAATAAGTGATTCCTGTCATTTTCTTTTTGATTCAATTTGTAATTAAAAAATGAATTATTTTTTATAATTTTTTTATTATCAATTTTTAATTTTTTTTTCTATAATTTCATTATGAGTGGCATTTTATCACAACAATTTATTTACAATAAGTATAATATTTATTAACACCAATATCTAGCACGTGAATATCTTTATTAATTTTTTAATTGGTATCAATTAAAAATTAGACCCACATTCTACCATAACATGTTTCTCATTGTCTATTTGTTAATTTTTTTTTGTTGTAACAATGACATCATTGTAGAATATAATGTAATTTTTTGATTTTTTCTAGTTTGCTGATTTTGTTAATTTTTCTAGTTTGTAACAATTTGTTTTGATTTTTTTTAATGAATCTATCTTATAAAATAAATAATATTAAAAATACATTATTATTGCCATTTATGACATAGTGTGATGGTTAAATTGTGGCATCACTGTTGTAGTTATCAAGGTTCAAACCTCTGCTAGGCCATTGTGATTGTGGGTATTATGCCCCCATTGATCCAATGTGTTTGTAGTTGTGAACCTTCACGTTGAAGATGGTGTTCATGCCCATGTCTTCATCCTCCAAACCTTCATTGGGCTAGTGTTCTCGTGGCATTTTTTACCCTATTGGGTTGTTGCACTTGTGCATTTGGACTATTTAGATTAATGTAGTGTGTTCATGCTACAGATCAGGTCCCCTATTTGTAGCCTCACATGGTTCAAGCTAGGCTAAAAATTCTCAAGGTACTAATAAAAAATACATTATTATTAGAGTTAGTGTCCTATTCACTTGCAATCTTACATTTAATGTTGTTTTATCCAAACACCTTCTAGAGGGTGTAACTTTTGATCTAGAGCTTTGATTTTAATTTTTTTTGACTTAAAGATCTTGACGAGTTGAACACGTTAAATTGATCAACTACTAGTTTGGAGATCATTAAAACCCCCAAAAGCCTCTCAAAAGAGAAGGAAACAAGCTCCAAATTTTCACAATGTGATACCTAAGAAAAATAGAAGGGTTGGAGATAGACTTGAGATATAATTGTAATGGCATTGAATAAGGTCATGATAAAAAATAACAATTAGAGTTACATCAGAGAATAGTGGAGCATCTTTTCATAAATGGTGGGACCCATGTTTGTTGGGTTCTTCATCATGGAGTACCAGTATTGGGATTGGTTCCTATTAGGAGCTATGGGATTAAATATGTCGTTAGTTGGTTTCTATCTTGGGTGCATGTTTCAATGCATAGTAGGGATTTTTTCTTGTGAACCATGGTTTTGGTAGCCACTACTTTACTAAATCGTCTTGTGATTTCTTGTTTCCTTTTGTTCTATATATTGAGAGTATGAGATTTATATAGTGTTATGAAAGGGAAGTGATGTTAAGTAGCTAAGATACTATTAGATTGAAGAAGATTGAATGGATTGTATTGGTGTAATCGCGTTCTTAAGATTAATTTGAGAGCAATATCTTTTTGGCAATGGAGATTTTTCCAGAAATATTTCTCAACGTAAATTTAGTGTTGCTTATATATTTAGATTTCTTCTTCATTGCTTCATTAATATTATATATTTCATAACCCAATTTTATTGCATATTTATTATAATACATAAAATTCAATTATTGAAGAAATTCAATTAAATATTAAATGGAAATTTTAGAATTTTTGAAAAATGAATGAAAGAAGTTGATTGATGTTGACTATGCGAACTTTTGGAAAATATTTTTATATGTTACCAAGAATTGAACGTTACTAATCAATTTGCAAGTACAAGTGTGTGCAGTTGCAGGGTGACAGGTTGCAGGACGAGAACACAGTTGAAGTAGGATTGTTTAGTCGAATAGAACAGTAAGCCAGTTGGAATTTGGGTGCACACACCACAAAATAGCATGATGATTTGCATTTGAACTAATTTGCATATATAAGAGAATGTAATTTCCTCACTTGTATTGTTTCAGTGCTTGAATAATGAATGGTTTATAGGATTAAATTGAGATAGTGTATGGAACCTATAAGCCATTACAAAACAAGCAACTTATATATGAATATATATATATATATATTACATATATATATATATTACATATATATATATATATAAATTACATATATATACATACATATACGTACATACATATATATTCAAATTCATATTGAATTCAAAGTTGATAACTGATATATTATGAATCAAACTGTGGAAATAAATGAAAAAATCTCAAGGAAAATCCGCGATGGACGTGGCCTGCCAAAATCATAAAGACAAATTTCAAAATTAGAGGTCGACGACATGGCCATAACGCCATCGCCCCAAAAAACATGCAAAAAAATAGTGTTGTTTCCATTTTTGAAGGGGAACCCAAGCGAAAAAGTAGAAAAGAAGAAAGTAATTTGGGGAATTCGAAAGGAAAAAGTAGGGATGAACTTGAGACTAGGAAAAATTTGAGGAAAATGACATCAAAGTTTGATTGGGAGGTAATTTGATCTCCATATTTTTGCATAGACTTACCTTTATTGCTAATATTGAATCATGCACGAAGTTTTTCCTTCATTCTAATCAAGTGATATCATGGCACCATGAAAATGAGGTCATTGTTCTATATGTGAATCGTGTTGGGAAATTCTGCCTCAACGTTTCTGGTTTTCCCTTGAAGATTTGGTGTTTTCCCTCTTGGTCTGGCCTTTACCGCGACGATTTTGATCGGTTTCAGTCTAGCGGTTACCACCTTACCGCGCGCTGTGAGTTCACTCAACGCGGTAATGTGGTAAGGCCGCTTACTGTTGGCTTGGCGGTTACCGCCATATCGCAGTCGGTGGGTTGACTCACTGCGGTAGCGCGGTGAGACCACCTGCGATGTTCTTGGTGGTTACTGCCATACTGCAGGCGGTGGGTCCTCTCACTGTGATAGCATGGTGAGACTGCCTGCGGTCGGGTTCGGTGGTTACCGCCATTCCGTGGCCAGTGAGATGGATGACCGCGGTGGCCGCGGTAAGACTGACAGTGGCCTGGCTGGCGGTTACCGCCATACCGCAACCAATGCCTTGGTTGACCGCGGTGGCCACAGTAAGACTGCCAACGGCCTAGTTGGCGGTTACCGCCATACCGTGGCCAATGCCTTGGCTGACCGTGGTGGTCGTGGTAAGACCGCTAGTGGCCTGGCTGGCAGTTACCGCTATACCGTGACCAGTGCTTTGGCTAACAACGGTGGTCACGGTAAGACTGTCTGCAGTCTACCAAGGCATTTACTGCCATACCGCGAGGCGTGTTGGACAGGGCTGCGGTGGAGCGATAGGAGCTTGGATGAGCTCAGGGAAGTGTTTGACCGAGTTGGACTCGGTGTTAGATTGGCAGGCGAATGGCAGGGCGACATGTGACAGTTTGGCAGCATCTGGTTGGCCGATGACAAAGGAAAAGGTTGAGCTCAGTGATGACTTGGGCCAGAGCTCAAGGGAGCTCGGATGGCTCATCGCCATACCACTACAAGTTCCTTTGAGCTCGATGGTAACACGGTAAAAGGAAGATGGGCTTGAAGCTCGATTGACTAAGCTGGACCGACAGTCAAACTGCGACAACGAATGTGATGGCGACACGTGGAAGATTTTTTTGATCTAGTTGGCCAGAGGATTTTTTCCTGATTGCGATAGAGTTGTACTATGTGGCTCGATGCAGCTATATAAGTGATGCACGTTATCAGGGAATGGTCGTGCTCTTGCAGGTAGGATAGTTATTATCCTGGATGACCGTTGCTAGCAAGGATGGGTTGAACAGGTTTGCACACAGTGTAAGATTATATATGATCTGGTGTGCAGTTCGAGATAAAGATTATGAGCGATATCAGAGAGAGGCAGAGAGTGTTTGAGCTCTTCAACAGTGAACACTTTGACTCTTGGATCTGATAAGATGTGAACTTGTGAGGCCAAGAGACTGGGCTGGCTGTGACAGTCTTTTGAGAGGAGCTGAAGGGAATCTACACAGTATGTCATGAGGACATTGTAACTGTGTGATGATTCCATTCCTGTGTTGGCTGTGTTCTTTCTCCAGATGAATAAGATGTAATATCCTAAAGAGCATAGCTTTGATCTTGTATTGTAACCTTCTTTTAGTTACTGAATAATACATGTGAGCTGAATGTTTTGGAGGTGGGATTTTTTACTCGAAAGGGTTTTCCCAACGTATATCTGTGTGTTCATAGTTTTGTCTTTCATGATTATCTATTTGTGTCGAATCTATTTTCTGTTTGCATTCACTTCTCTCAAAGGATCAATGGGGGATCAACTGTGCCTATTTCCGCTTTATGACATTGTTGGTTGTGTCTTTGTTGTGATTTTGAATTTAAATCACTAAGGCACCGTTGTCTTAGATGCATATCTTGATGACAAAACCGAATCCGTATCCCCAACAAGTGGTATCAAAGCTAGTAGCTTGTTGCTCTTGATACCAACAAGTGGTATCAGAGCATGTTTTGTTGAAGTTCTGTGTTTTCTCCTGTGAAGATTTCTTAGCTTGGCAAGCTTGAGGAAGTCTGGAGAATTCGGTTGGTGATTGATCCTTCAGTGAGTGGAAGTGTGTGCTTCTTTGATTCAACACATAGTTTGAAAGACACTGGAGATGACTGGAGTTGGTCATGTTGTGGCAACATGGTCTGCAGCTGTTGACTGGTAACAAAGTTCCTGGTGCAAAGGGCGTGAGGTGTTTTCATGCCTGAGTTGCACCGAAGCGTGGTGTTCATACTGGGTGTCTGTGTGAGAGGCTCCCTGGCGGTATGGACTTGCCTGTGTTGTTGTTCAACTATGGAGAGTTGTGCTTGTGTTGGGTGTTTGTTTTGACTTAGCACTGAAGGCAGTTTCTCTGGTGCTCTGATTGCATGGAGGCTATGAAGTGACCTTGGTGGTCTATAACTTCTAGATAGCCTGGCTCTCTCTTTGGCTTATGTATGACTATGGCATTGGAACTAGTCTAAAATGGACCTATTATTCATGTGTGCCTATGTCTTGCACTTGCATGGTTTCAGATTCATGTCTTTGGCTCTAAAGGTTTTGTGTAGACTTTCCTAAAAAAATTATGTTGCATTTTCATGTACTTTCATTGTTCTGGTTAACTATGATGGTTGTGTGCAGACTCCCGAGTAGTCCAGATGAGCAATGAATATGGAGATGCGTGGGTGTTTTGGAAACACTGTGGTTTTGCAGGTTTTGCACGGTCAAGTAAAACTTGTGGTTTGTGGAGCTGTTGTCTGCTATTTTCCAGATCCTGGTTTGGGGTTACTGGATGAGATAGCTGCAGTTCTACTAGACTTGAGGAGAGTTTCTTCTCTACATGAGAATGTTGGTATGTGTTTTTCCATTCGGCATTTCTTGTGGTGATGCTTTGATGGTTTCCTAGACTATGGTTCTTGGGTTGTGGACGTGTTTGGCAAATCGGATTTGTTGCTGATCTTGTGTTTGAGTCATGCTTGTCTACTTTGGCTGTTCTCTTTGATGATCTCAATTTTGCAATTTCTAGTGCGATGATAGATTTGCATGTTTACTTTTGGTTGCATCCACGAGTTGTGCAATGTTGTGGGTTGTCCTTACCTACATGATTGTTGTGAGACAACTTGGAAGTGGACTATCAATATCCACGAGGTTGTAACTGCATGGTGTAGATCTGTTAGCTGACCTTGTCTGTGGTCACTTGTGCATTGTCGTGGTTGTTTTGAGATGAGAGGAGGAATGGCGTTTGAGTACTGAAATAGTCAGTGATGGGGATTTGAAGCATGTGAATCACATTGTCATGAAGAGCTGGGTACACTGGCATAGTGTAAGCTTTTGATGGTGATGGGGTGGTCAGTCATGGTGCTTGGAAAGCTCGGTGTCACGTTGTAGTGGGAGCTTTAGCAGTGACTGGTGTTCTTCTTTGGTGTTGCAGTTGCTGAGTTATTTTGCATCTGCATGGTCACTATTTGAAGATGTGCAACATCTTGGAGCCATGAAGGACCTTGGTAGTCTTTGGCTGAGATGCTGGTGGTGCTTGACAGGTGATGTTGGTTTAGAGTTTGGTTGCTTTATGTCATGGCATACTCTTGCTTGTGCATTAGAATTTTTGGCATATTGCTTTGCTCTTGAAGACCATGGACATTTCACTTGAAGCATGGTATCTCCTATGGAGATGTGTAGATCATGGTGTCATGATAAGTTCCTGTTCTAGGTTTGGAGCTTTGACAGTGATCTAGGGTTTTTTTTTGGTTTGAGTACATTGGTCATATGTTGGTGGACTTCTTGGTTGCTGCAGTATTGTAGATTGGAGTTAGCATGAGATGACAAGTTGCTGGTACTCATGGATGTATGGAGAATAAGGTGAGGCTGGAATTCTTATGAGAATGTTGTTCTTACAGCTGAAAGTCTGAATAGCCCGCACCTTGGTTGAATGTGAATTCAATAGAGACCATGAAGGAGAATGCTCTTGGGTAAGTCACTTTGGCTTGTATATCTTGAATGAGCATGTTTTCCTCTCTTCTTGGTCTACTCGTCAGTGTTTGTGTGAAAGGTATTTGCCCATTATACTTTTTAGGTGTGTTATGCTTTATCTTTCATTGGTATGAATCTTGAGTTGTTGTTTTAATATTCTAGAGGTTTCATAATGGAAGATGGAAAGCATGGTTGATCTCCTTGTGATTTTTAGGACTGACAGGAGATGATTATATGGTTAAGTCTGATCTTCTTTGAGGAGCTTACATCCATGGCTTTGTTGGATGTTGTCAAGGCTTTTCCCTTTGGGATGTGAAGAAGATCATTCTTGTCATAGCTTGCATTTAGATATGTGTGTAGAAGTTTGTGGTCATGTGTTGTCACTTGGGTGATGAAACAAAGGTGCCTGTGCTTCTTTCTTCATTCAAGTTTGGAAGAATTGTGGAAGACAGTTGAGATAAATGTTTCTTGCAGCAGGTGGTTGCAAGTGTTACAGATCTGTATGGCAGTTCCTTGAAACTACATAGTTCATTTCTTTGTGTAGTAATTTGGTGGACTTGGTATGCCTGGATCATGTGTGATGGTGTTATGATTTCATTTTTCTGGACAGTACCCTTGCAGTGGGAGTACCTAGACATGTTTGGTCTTTTGACTGGTTGACACAGGGTGCTCATTTGCAACTGAGATGGGTGGTTTTATGATGGCATGAGTCTGCTGCTGGTTTTGTGGTTGGATGTTTTAGCATAAGTTGTGGGTGCTGATTTTCAATCGTGTGGTTTGATCAGTTGGATGAGGGAAGTCAATTTTATGGTTGTTGTTCTAGTTGGTTGATTTCTTGTTCTAGAGAATGGTTTTGGTGTTTGCATGGTGCCTTATTGGTTTGCTGTTGTTTTTCCTTTTGCTGCCTGGAGGATCAAATGTTTGTATTTTAAAGATTTGGTGCAGGGGTCTTGGTTGTGAGCATGGAAGTGTGGTGTTGGTCCTTGTTCAGGTGTTTGGAGGATGCCTGAAAGTCTTCGGCAAGTGGGAGATTGTTGGGAAATTTTGCCTCAACTTTTGTGGATTTCCCTTGAAGATTTGGTGTTTTCCCTCTTGTTTTGGCGTTTATCGCGACAACTTTGACCGGTTTCAGTTTGGCGGTTACCACCTTACCATGCGCTATGAGTTCACTCACTGCGGTAATGCGGTAAGGCCACTTACTGTTGGCTTGGCGGTTACCGCCATACCATAGGCGATGGGTTGACTCACCATGGTTGCACGGTGAGACCACCTGCGGTGTTCCTGGTGGTTACCGCCATACCGCAGGCGGTGGGTCCTCACACCGCGATAGCACAGTGAGACCGCATGCAGTCGGGTCTAGCGGTTACCGCCATACCGCGGCCAGTGAGATGGCTGACCGCGGTGGTCGCGATAAGACTGCCAACGGCCTGGCTGGCGGTTACCACCATACCACGGCTAGTGCCTTGGCTGACCACTGTGGTTGTGGTAAGACCACCAGCAACCTGGCTGGCGATACTGCGACCAGTGCCTTGGCTGATCATGGTGGCCACGGTAAGACTGCCAACGGCCTGGCTGGCGGTTATTGCCATATCACGACCAGTGCTTTGGCTGACCGTGGTGGCCATGGTAAGACCGCCTGCACTCTACCAAGGTGTTTACCGCCATACCGTGAGGCATGTTGGACAGGGCTACGATAGAGCGGTAGGAGCTCGGATGAGCTCGGGGCAGTGTTTGACCGAGTTGGACTCGGTGTCAGATTGGCAGGTGAATGGTAGGGCAACACGTGGCAGTTTGGCAACATCTGGTTGGCCGATGATAAAGGAAAAGGCTGAGCTCGGTGATGACTTGGGCCATAGTTCGAGGGAGCTCGGATGGCTCACCGCCATACTGCGACAAGTTCCTTTGAGCTTAGCGGTAACACAGTAGAAGGAAGATGGGCTCGAAGCTTGATTGATCGAGGTTGATCGAGCTGGACCGACAGTCAAACTGTGATAGCGAATGTGATGGCGACACATGGAAGATCTTTTTGATTTGGTTGGCCAGAGGATTTTTTCCTGATTACGATAGAGCTATATTGTGTGGCTCGATGCAGCTGTATAAGCGATGGACGTTATCAGGGAATGGTCGTGCTCTTGCAGGTAGGATAGTTATTATCCTGGATGACCATTGCTGGCAGGGATGGGCTGAACAGGTTTGCACACGGTGCAAGATTATATATGATCTGGTGTGTAGTTCGAGATAGAGATGATGAGCGATATCAGAGAGAGGCAGAGAGTGTTCGAGCTGTTCAATAGTGATCAGTTTGACTCTCAAATTTGATAAGATGTGAACCTATGAGGCCAAGAGACTGGGCTGGCCATGAGGTTGGTTATGACAGTCTTTTGAGAGGAGTTTAAGGGAATCTACATAGTATGTCATGAGGACATTGTAATTGTGTGATGATTCCATTCCTGTGTTGGCTGTGTTCTTTCTCCAGATGAACAAGATGTAATATCCTGAAGAGCATAGCTCTGATCTTGTATTGTAACCTTCTTTTAGTTACTAAATAATACATGTGAGCTGAATGTTTTGGAGGTGGGGTTTTTTACCCGAAAGGGTTTTCCCCATGTATATCTATGTGTTCATAGTTTTTTCTTTCATGATTATCTATTTGCATTCACTTCTCTCAAAGGATCAATGGGGGATCAACTATGCCTGTTTCCATTTTATGGCATTGTTGGTTGTGTCTTTGTTGTGATTTTGAATTTAAATCACTAAGGCTTTGCCATCTTAGATGCATATCTTGATGACAGAACCGAATCTGTATCCCCAACAAGTGGTATCAGAGCTAGTAGTGTGTTGCTTGTGATACCAACAAGTGGTATTAGAGCATGTTTTTCTGAAGTTTTGTTTTCTCCTATGAAGATTTCTTAGCCTAGCAAGCTTGAGGAAGTCTGGAGAATTCGGTTGGTGATTGATCCTTCGGTGAATGAAAGTGTGTGCTTCTTTGATTCAACACATAGTTTGAAAGACACTGGAGATGACTGCAGTTGGTCATGTTGTGGCAACATGGTCTGAAGCTCCTGACTGGTAACAAAGTTCCTAGTGCAAAGGGCATGAGGTGTTTTCATGGGTGAGTTGCAGCGAAGCGATGTTCATACTAGGTGTCTGTATGAGAGGCTCCCTGATGGTATGGATTTGCTTGTGTTGTTGTTCAACTATGGAGAGTTGTGCTTGTGCTAGGTATTTTTTTTGACTTAGCACTGAAGATAGTTTCTCTGGTGCTTTGATTGCATGGAGGCTATGAAGTGACCTTGGTGGTCTGCAACTTCTGGATAGCCTTGCTCTCTCTTTGGCTTGTGTATGACTGTGGCATTGGAACTGGTATGAAATGGACCTGTTATTCCTGTGTGCTTGTGTCTTGCACTTGCATGGTTTCAAATTCATGTCTTTGGCTCTAAAGGTTTTGTGTAGACTTTCCTAAAAATTATGTTGCATTTTCATGTACTTCCGTTGTTCTGGTTAACTATGATGGTTGTGTGCAGACCCCTGAGTAGTCTGGATGAGCAATGAATATGGAGATGTGTGGGTGTTTTGGAAACATTGTGGTTTTGCAGGTTTTGCATAGTCAAGTAAAACTTGTGGTTTGTGGAGCTGTTGTCTGCTATTTTCCAAATCCTAGTTTGGGGTGACTGGATGAGATAGTTGCAGTTCGACTGGACTTGAGGAGAGTTTCTTCTCTGCATGAGAATGTTGGTATGTGTTTTTCCATTCAACATTTCTTGTGGTGATTCTTTGATGGTTTCCTAGACTATGTTGCTTGGGTTGTGGACGTGTCTGGCAAATCAGATTTGTTGCTGATCTGGTGTTTGAGTCATGCTTGTCTGCTTTGGTTGTTCTCTTTGATGATCTCAGTTTTGCAGTTTCCAGTGCGATGATTGATTTGTAGGTTTACTTTTGGTTGCATCCATGAGTTGTGCAATGTTGTGGGCTGTCCTTACCTACATGATTGTTGTGAGACAACTCGAAAGTGGACTATGAATATCCACGAGGTTGTAAATGTGTGATGCAGATCTATTAGCTGACCTTGTCTGTGGTCACTTGTGCATTGGCGTGGTTGTTTTGAGATGAG
Source organism: Sequoiadendron giganteum (assembly GCA_007115665.2). Lineage (NCBI taxonomy): Eukaryota > Viridiplantae > Streptophyta > Pinopsida > Cupressales > Cupressaceae > Sequoiadendron > Sequoiadendron giganteum. The sequence continues at coordinate 62,277,730 of CM021100.1, read as the reverse complement.
AGGAGGAATGGCGTTTGAGTACTTAAATAGTCAGTGATGGGGATCTGAAGCATGTGAATCACGATGTCATGAAGAGTTGGGTACACTGACATAGTGTAAGCTTTTGATAGTGATGGGGTGGTCAGTCATGGTGCTTGGAAAGCTCGGTGTCACGTTGTAGTGGGAGCTTTAGTAGTGACTGGTGTTGCAGTTGCTAAGTTCTTTTGCATCTGCATGGTCACTATTTGAAGATGTGCAGCATCTTGGATCCATGAAGGACCTTGGTAGTGTTGTGCAATTTTGCACACATGCCCCACCTTAGGTAGGGACCCTCTTTTTTCGCTCTTGGCGGGATTCTTTGCTCCCATCTCATTTTACATGCCCCTTATTTTTTTGTCCTAGTTGGTCAACGTGCCCTGCAAAGTCTCATTTTTGGCTAACCATTTTTTGCCCCGAAAATAAAAAATGTCTAAGTCTTGGGTTTTTAGGGTTTTGCCTCCCCGCTTGCTCAATTCACTTTTTCCTTCATTTTTGTCTTTGGGGATAGATTTCCTATGGATTTGGGCATTTTTGTGGTGCCTAAGCGAATTGCCAAGGTTTGATTAAGTTTCAGGAAGTTTTGAAAATTCCAAAACAACATTCCTGCAGTAGCATTCCTAGAACAACATTCTGGCCTCTTGTCTTTGGAACGTCTAAGCGCTCCTCCGATTTGAATACGAACTTTGACTCAGATGCTAAAATTGGATCTTATCCTCTTTTGAACTTTCAACTTTCAAATTTTCAGCTGGGAGATACCATCCAGAGTTCCATGCTCTGTCAGCCGTTTTCAAAACAACATTTCCAGAATGACATTTTGGCCTCACATCTTCGGAACGTCCAAATGCTCATTCGATTTGAAAAGGGACTTCGACCCAGATGGTAAAATTAGATCTTATCCTCCTTTAACCTTTCAAAATTCAAATTTGCAGAAAGGAGGTACCATCCAGAGTTGCATGCTTTGTCAGTCGTTTTGAAAACAACATTTCCAAAACAGCATTCTGGCCTCTTATCTTTAGAACGTCCAAGCGCACCTTCGATTTGAAAACGGACTTCAACCCAAATGCCAGAATTGGATCTTATCCTCCCCGAACCTTTCAAATTCCAAATTTTCACCTGAGAGATACCATCCGAGGTTCCATGCTCCATTCACCGTTTTCAAAACAACATTTCCAAAACGGCATTCTGACATCACGTCTTCGGAACATCCAAGCGCTCCTCTGATTTGAAAACTGACTTCGACCCAGATGGTAAAATTAGATATTATCCTCCCTTGACCTTTCAAATTTCAAATTTGCAGCAGAGAGGTACCATTCGGAGTTCGATGCTCTGTCAGCCGTTTTCAAAACAACATGTCCAGAACAACATTCCAGGCTCATGTCTCTGGAACGTCCAAGCGCACCTCCGATTTGAAAACGGACTTCGACCCAGATGGTAAAATTGGATCGTATCCTCCATGAACCTTTCAAATTCCAAATTTGCAGCTAGGTGGTATCATCTGGGTCACCATGCCCTGTTCGTCGTTTTCAAAACAACATTTCGGCCTCTCATTTCCGGTTTCAAGAAGCCTACCATGGGTCTGTCGACAGAACCATTTGATCTAGTGAGGAATACTACAAGTCCATCGAGAGGAGGCAGCTTTCAAGTAGTTTCAGCTATAGTAAAAGGGAAATCAACTACACGACAAAACTGCTATAGGGACTGGCCACTACAAGACATAATAGGGAAAAGACAACAGATGTATTTTAAATTGCTGAATATTGTAGGGTAGGTGAACCCCTAATGTAATTGAATTTTAGCCACATAATGTAAATCAATCTTAGCCATTCATTTGGGCTTTGGGAAACTATAAATAGGGGTCTCCCCCTCATTTGTAAAGGGTTGGAGAGCTGTTGTAAAAACATTCTGTAGCAATAGAAAGCAACATTGCATGATCTATGGGTGTTACTTTTGAGTTTGCTCATTATGTGTGCATGGTTCTACTTTCCAAGTTAGTTTTAGTTGTTAGTTTCTTGAATGGATGTGATGATGGACATTGCTATTACAGTATTTGATGACCTTTCAGCCCATATTTTTGGCACTTGTTGCTGACAAGCTATTGTGCAAAGTTAGCCTGAGCTTCTTTATCTGATTGCTACAACCTAGTTCACTTGCATGTTCATGATGTGTGTATGCAAACTAAAAATCTGCAGTCCTTAGAAGATTGCACTGGTTTTGTGTAACTATAGGATCCTCTTGGCCAAGAAAAACATAGTTTAGGGAGTTTGTCTACTGTAGCAGCCTCCATGATCACTGTTCATTCATAGTTTCCGATCCAGAAACCTTCTCTCTTCCCTGCCCTTTTTCCTTTTTTTTTAATAAGTAACCTTAGGCAAGGTTCATTGTACATTATAAAGCTAAATCTGATGTTGAAATGGAGTTCTTGACTGCTGTTTGAACCTACAACAAACACTCAACAACTCTCCCATCTTAAGAACTCCATTTGTAGATCCAACTTCCCCACTTTGTAACTCATCTGTAAGTTCGCCTTGTAATTCCAACAAATCACATAAATGAACTGAGATATTCCAAGCATTGTCAAGACCTAACATCTGAGAGACCTTGGGATAGTGTTCTGCAATTTGATTGTGGAAGATTTTCTTTCAAGAGAGGTGATGCACCTATGCATTACCTGAGTTGAGAAGTGCATAAAAATACCATCAACAAAACTGACGCTAAAAGGAGGGCATGACATGTTGAGGCTACAAAGCTGAATATTGGATGTTGATAAGAGCATTTTCAAGAAGAAATCTGAGATAAGGAGATCTTTTTTAATGTTGAAGCATAAAATCAAAAAATTCTGAAGGCAAAAGGCAGTTGAGTCGAAATGGAGCAACACGTGCAAATCAACATCACTCAGCTACATGTGGATTTAAATAGGAGATTGAGAAGGCCGTTGCAACAATTTGCATTGGTAGATAAGTGTATGATCCATTACACTTGTAGGCACAATGAATTGGAGTGTCTAACCTTCTTGAGTAGAATTGAAAGAGTCTTGCAAGGAAAGATTCCCTTTTGGGAAATATATTAGCCTTTAGCCCTTGTAGACCCAGAGGAAGAATTGACAACCATGGCAGCCAAGGCAGTTGAAGAGCTGATCCAAGAATGTTTAGGCAACAAAGATGGACCAAGATTGGAGGAAACACTAATGTCAAGCTCGTGTAGATTTCACAATGCACCACATTCTGAATTTACTTATTCGTCATGTGCAAGCATCATCACCCAAGTCAAAGGAAATTTGAACAAGTTGGAGCAACCAACTATCAAGGAGAATGAGTCATCCCATATGGTAGAAAAGCTATCAGCATCTGGAGGACATCACCTTCAAGATAAACCAAGAAATCCGCCGCAAACTAATGCTGGGGCAGCCAATGAAGATGTTGAAAATTAGCAAGAGGAAGAGGTTGACAGCCTTGGGACAGGAAAAAATAATGATGAAGGCATAACTGAAATTAGACTGGAAGACCTCTCCTTCCTCAATGATAGTGACCAAGTACCTGAAAATGCAGACTTGGAGGAGTGGGGACAACTACAGGTTGAAGCTGTTCACTACCAGATTTTCATTTCAAACGACGATGAGAACCCAATCATGGATAGATATAATGAGCTCGTCTCAAGATTAGCAAATGATTGGTCAGAGCTAAAATACCAAGTGGATTTGGAGGTATTGTTGCTACCAAATTGGTGCAGGCTCCATGATTCATCCCACTCTAAGTTCACATGCGGAATGTGCCAAGAAGCCATGAAGTAAGTCAAAGAACAATCGAGGCAACCGAGTACACCACATCCTCTACTTGCTGCCCAGATGGAACGTGAAGATCAAGAGCTCAAGCCAAGTAATGATTCAGTTGAATGCGGTCCTTGAGAGGATGTTGGGACAGCAATAGAAGAAGTACAACAATACAATCTCGAGCTTTCAAGCAATGTAGTAGATCAAACAAGAATGTTGCCCACCAATCATCAAGAATCTCTCCCTCTTCAAGAGCATCTGAGCACCATGGACGATAGGCTTCATGGTAGGTCCTTGGAGGGAGATTCCATGGTGGATTTTGGTCCCCTTGATGAGGTGACATCAATTGATGAATTCTTTCTGTTGGGAGCTATGCTATAGAGGTATGCTCATGCCAAGGAAGAGCACACCCCAGAAGACGGTAGCGATGAAGAAATACTCCTTGAGCCTTTGAACGGTGATGCACTAGAGTTTCTAGATTGGGAGAGGGGTTCCTTCTCCATTTACAATGATAGTGAACAAGGGGAAATGAGTGAACGTCATGATGAGATACATGAACAAAAAAGAGAAGAAGACAAAGGCAGGGGTGCTGAGATAGTTGCCAACAAAGATGAAGCACTCGGTCGACTATAAGATGCAACTCGGAGTCCTTCCGCCATGATCGTTGCTGATCCTCCTTCATATTCAGATGGCTGCAATAGGATAGATTAGTACATGTCATCATCCCATGACACTAAGCATCATGAAGATAAGGTCAACACTTGGGAAAGGAGATGGAACAGTGTGCCGCCTTTTCGGGACAACAATCAAGTGGATCCCAAGTTTGCAGATGATCAATGTGGAGAAGTACTTCCTTTTGAAGAACTGCCAAGGGGGATTGTTGATCCCACGCAAGATGTGGAAGAAGTGTTTGCTGCCCCGTTCTCCCTACCTTATGCAGACTTGATTTTTGAGATGTTTCACCCTCCACCATGCCCGCCCAAGGTTGCTAATGCAAAGACTGACGATGCGCTGCTCGCTCTCAATTATCAAATGTTGCCACCTCCATGTGATGAAATCCATGTTCTATCCTTCCTTGATCCTGTTAATTTTCATAGTTGCACTTATCATTTTGATTATGGGAATGAGGAGGAAAAATGGACTTGTTTATGGATTAATCACGGGTTTAATGAGCCTCCTCAATTGCTGATTCTTCATGATGTTGGGGAAGAATTTGAATGCTGCCATATTGAATTTATTTTCTCTAAACATAAGGATAAATCTGCATGGTTGAGAACTATAACGACTACCCGTTTTCTTGTACATGCATTGCGAAATCCGATGGGCATGAGTGTCATCTCACCTTACCCGAACATAGTTCTTTGTAAATATCTTTGTACATAACTCATTTTGAGTAGTGTAGGTTTTCTGTAAATACTTTTTTTCCTGCTTTGTTAGGTTAGTTTGTTTGTTGTAGGTTTCTTGATTTAGAGTAGTTTCTTTGTTGTTTTCTTTCGTTGTCTCGCTTTGGTTGGTTTTGGTGTTTGCTTTTCATCTTCTTTCATTTTCTTTTATTTGCTCTTGCTTTGTTGCTGCTTTGCTCAGGGTCCCTTTGCTTTTGGCTGGGCACATCTGTGCGCACAACAACCATTCTTATTGCCTTGGGTTGTTCTATGTATTTCTTTGTCAAACTCTAATCAAGTTTTCAGAGTGGATGGTGAGGATCTTCTGTTAGTATCAAGTGATCTAGATGTTTGATTCAAAGTGGATAAGTCGTTGGATAGTTTGATTCTGAAGTATTCTAGAATCTTATATCTCTCACATATTTTAAGGATCAGATGGTCACTGTAGGTCCTTTGTGAAGTCTAGTTAAGTGAAAAATCTAAAATTCTACTCCAGCGCCACTATGATTCTCAACCCTGAGTGCGAGCTTCATTGCTTGCAGGTTGAAATAAAAGAACTTAAAAGAGAAAAGAAACAAAATATTGAAAATCAAAAGAAGAGAAATTTAGCTTTTTAGGGGTATACGAGCAACTCTACCGGGGCTATGGACGCCCAGCTGGTAGTAGAGCAATGTTCGGGAGAATCACAACGACAACCTCATCGGGACTATGGACGCCTGACTGGCAGCAAGGCAATGTCCTGGATGCTTTTGGAGTTAGAATAAACTACATAGCTTAACTTGATGGAGTTTGGGTTCTTGTAGCAACTGAAGGATGGGAATTAACGCAACTTGGATTTTCAACATACTGAAGGTTGGGTTAACTAGTGGTTTTGATCCTTTGGTTGAGCGTCTAGCTTGTTTTCCCTAGCATGAAGGTCAGAACTAGAGATTCTGGTTTCGTGATTCCTATTTGTCATCGAAATGCTCTAGAGCATTTCCCCTAGCGAGTCACCATTTGTTGTGCATATTTTGCACACACGCCCTGCCTTAGGCAGGGACCCTCTTTTTTTGCTCCCGACGGGCTTCTATGCTCCTGTCTCGTTTTGTGTGCCCCTCATTTTTCTATCCTAGTTGGTTAACATGCCCTACAAAGTCTCATTTTTGGCTGACCATATTTTTCCCCGAAAATAAAAAATGTCCAAGTCTTGGGTTTTTCGAGTTTCGCCTCCTCGCTTGCTCAATTCACTTTTTCCTTCATTTTTTTCTTTGGGGATAGATTTCCTATGTATTTGGGTGTTTTTGTGGTGCCTAAGGGGATTGCCAAGGTTTGATTAAGTTTCAGGAAGTTTTGAAAATTACAAAACAACATGTCTGCAGTAACATTCTAGAACAACATTTTGGTCTCTTATCTTCGGAACGTCCAAGCGCTCCTCCGATTTGAAAACGGACTTCGACCCAGATGCTAAAATTGGATCTTATCCTCCTCTAACCTTTCAAATTTCAAATTTTCAGCTGGGAGATACCATCCGGAGTTCCATGCTTTGTTAGCCGTTTTCAAAACAACATTTCGAGAACGACATTTCAGCCTCACGTCTCTGGAATGTCCAAGCGCTCCTTTGATTTGCAAAGGGACTTTGACCCAGATGGTAAAATTAGATCTTATCCTCCCTTGACCTTTCAAATTTCAAATTTGCAACCGGGAGGTACCATCCAGAGTTCCATGCTCTGTCAGTCGTTTTCAAAACAACATTCCGGGCTCACGTCTCCGGAACATCCAAGCGCACCTTTGATTTTAAAACGGACTTCGAACCAGATGGGAAAATTGGATCTTATCCTCCATGGACCTTTCAAATTCCAAATTTGTAGCTAGGTGGTACCATCTGGGTCGCCATGCCCTATTCATCGTTTTCAAAACAACATTCCTAAAACAACATTTTGGCCTCTCATTTCCGGTTTCAAGAAGCCTACCATGGGTCCATCGATAGAACCATTTGATCCAATGAGGAATGTTGTAAGTCCATCGAGAGGAGGCAGATTTTAGGCAATTTTAGCTACAAGACAAAACTGCTACAGGGATGGCCACTACAAGACAAAATATGGAAAAGACAACAGATGTATTTTAAACTGCTGAATATTGTGGGATAGGTGAACCCCTAAAGTAATTGAATTTGAGCCACATAATGTAAATCAATCCTAGCCATTCATTTGGGTTTTGGAAAACTATAAATAGGGGTCTCCCCCTCATTTGTAAAGGGTTGGAGAGCTGTTGTAAAAACATTCTGTAGCAATAGAAAGCAGCATTGCATGATCTATGGGTGTTACTTTTGAGTTTTCTCATTATGTGTGCATGGTTCTACCTTCCAAGTTAGTTTTAGTTGTTAGTTTCTTGAATGGATGTGATGATGGACATTGTTGTTACAGTATTTGATGAGCTTTCAGACCATACTTTTGGCACTTGTTGATGACAAGCTGTTGTGCAAAGTTAGCCTGGGCTTCTTTATTTGATTGTTGCAACCTAGTTCACTTGCATGTTCATGATGTGTGTATGCTGTGAACCCCTAAACTTGCAAATTCACAAAGACAACAAACATGGTTATATGTTAGATCAAAATGCACACACACAAGAGTGAGATTCCCCACAAAATCCATCTATTCAAACTAAACTAGGAAATGAAGAACACAAGAAACTAACAATGAAATAGATTCAATCCTAATTAAGCCAATAACATGATGATGTTATGGGGGAATTGGTGCCAATGGAGTGTTGCAATTGGCCCTTTCCCAATTCCTAAATAGCAATGGTATGATCTAGAAATGGTCAAATCTTCAAAGAGATTTGAGTATAACCTTGTTGCAAATCTTGAAAAGTGGTGAATAATGGAGCGATATGAGCGAAATTAGTTCTTAATTGAAGAGAGTAACTTTGCATGAAGATTGTGGATAATGAATGAGGAGAGAATTCTCCAATTTATAACTTTCAATTTGGAAGAGAAAGTGAGATTTGAGCAATGTGGGATTAAAGATAATCCAATGACATTGTACCACTTGTCCACATGTGATTGGATGAGGAATGAGCACATTTTGGCCAATGTGCATGATAAATGCATAAATTTGAATTTGAAATATTGGGATGACAAGGTGGATGAGAAGTCAAATGGAGTTATGACCACTTGGCTCAATGCAAAGGACATGTAAGAGATCTTAAATGCCTTGTTGGAAGGACCAAGTCCACTTGACTTTTTTGAATTCAAATGAGGGAATATTCCCTTTTGATGCTATGTGATGGAAAATAGATGAATTAATAAATCAAAGTAATTGATTTATTGTACAAGTTGCATTCTCTAGAGGATTTTAATGAGAGGGATTAAGTTAATCATGGTTTTGATTAATTTAATGAAGAGTTAGATGATGTGACAATTTAGACTTAAATAGATGAATTATTTTAAGTCAGGAATTGAGAGGAAATGATTTATTAAATAAATGATTTAATTTATTTAATCAAGAAGGAAAATATGTTAGATTAAATCAAATAAGGTTTAATTTATTTAATTTAATAAGAGGACTTTAGAGAATTTAATCAAATAAAAAGATTTATTTAATTAAACAATGGCCCATACTTGAGAGGGTATGCATGTATACCTTCAGGAGCAGCTCGGGATTCTCAGGTTATGGCATGTTGCGTATGCCCCTGCTCTTCGGGCACATCTAGGTATGCTTCATGCCTTGGCCGAGTGGTGGCATAGCGAGACATCCTCGTTTCATCTTCCTACTGGCGATGCCACGATTACCCTTGAGGATGTCTAGTGCATCCTACGACTACCCATTCATGGAGAGCGAGTGATATATGATCTAGAGGAGGGTAGGGATGCCTGCTTTGACGTCATGGATATTACTGAGCTAGTGCTTTGTGATGGTTAGATAGACTTGGAGCGGTATCGGGGTATCACTCCCACCTATAGATTCATTGTGGCTGCAATCATTTTTGGTCTCGTAGCTCCTGATCGATGTGTCTGATACTTCAATCTCGGTTAGGGACTAGCATGGCGGCAGATGTGTGTTCACAGAGTACGCTTTGCCTAGGGACCAGTACTGCTGGCCTCATTGTACAGGGACTTACATGAGTTTGTTTACTTGGATGGTCGAGCTCTTGGGGCCGGATTGACCCTTCTGCACATTTGGGCATTTGAGCGGATTCCTGTGCTTCACCCGGTTGTGATTCTAGTTGTGACAGATATTGATGATCTTGTGGTGTTTCGGTATGGTGGGGCAGAGATTCACTTCACCCACATGGGCACAGATGGTATACCCTACTGGCGGCGAGTTCTGGATGAGATGACAATATTCATATGGAGGTCGTAGATGGGTGTAGGTCTATGGCACGATGATGCAGAGGAGCTCTTCTTTGCTCGCCAAGATAGATTTATGCAGGGTCGAGAGCATGGTATGATAGAGAAGTACCTTCCTGACAAAGTGGCTAGGCAGTTCGGGGAGGTGCAGGATATTTCTGATGCTCAGTACATGGCACTCTTTGTGCGTAGCACGAAGGAGACAACATGGGGGCCGTCCATTTCGGTAGATGAGGTAGTGTCCTCCTTTAGGCAGTTGGTTGCTGGGTTGTGGCCATATGATTAGGGTCCAGTAGACGCAGGGGCGACTCCAACATACAGGGCATGGTTTAGGCCACCAGTGAGATTGACAGTTCCAGGGGCAGTGCTTCCACGTCGCAAGCCCAGGGGTAGGTCAACAGGTAGAGGTCGGGGAGGTGTACCACCTCCTCAGCAGTCACCTCTGAGGGATTAGATACATCAGGTAGCAGGATAGGATGGGCAGCCCTAGGTGCCACCACAGCAACAGCCAGGAGTATAGCCAACAGGACAGCCAGCAGGACAACTAGGTCCCTACGATACAATGATTCAGCAGCTACAGGGCCAGGTACAGGTTTTGACAGCTGAGCAAGATGAGGCTTGATAAGAGGTTATTGCAGTCATGACTGAGAGAGATCAAGCATGATCCGAGAGGGATCAAGAGATAGGCCGATGGAGATAGTTAGAGAGTGCAGCCTCTACATCTCAGGGCTGATCGGTCAACATTCGAGAGTATAGGGAGGCCAGCAGAGAGGTAGAGTACTATCAGCAGCACTACCAATAGGCAGTGCCATCAGCCAGCAAGGTACCAAATTTTTCTCAGCAGATAGGGAGACGGTCGGCAGAGGCTCATGGTGAGAGACAGGATGGGGAGGGCAGTAGCCAGCAGGGCTAGCCCCTTTTGATCACAGGATAGTTTGTTCAAGTTTTGATATATGGACTGTACTATTTGACCTTATTGTACCATGTATTCGATGTACACTTGATCCGATTTGTATCATAATAGTATTTTTTGATGATATATATGAGATGATTCACTTTTTATGATATGTATGGTGCACATGTATGATATGCAGATGTATAATTATGCAAATGTATGATGCTATGAGATGTTTCTATTCCTATGCTTATGTGATGTAATGTATGTTAATGGATGCATTTCTTTTTGTATATTTTTCATGCTTTATGGATGTAATGTATGTTAATGATGGTGTAATGATATGCAAATGGAACTGGATGCAAATGATTATTTATGCATAATGATTTAATGCTTTCTTAAGATGCGTAGAATAACAAATTTATATTATCCGTGACAACTTAAATGATGATGCAATGCATGTGAGATGAATGTGATGGATAATGTGTCCTATGATGATATGATGTGATTATACGGTATGTATGCATTAGCGATGTTTTTATTACTTTTATGATACTATGTTAGTGTGGAAGGAAGACAAAAGAATTGCAGAATTAATGAGTTAGTCATGATGATGATGATTTGCATTGCTAGGAATCGGGATTTTCAAAGGGTCAATTGTGTTATGTTTGATAACACACATAGGTACGATGCATCGAGGTATAAAGGACCAGGATGGCATGGTACCTAGTGTGATGGACTTTGACTTAAAAATCAGATAGGAATATTCTTGCTCACACTTAACATACATACTTCATTCAAGATGTAGTTCGGACATTCGAAACATCTCAGACCAAAACATAGAAAAGCAAGCTTTCCTATGTGGTCAACAAGATATCTAAAACATCCTTGCCACAAACCAAATGAAGCATACATGACTAAGTTATTTTACAAGGGTATCCCACAAGCATAACAGATAAAAATATAATGATCATTTCCCCCATTTCTTTCTCTCTAAACTTGGTTTATCTAGGCATCATCGAGAGGTCCTTGAAATGAGTGCAACATGAGATAAGTCATAAAGATCAAGATAAAGTAAACAAACAAGCTAATGTTCTTCATACCGCTAGCCAAGACTAAACTACTGAGGTACCTAATGCTTATGTCCATCGCAGGAAAGCTTCATCCTAGGACATGTAGTGATCAAGGTTTTGGTGGGACTTATTGGGTGATAAGCTATTGATATTCTGAGCTGACCAACTTGCTTGCTTACTGACTTAGGCTTAAGACTCTGACAATTAGGTGTTCACTTTAGAACATGCTAGACTTGCTTCTAACTGACTCACCAAAGGATGAAGGCGACGATTGATTTATTATGAGTGATGATAATCACGGGTGAAAGCGAGATGAAATGGATGCACTATTTTGGTTTTTTTTTTCAAATATTTTGAGGCTGTTTTTTGGTATTTTCACTTTTTTCATTTTTTTTTTTTGGTATTTTCAAGATTTATGACGAAGAGGCTAACTTAAAGACCTATCGTAGGGGTCTCGGGAGCTGATCCGTAGATGATCCTTGCCTACATTATACATGCAGAGACCACATAGTTTGACTAACGATGGACTGACTCGATGATAAGATGGTCAAATGAATTGCCATTTTATTATTTAAAGGACTGACCTAAGATGCAGACTAGATGGGCAAACATATTGCCAATGCGACATACGCCTAAGGACTGACCCTAACTATATCGGGGGATGATCAAAGATCAACCTTGCCTACATTCAAGTTCAGAGATGACATAGTTCGAACAAGGTGAAAGACTGACAAGACTCAAAGATGATTTTTTTGAAGATTTTCTGGTATTTTGACATGTTTTTGGATTTTTTCTGATGGGATTTTGGGAAGATTACGAAAATATACACGAATCCGATCCGATGTTGATACAGGAGCATTCCCCCAGTGTGGTGCAATAGACTACTTCGATAAAGGCAGGACAAACTGACCTTAGTATGCCAAGTAGTACTATGGTGGAATATGATATAGACATCAGCCCAAGCTATGGTATGGATGCAAACGAATGGGTGGATGGAGGATTAATGAAGTGTGATGGAAAGGATGAGTGAGTCATGCATATCCTGGTGGATAGGGAGTGTTTTATTTACACTTGATGCCTGTTTGCCAAGTTTTCACCAAGGTACTTGTCCAAAGCGCTACCGAAGTGGTTTTCACTAGAGGATGATTTTTTTTATTTTTATTTTTACTTTTTTCTATCCTTTTTATTTTTTATTTTTTTGTTGTCGCCAAGATGCCTGTTTGCCAAGTTTTCATCAAGGTAACCATTTTTTCAGGACTTTTTCTGATTGTTTTTGTATTTTTTGGTTCTATACCTTGCAAGTTCTTAGGCATAGAACTTTTTGAGGTGAGAGTTGTTCAGAGGCTCCTGCAGAGGCTCGCCTTCTGGTGTCGACAACTGATATGCTCATGATTTGTAATTTGCGGTGATGATGAAGGGTCCCAACTAGTTAGGCTCAAAATTTCTTTTTGTATCCGGGTTTGGTACATTCCTTTGGTTCTCTTTTAGCACAAGGTCACCGACTTGGAAGGTGTGTTGCCTGAACTTCTTGTTGTAGCTCTGTTTTAGGCAATTCTGGTAGACCTGTAGATGATTTAGGGCATGCATTCGCCATTCATCTAGTAATTCCAGCTCATTCAGTCTTGTAACCCTGTATTCCTCATTTGTGATGAGGTTTTGCAAAGATATTCTCAAGGATGGGAGCTCGATCTCGATTGGGAGTATGGCTTCAGATCCGTAAACTAGGGAGAATGGGGTGGCGCCTATCGACGTGTGGATGCTAGTGCGATATGCCCATAAGGCGGGATTTAGCTACAGATGTCAGTCACGACCAGAGTCATTGACTATTTTCTTGAGGATTTTCAGAATAGTCTTATTAGTAGCTTCTTCTTGGCCATTGCCTTGTGAGTAGTATGGGGTGGAAAAGCAGTGTTGGATTTTGAAATTTTCACACAAGTCACGGACATCCTGATTCTTGAAGGGTGTCCCATTATCCGAGATAATGGATTGGGGAACACCGTATTGGAAAATGAGGTAGTTCAGGATGAACTTGGATATCTGCTTCCTAGTTATGTAGGTCATGGGAATTGCTTCAACCCACTTTCTAAAATATTCAGTGGTAGTGATAATGAACTTGTGGCCATTGGATGAGGTGGGTGAGATTTTACCAATGAGATTGAGCCCCCACTGTGAAAAGGGCCATGGTGTTACAATAGGATGTAAATCTTGAGGTGGTGCATGAATAAGGTCTCCATGTTGTTGTCACTATAGACACCTTCTGACAAAGTCATGTGCCTCTCTCTCCATTGTCGGCCAATAGTACTCGGTTCTCAGCAACTTCTTAGCCAAGGTCATACCGCTTGAGTGCAAACCACACGTGCCATTGTGTACCTCAGTTAAAGCAGTCAAGGCCTCCTCAGGTGTTAAACAACGTAGTAGGGTTCCATCGATACTTCTACGGAAGAGGGTTTCTCCTAAAATGACAAATTGTAAGGACCTTTTGACAAAGGTTCGCTTGAGGTTCGGGGTAATGTTGGCCGGGAGGATTCCTAATCTTAGATAGGTGAATATGTCATGGTACCAAAGATCACCAGGACCAATGAGTTCGCACACATATTTTGACTCTGGTACCTTGAACGTGGGTACGAGAAGCTACTCTACCAGGAATTCATGTTTCGAGACATTGTGAGGGATATCTAGCAAGGATCCGATTGTCGCCATTGCATCCACTGCTCTGTTGTTTGCCCTTAGTATCTGCTCAAAAGTGATGTCAATGAATGATTCCTTGAGTCCTTCTACCACCTTCTTGTAAGGTGTAAGATTATCATCCTTAGTTTGGTATTCACCATTGACTTGGTTGATGATAAGTTGTGAATCTCCGTAGACCTTTAGTGCCATTATTCGCCACTATGATGAAATCTTGATACCTATGGTTAAAGCCTCGTATTCTGCAATATTGTTTGTACAGGGGAATGCTAATTTGTAGGATCTCAGTATACAATCTCCTTATGGGGTAATAAAGAACATGCCAACTCCCGATCCATGTTGTGTGTGGGCGCCATCAAAGTACAATTTCTAGTGGTCAGCTGCACCGAGATTAAAAAGGGACTCATCCGGGAAATCTGATACGAGTGGGTTATCTGTGTAGAGGGGAGCTTCTACTAGCTGATCTGCGATGACTTGTCCCTTGATCACCTTTCATTATACATATTCGATATCATGCTCTGATAGTATCATCACCCATTTAGCCATTCTTCCTGTAAGCATTGCTTTTGACAATAGATATTTGAGGGGGTCTATCTTGGCAATCAGCTTAATCTGATGAGCTGGCAAGTAGTGTTTGAATTTCTGGGCTGCAAACACCACTGCTAGGCACACTTTTTCTATTGATGTATAGTTGAGCTCATGCCCTACCATTGTTATGCTGATATAGTAAATGGCTTGCTCGGTTCCCTTTTCATCGTGTTGGGCTAAGAGGGCACCAAGGGTGGTTGTCATTGCTGAGATGTATAGAATCAAAGATTTCCCTACGATCGGTGGCTTCAACACAGGTGGTGTAAGTAAGTATTCTTTGATTTTGTTAAATGCTTGTTCGCACTTTTCATCCCACTTGAATGCTACTCCCTTGTGAAGCAAGTGTGAATAGGTGATTTGTTTATCTACCAGTTGTGCTATGAATCTCCGAATGGACTGGAGTCTACCTTGCAATCCTATGAGTTTCTTTAGTGTTCTCAGTGCTTCCATTTCAAGGATTGCTTTTACCTTTGCAGGGTCCACCTCTATTCCCCTTATTGAAACTATGTACGCCAACAGCTTTCCCGATTGCACCCCAATGACACATTTCTTTGGGTTGAGCCTGACCTTGTATTGTTCTAGCCTGTCAAAGATTGCAATTAGAGTTGCTATATGATCCTGTCACTTCTTTGATTTAGCCAATATGTCATCCACATAGTCTTCGACAATTTTGTGGATCATGTCGTGGAAGATCAACGTCATGGCTCTTTGGTATGTGGCTCCTGCATTTTTCAACCCAAACAGCATCACATTCCAGCAGTAGGTGCCCCAAGGACATGTAAAGGCCATTTTATGCTGGTTCTCCTTTGCTATCATTATCTGATTGTACCCCGAGAAACCATCCATTAGGGATAACATCTCATGTCCAACCATCATATCCACTATCATGTCGATGTTGGGTAGTGGAAAATCATCCTTAGGACATGCTTTGTTTAGGTCTCTGAAATATGTGCAGATGCGGATGCCCCCATTTGGTTTTGAGACTGGTACAAGGTTGGATACCCATTCTGGATAGTCAATCAGGCGTATGAAGCCAACATCCAGAAGTTTCTGTAACTCAATCTTGACGAGCAAGGCTATTTGCAGGTGCATCTTTCTTAGCTTCTATCTAACTGGTTTTGCTCTGGGGAAAACAACCAAATGATGAACCACCACCTCAGGATCTAGACTTGGCATGTTAGCATATGTACATACAAAATTTACCTTTCTCTCTTTCAAAAATGCTGCTAACAGTTCTTGTTCCTCTGGTAGGAGAGACTCAACATAGAAAGTGATTTGCGGTTCTATTTCCATTCCCAAGTTGACAGGGTTGCACTGCTCTGCCAAGACTGCTGACTTTTCTTGATGTAAAGTAGTAGGGGGGAGATTGAATCCTTCATCCTCCGGTGCCTCAGAGAGGTTTTCACCATTGGATGCGTCCTTTATTTTAACTGTTTTATGGTTAGACAGCGCCATAGTGTGGTTTTCACTCAATAACTCCGAGCTTATTCTCGATATTTTCCTTTTGTGACTGAAGGACTCAATCATCTCCCCATAATATGCCTTGGTGTCTAAAGTGATGTCAAATCTTGCCTTGTGATCCCCACATGGAACTGTATCCCTTAGTCCCATGAATTCTGAGAGTGCCTCATCATTTTCGAATGAGTCCAGAATTGGCGGTCCTCATTGATCATGATCAATGAGTTGCGGGTGTACTAAGGTGATTCAGTGGGTTTGTTGGTTTGGCTCAGCTGTGGAGGCACTAATCATTAACAGAGTGGAATCCTGAAAGAGCCTAGGAAGGTCAGCTATGATGTCATCCTCTTCACTACTGGCACAAACATCAGTGATGTCAAAGGTGAAGTTATCAAGTGGGATACCTAGGCATACAGGTGGTCTAAGAGTGGTTGTTGTTACCTGAGGAGAGGACCTGACTGGCCTTCTGGGAGTACCTCTGCCACGTACGGTTATACTCGGAGGAGTATATCCAAGGCCAAGGTTCTGCATTCTTCTTTCTACAATGATGGGCTCCAGTCGTCCATCACTATTTCTTCCAAGGCTTTCATTCTTGTTGTAGCCCACACCAAACATCATTTGCAGTCCTCTGCTAGTTTCATCCATGGGTATGGTAGGGTTGGGCCTTTCATCTTGGTATAATGTGTTTGAGATGTCCTCCTCATCCACATTTTCTCAACTGAGATCCCCCCAACAGTGGAATCCAGAAGGATTTTCCCTAACAGTGTGGATAGGTGTTTCAACTGGCTGAGGTTGTCCATGCGACCTAGGAGATTGTGGTAACTCTCCTACAACAAATGCATTTCTTCTCATTCTGTAGTCACCACATCCATTGTCCTGGATCATGTTTTTGATTTCAGATATATTCGGGATGGCGGGTGTCTCTGTCACAGAAGTGGAGGCAAGGTTGGCTGGGTCAATATATGAA
Source organism: Sequoiadendron giganteum (assembly GCA_007115665.2). Lineage (NCBI taxonomy): Eukaryota > Viridiplantae > Streptophyta > Pinopsida > Cupressales > Cupressaceae > Sequoiadendron > Sequoiadendron giganteum. The sequence goes on along the minus strand of CM021100.1, from coordinate 62,260,574 downwards.
GTAGATGGGCCTTCATCATTTTTTGGTACTTGAGGGATCTTATAAAACTTGGCTTCCAAGTTTTTGCAGTAGGAAAAAGGTTCAGGATCCCCATATATGGTGACTTCCTCATTCTGGTGTGAGAACTTGATGCATTGGTGATAAGTCGAGGCCACCGCCTTCATTCCATGGATCCATGGATGTACAAGGAGGATATTATAAGGTAGGTCAAGGTCGAGGATCTGATAGGTGGTCTCCATAGTTTCCGGTTCCACTTGAATGGGGATTTTGATAGTGCCTTGAGACACTCTTTCTTGGTCATCATATTCCCTTATCGTGATGCTTTTGTTCTTGTTAATGGAATCCTCAGCGAATCCCAATTTCTTTATGAGCTTCAGAGAACAAATGTTGAGGCCTGGACCTCCATCCACCAGGACTCTTTTGAATTTCTTTTTATGGATGAGCACTTGAAGGTGGAGTGGACAGTTATGAGATGGTTGTGGGGGGAAATCTTGGTTAGAGAATGTAATGAGATTCGGGGTAACAATATTTCCAACCATAGCCTGAAATTGATTTGTGTCAAAAGTGGCGGAGATAGTGGACGCAGCTAATGCTTCATCAAGGATCTTCCTATGGGCTGCAGAGATTTTTAATAGTTCCATGATGGAAATTTGGGCTGGAGTTCTCTTCAGCTGGTCAATGACGTTGTAGTCATAGGGGATGGCTTTTGTATTAGAAATGGGGTCTTAGCTGGTGCCCCGGTAATGGTGACCTTTCTGCCACGCGTGTTGACTCCATAGTCATTGTTGGTTCCTTTGACATTTATAACTGTGACCATTTCATCGACACATCCGACTATCTCCTCGTACACTAGATTAGTGCTAGCATACTTTTGCTTGCCTTTATTGTTCCTCTGATTATTTCCTTGATTGTTCCCTTGGTTATGGTTCGGCATCGGATTCGTGTATATTTTTAAGTCTTGGTTTCTGGTTGGCTTGTCGACATTTATAACCTTATCCTCGATGAGGTCTTGGATGATTTTCTTTAACCTCATGCAATTGGCGGTGTTATGTCCTTTGACTTTGTGAAAGTCGCAAAGGAGGTTCTCGTTGTACCACAGTGATTTGGTCATGGGTTTCGTGTACTGCTCGGAGTTAGAGATTTTGATTAGGTTCTCTTTGACCAATTTTTTCATTATGGACTCAATTGATTCTTCGAGAGCTATGAATTTCCGCTTGGGAGTATACTTGTCGCGGGGAGGTGGTCCTCCTTGATTTCCCACATTATTGATTTGATTGGTGGAAGGTGGTAGTTGTGCCACTACCACATTAGTCTGCACATTGTTGCGATTATGATTTTGCGATTGATGGTGGGATTGGACATTCTGCTTAGGGGCACTGATGACCACTTTAGCATCTACCACGCCATCGTTCGTGATATTTTTATTCCTTGACCATGTTCGAGGTTTATCATTATAGTTGTTAGACGGGCGGTTGTCCTGCGGTGGGATGAATTTTGGTGTGCCTCCTTGCGTAGTAAGGGCTCTTTCGATGTTGAGTGCCTTTGGGATCAATTGATCATATGAAGTGATGCATTGCATTTTCAAGTAGAATGCCAAGTTTTCATCTAGATTCGTTATGATAGTACAAACTTGTTGTTCTTCCAGTATGGTCCATTTGCTCTGGTTGGCCTTGGATCGCCACCTTTGCAAGAATGATGTGAAAAGCTCCCCTTTTGCTTGTTTGAGTGCTGATAGTTCTTCCAAACTAACATCCACACCCATATTGAAAGCATAATTCTTAAGGAAAGCTTCTACAATTTCGTCGAATGTTTTAATGCCCGTGGGTAGGTGAGAAAACCATTCCATGGCTGGACCAGTCAGACTTCGGGGGAATAGTCGCATTAGATACGTGTCGTCATATGCGACTTCCATGCAATGGACCTGAAATTCCCTGACGTGGTTTTCAGGGTTACCTGTTCCATTATACTTGTCAAATTTGGGGATCTCTAATCCCTTTGGGAACGGTATCATGGTGAGACTTCTGTTGAAAGGGTAACGGCACAAGTTGCCTAGTGTTCTCATGGTTTTTCCTGCTTGTAAGTCTAACACTTGCTGCGAAAGCAGTTTGATTTGTGTTGCGACATCTTTGTTTGGATCGAGAGGTGGAATGAACATTTTTTGAGGTGTTTGAGGTGTTTGATGGGTGGGAAGAGTACTATTGGACATTTTCTGCAAGCTCTGCTGTGTGTTCAAAGCTTGATGGTATGCCTGCATTTGTGTCAACAACACTTGTTGTTGATCTTACTGTGCTTGTTGTTGGTCCATCTGTTGTTGTTCCCATGAGGCCTGTTGTTGGTCAAGTTGTTGTTGTGTTAACAAGGCTTGCTACTGATCTAGCTGTTGTTGTGCCAACAAAGCTTGTTGTTGCTCAAGCTACTGTTGTGCCTGGAAGTCTTGCAGGGCTTGTTGGCATGCTTGTAGATGGATCACTTGCATTTGCACTTGGTATTGTGCTTGGGATTGTGCTTGAGCTTGTTGTTGGGCTTGAATTTGAGCTTGTGCTTGAGCTTGAGCTTGGGCTTGTGCTTGAGCTTGAGCTTGGGCTTGGGCTTGAGCTTGAGCTTGCTGATTTTTCTTGAGTACTCTTTGTTGGTTGACCTTTTGAAGGGTTTGGATTAGGGTGGTGAATGAATTTTTCGTGTTGGCTTTTGGTGGGATTGGTGGTGGAATGGGAATGATGCCAACCGTTGTGATAGGTGAAAGGGTGATGGTGGTGGTTGGGATTTGGGTTGTTGGAGGGGTGGTTGAAATGTTTGGTCCTTGGGAAGGCATGCTTTGGGATATTTGAAGACCAATTGATGTACTTGTGGGGGTGGTTTGGATGGTCATGATTTGTTGTTGTGATGCTACGGGCGAAAAGAGGGAACTTGATGCAATGTTCGTGTTGCCTAGATCCGAGAAGTTGTTGATGCTTGGAGGAGGAAAACCCAATGTGAGAGGTGATGTGGTTGTGAATGGAAATGGGGGTAGAGGTGGTAGGCTACCCTGGAAAGAGAAAGGATCAACGACTTCGGTTGTTCCAAACAAATCACCTTCTCCTTGCGGTAGAGAAGTTGGTATGTTTAACTGATATGTTGGTGAGGCATGAAATGAAGATGAACCAGTGGGTTTACGGAATGTCAGTGGGACGTATGGGTGTAATGAATTTTCTGGAACAAAATTATCCGGTGTGGTGTTGACAGTCACCTCTTTGTTGGCCACAAGGCGATGCCTTTGTAACTCTTGAAACATGGCACTCCCCTTGTTTGCATTTGGTGAGGCTGGTGTGATGGCTAAGGTGGTGTGAGGTATTTCTTGATTGATATTTGACATTGGGGATGCACTTGTAAGGGGCATGTCCATACTAGTGCTTGCGCGAAGGTCAGGAGGAAACTGGACCCCTCCCCTTGCTAACGTGTTTAAGTATTTGAACATGGCACTAACAATTTGGTGGTTCTCTGGATCTTGAACCATTTTCATTATTTCGGATTGTGTCATCCCCATGTCTTCATTTGCGATGCCTTCCTCATGGATATCCTCTTGAGGATTTTGTGATGTTAGAGGAGAGTTACTTGGGGGATTGCTTGATCCCACTAGATTTACTTCGGAGGTTAGCTGACTCATGTTCACAAAAGTTGATATTTCACTGATATTCTCCATGTCCTTGTATTGAGATGTTGTTTGGACCATAAAAAATAGGGATTGTTTGATCCTCACCTCTTAGGTCCAAAAGAGAAGAACTAGGAAAGCTAAATGATCAAAGAGGGTGGTAATGGTGATGAGATAAACATATGAGATGAGTGAATGAAACATTTTGGAGAACTTTTGAATGGGTATGCTAAACTGTTAGGACTTAGATTGATTGTGATAATTTGACTAGACGCGTTAAGCCAAACAGGATTATAGTGAAGTTGTATTCCCTAGTAAGTTGTGTTATCCTAGGGGAACTTGCACAAGTGGATGAATTGGCTAGGTGTGTTAAGCCAATGTGATTTGTGAACTAGTGAACCTTAGGAAGTTGCATTATCCTAAAGGTAAATTCGTCTGAGGGATTTGACTATTTTGTATAGATGTGTTAAGGAAAAATAGGATGATGTTGGTTTAGCCCTATTAGTTTAGCATGAGTGATTTTTCCAAAGTTCTCAAGAAGTTTGATGATGGGATGAGATTTGGTTTAGTGCAGAGATGAATGAAGATGACGACTTTGATCCTAGACTTGAACCTAGACACAACTCTTTTTACAAGAACTCGGTGTTGAAGAACACACTAGACTTCCTATGGGAGAAAAGAAAACCTTTCAAAGAGTTCCAGATTTTGTTGATAGTAAAACGCATACAAAGTTGGATTATTCCTTGAAGCCTTTTTGTAGAAGTTGTATACAAGTCTTTCTCTTACTTCAAGGAGCATCTCAAGGCGTTGTTCATGGGCTTTTAGACTTATTCTTTTGAACTTTGGTTTTGGAATTTTGATCTTTCGGGAAATCATTGGGAACAACTCATATGAGGTTTCAATTTTGTCTTTTATCTTGTCTCAATGAATTCATTTTACCAAAGACACTTGCTTGCTTATGTTTCAAACTATATGTCTAGTGTCTCACCTCCTTTTTCATCCCACAAGGTCCATTATGTGGAAATCAAGGCAAATAAGGCAAAAGTCTCCTATGTTTAACATTATTGTAGACAAATGATGATAAAATCTAAACACTTAGAAACCTCTAAGGATAGAATCCCTAGGGAAAGCAAGAGTGTTCAAATTTTTCAAAGGTATTTGTCTCCTTAAAGGGGATTGAAATTTGAAGGTTTCGTGAATGCTCGTTTTCAAGCGTTTTCGAGAGCCAAGCAATGTATTATTTTCCAATCACTTTTACAATCCTAGGCTGATGAGGCAATATCTTGTTGGGTTCCCACTTGGATAAATCCAGCTACGCATATCTTGTGTGAATGGCTAAATGCTTGACCACACTAGCTCCCCTCCATGGCACACACTTCTCGGGTCAGCCAAGCATTACTACCCATGAATCTCCCATTGCATACCTTCCATTTCTACAACAAGACCACATGTATAATGTGGGGTGGCTTCAAAGGACATGACCTTTTGCACCAACAAGATAGATAAGGTTTTGGCCATTTCTAAACAAAGGGTTCGTAATCAGGGTACCCATTCAGGAGGCCACACGAGAGGCAAGATCAACCCATATAAAGAGTATCACCTGCTTGTCCATAGGAGCTCCTGTAATGATGAACTTTCCTCACCATTCAAATTTGTATACCAGTTGGGAATAGCTTGGCATTTAGCTCGTTACCGGTTAGGTCGTTCCCTTGGGGTGAGTACTTTTTCCCACTAAGGCAGGCCCTCTAAAGGTGCACAATAGCGAGTAAGTGCATTCGTAGTTCGATCATCTTTGTTTGGGTGAACAAAGAGAGAAAACTCACAATGCCCTTTTCTCACACTAGACAAGTTTGTTCAATTTTAAGTTCCCAAATTGAAGTGTGAAGGCAATCTTTTTGACAAGTTAATATCGCCAAAATGCTTTTGATTCTCAAGATCGCTGTGAAGCGCGAGAGAAGCGCATACGCATTTTAATGATATTAATTTGTGAAAAAGATTGCAAAACATGAAAGACACTTGTTCATTTTATACCTCAAAGCAGTGATGAGTTCATTTTAAAAGCACCAAATGAGATGTGAAGTTTTCCTTGTTCAATTGTTATCCTTTAAAAAAAATCTAGTATGTTTGTCTAAAGTTCTTTTTAGCCCCTTGGCAACTTTTGAAAAGAAATTTGATTGTTTATTTTAAAACCCAAAACAAATCTAGTATCCTAAGATCAAATAAACTTATCAAATTCCTTAAAGAGTGTTGAAGAATGCTTTAGTGTTTAAAAACACTTTGTACAAAATAAGCATGGTGCCATAAATAAAAGTTTGCTTGTTCTTTTTAAACCCAAAGTAAATTTAGTGTCCTAAGGCCAAAGATTTTTGAACAAATTTCTTAAAGAGTGTTGAAGAACATTTTAGTGTTTAAAAACACTTTGAGTTTGGTGAATATGATATCATGATAGACTTCTTCTTTTGCTCCAACCTGCAAAATGACAGAAAAACCAGAGAGCAATAAAGACAAAAAATTAGATTAAGATTAAAAAAATCCTAAATTTAAAAAACACATGTCAATTTATAACTTCACTGTCTTCCCACGGCAGACTTCGGCAAAAGTGGTGCTATATAGCACTGTGCAGTTGACTTTGGGCGGTACTCTACTGAGGCAGAGAGCACAAAAGCGGTGCTATAGAGGCAAGCGGTGAAATTTGGAAGTGGTCCCGTTTGCAAATGTACATTTTTTAAGCGGGAAGGATAACGTGGCGGAGTTTGGAGCGAAAGAGGTGCAGTATTGCACCGTGGGAGTGGACGCGACGGAGTTAGGAATTAAAAAAAAATGACAGGCGGGTGAATACGCAACGAAGTTAGGAGATTAGGCGCGGTGAGGTATTGCGCCGCAGTACTGAAAGTGGAAAAGTATAGCGTTGCAGTGCAATACAGCGCCGCGCGGGGCAGTTTCTTATATCTACACAAAAAATGTTAAAACTGTGAAATTTTTTTGAAAAACATGATTAAATTTTGATCATGCCCTCCTTCTAGCGCCAAAATGTGAACCCCTAAACCTGCAAATGCACAAAGACAACAAACATGGTTATATGTTAGATCAAAATGCACACACACAAGAGTGAGAGATTCCCCACAAAATCCATCTATTCAAACTAAACTAGGAAATGAAGAACACAAGAAACTAACAATGAAATAGATTCAATCCTAATTAAGCTAATCGAATGATGATCTTATGGTGGAATTGGTGCCAATGGAGTGTTGCAATTGGCCCTTTCCCAATTCCTAAATAGCAATGGTATGATCTAGAAATAGTCAAATCTCCAAAGAGATTTGAGCATAACCTTGTTGCAAATCTTGAAAAGTGGTGAATGATGGAGTGATATGAGAAAAATTAGTTCTCAATTGAAGAGAGTAGCTTTGCATGAAGATTGTGGATGATGTATGAGGAGAGAATTCTCCAATTTATAACATTCAATTTGGAAGAGAAAGTGAGATTTGAGCAATGTGGGATTAAAGATAATCCAATGGCATTGTGCCACTTGTCCACATGTGATTGGATGAAGAATGAGCACATTTTGGCCAATGTGCATGATAAATGTATAAATTTGAATTTGAAATATTGAGATGACAAGGTGGATGAAAAGTCAAATGGAGTTATGACCACTTGGCTCAATGCAAAGGACATGTAAGAGATCTTAAATGCCTTGTTGGAAGGACCAAGTCCACTTGGCCTTTTTGAATTCAAATGAGGGAATATTCCCCTTTGATGCTTTGTCAGGGAAAATATATGAATTAATAAATCAAAGTAATTGATTTATTGTGCAAGTTGCATTCTCTAGAGGATTTTAATGAGAGGGATTAAGTTAATCATGGTTTTGATTAATTTAATGAAGAGTTAGATGATGTGACAATTTAGACTTAAATAGATGAATTAATTTAAGTCAAGAATTGAGAGGAAATGATTTATTAAATAAATGATTTAATTTATTTAATCAAGAAGGAATATGTTAGATTAAATCAAATAAGGTTTAATTTATTTAATTTAATAAGAGGACTTTAGAGAATTTAATCAAATAAAAAGATTTATTTAATTAAACATAGATGTAAGGTCAATTAAATTAAATTGATTAATTTAATTACTGAAAGAAGAAGACATAACCTAATAAATAATGATTTATTAAATTAAGAGGTAGAATATGATGAAATGTTGAGAATATGATTTTAAGAAGAAATGTTGTCAGTAATCGAGATCAGGTGTACCAAAACGAACTTGTACATTTTCCATGTCTACATATGCAAACTGAAAATCTGCAGTTCTTAGAAGATTGCACCGGTTTTGTGTAACTGTAGGATCCTCTTGGCCAAGAAAAACCCAATTTAGGGAGTTTGTCTACTATAGCAGCCTCCATGATCACTGCTCATTCGTAGTTTTAGATCCAGAAACGTTCTCTCTTCCCTGTCCTTTTTCCCTTTTTTTAATAAGTAACCTTAGGCAAGGTTCATTGCACATTATAAAGCTAAATCTGATGTTGAAATGGAGTTTTAGACTGTTGTTTGAACCTGCAGAAAATGCTCAACAACTCTCTCATTTTAAGAACTCCATTTGCAGATCCAACTTCCCCACTTTGTAACTCATCTGTAAGTCCGCCTTGTGATTCCAGCAAATCACATAAATCAACTGAGATATTCCAAGCATTGTCAAGACCTGACATCCGAGAGACCTTGGGATAGTGTTATGCAATTTGATTGTGAAAGATTATCTTTCAAGAGAGGTGATGCACCTATGCATTACCTGTGTTGAGAAGTGCATAAAAACACAATCCATAGGTAGTCTTTGGCCGAGATGTTGGTGGTGCTTGAAAGGTGATTTTTGTTTAGAGTTTGGTTGCTTTATGTCATGGCATACTCTTGCTTGTGCATTAGAATTTTTGTCATATTGCTTTGCTCTTGAAGACCATGGACATTTCACTTGAAGCATGGTATCTCCTATGGAGATGTGTAGATCATGGTGCCATGATAAGTTCCTGTTCTAGGTTTGGAGCTTTGATAGTGATCTGGGGTTTCTCTTTGTTTTGAGTACATTGGTCATATGTTGGTGGACTTTATGGTTGCTACAGTATTGCAGATTGGAGTTAGCATGAGATGAAAGGTTGCTAGTACTCATGGATGTATGGAGAATAAGGTGAGGGTGGAATTCTTATGAGAATGTTGTTGTTATAGCTGAAAGTCCGAATAGCCTGCACCTTGGTTGAATGTGAATTCAACAGAGACCATGAAGGAGAATGCTCTTGGGTAAGTGACTTTGGCTTGTATATCTTGGATGAGCATGTTTTCCTTTCTTCTTGTTTTGCTCGGCAGTGTTCCTGTGAAAGGTATTTGCCCATTATACTTTTTAGGTGTGTTATGCTTTATCTTTCATTAGTATGAATCTTGAGTTGTTGTTTTAAGATTCTGGAGGATTCATAATGGAAGATGGAAAGCATGGTTGATCAAATTATGCTTTTGAGGAATGATGGGAGATGATTATATGGTTAATTCTGATCTTCTTTGAGGAGCTTACATCCATTTCTTTGTTGGATGTTGTCAAGACTTTTCCCTTTGGGATGTGAAGAAGATCATTCTTGTCATAGCTTGCATTTAGAAATGTGTGTAGAAGTTTGTGGTCATGTGTTGTCACTTGGGTGATGAAATGAAGGTGCCTGTGCTTCTTTCTTCAATCAAGTTTGGAAGAACTGTGGAAGACAGTTGAGATAAACATTTCTTGCAGCAGGTGGTTGCAGGTGTTGCAGATCTGTGTGGCAATTCCTTGAAACTACATGGTTCATTTCTTTGTGCAGTAATTTGGTGGACTTGGTATGCCTAGATCATGTGTGATGGTGCTATGATTGCATTCATCTAGACAGTACCCTTGCAGTGGGAGTACCTAGACGTGTTTGGTCTTTTGATTGGTTGACACAGGGTGCTCGTTTGCTGCTGAGATGGGTGGTTTTATGATGACATGAGTCTACTGCTAGTTTTGTGGTTGGATGTTTCAACATGAGCTATGGGTGTTGGTTTTCAATCGTGTGGTTTGATCAATTGGATGAGGGAAGTCAGTTTTATGGTTGTTGTTCTAGCTGGTTGGTTTCTTGTTCTGTAGAATGGTTTTGGTGTTCGCATGGTGCCTTGTTGGTTTGCTACTATTTTTCCTTTTGCTGCCTAGAGGATCAGATGTTTGTGTTTTGAAGATTTGGTCCAGGGGTCTTGGTTGTGAGCATGGAAGCATGGTTTTGGTCCTTGTTCAGGTGTTTGGAGGATGCCTGAAAGTCTTCGGCATGTGGGAGATTGTTGGGAAATTTTTCCTCAATGTTTTTGGTTTTCCCTTGAAGATTTGGTGTTTTCCCTCTTGTTATGGCCTTTATCGCAGCAACTTTGACCGATTTCAGTCTGGTGGTTACCACCTTATAGTGCGCTGTGAGTTCACTCACCACGGTAACATGGTAAGGCCTCTTACTGTTGGCTTGACGGTTATCGTCATACCACAAGCGGTGGGTTGACTCACCGCGGTAGCACAGTGAGACCACCTGCAGTGTTCCTAGTGGTGGGTCCTCTCACCATGATAGCGTGGTGAGACCGCCTGCGGTTAGGTCTGGCGGTTACCGCCATACCGCAGCCAGTGAGATGGATAACCGCAATGGCCGCGGTAATACCGCCAATGACCTGGCTAGCAGTTACCGCCATATCGTGGCCAGTGCTTTGGCTGACTGCGGTGGCCATGGTAAGACCGCCAGCGGCCTGGCTGGCGGTTACTGCCATACCACAGCCAATGCCTTGGCTGATTGCGGTGGCCATGATAAGACTGCAAACGGCCTGGCTGGTGGTTACCACCATACCGCAGCCAGTGCTTTGGCTGACCGTGATGGCCGTGGTAAGACCACCTGCAGTCTACCAAGGCATTTATCACCATACCTCGAGGTGTGTTGGATAGGGCTATGGTAGAGCGGTAGGAGCTCGGATGAGCTCGAGGTAGTGTATGACCGAGTTGGACTTGGTGTTAGATTGGTAGGCGAATGGCAGGGCGACACGTGGCAGTTTGGTAGCATCTGGTTGGCCGATGACAAAGGAAAAGGTTGAGCTCAGTGATGACTTGGGCCAGAGCTCGAGGAGCTCGGATGGGTCACCACCATACCATGACAGGTTCCTTTGAGCTCAGCGGTAATGTGGTAGAAGGAAGATGGGCTTAGAGCTCGATTGAACGAGGTTGACCGAGCTGGACCGTCAGTCAAACTGTGACGGCGAATGTGATGGTGACATGTGGAAGATCTTTTTGATCTGGTTGGCGAGAGGGTTTTTTCCTAATTGCAATAGAGCTGTATTGTGTGGTTCGATGCAGCTGTATAAGCGATGCACATTATTAGGGAATAGTCGTGCTCTTGCAAGTAGGATAGTTACTATCCTGGATGACCGTTGCTGGCAAGGATGGGATGAATAGGTTTGCACACGGTGCAAGATTATATATAATCTGGTGTGCAGTTCAAGATAGAGATGATAAGAAATATTAGAGAGAGGTAGAGAGTGTTCGAGTTGTTCAAAAGTGAACACTTTGACTCTCAGATCGAATAAGATGTGAACCTGTGAGGCCAAGAGACTGGGCTGGCCATGAGGCTAGCTGTGATAGTCTTTTGAGAGGAGCTGAAGGGAATCTACACAGTATGTCATGAGGACATTGTAATTGTGTGATGATTCCATTCCTGTGTTGGCTGTGTTCTTTCTCCAGATGAACAAGATGTAATATCATGAAGAGCATAGCTATGATCTTGTATTGTAACCATCGTTTAGTTACTGAATAATACATGTGAGCTAAATGTTTTAGAGGTGGGGTTTTTTACCCGAAAGGGTTTTCCCCACGTATATCTATGTGTTCATAGTTTTGTCTTTCATGATTATCTGTTTGTGTTGAATCTGTTTTCTATTTGCATTCACTTCTCTCAAAGGATCAATGGGGGATCAACTATGCTTGTTTCCACTTTATGGCATTGTTGGTTGTGTCTTTGTTGTGATTTTGAATTTAAATCACTAAGGTACTACTTTCTTAGATGCATATCTTGATGACAAAACTGAATCCATATCCCCAACAAATCGACTTGAAGCCGAATGTATGAATATATCTATATATTGATTACCACCTCATGAAGAGCACATGACCTATGGCTTGCGCAATATGGAAACCATCATAACTTAGAGCCTTCGTGGATATTGTACAGAGCTAGGTCGAGGCTCGAGAGCCTCCAATGACTCGAAGTGCATCCTTATGTTGTATGATAATGCTTAGCCTTATGTAGGCTATCATAATTTATTCTAATTACTGTGTGTTTGTAAATATAATCCTTGGAAAGGATTGATTTTGATCCTGTTGGAAGGGTATGTTCCTTTCCATTTAAATTGTATTGTTTCGAATGCATATTATCGTTGGGTCGATAACTGTAATAGGGCTTGAATAAAATCTCTCAGAGCTTTCTATATATGTATATTGTCATTTAATGGGAAGCCGACCCCATTCGGTAGGAACAATGGAAAGGTTTCTATGTTAGAGAAACACCAAGCCTTGTTTGGTTTAATTTTAATGTCGATGGGTTGACCCTTGTTTGTGTAAACGGTATAGATGAAATTTAACACATTTAATATTTTTGCATGCATGGTATAAGATAGTAAGCCCTCATGGGCGATTTCAATATATGTCTTTGATACTTAGAAAGAGGACACCTGACCATTGAGATTGGTTGATCCAGAGCAACTGTAGTTTGTTTTTTTGCAGCCTAAAAAGGCATGAGTATTGTTTGAACCTGAAGCTTTTGTGCCTTCTTTGACTGAAATATGTGCTCAAGTATCTCATCGACAAACATTTTGAACTTGGTTTTCTCATATATTATTTGAGTTTCTCATCGAATTTCCAGTAAATAAAGTGTTCAATATCTAAATAATGGACATTATGTCCTTATGATGGAATTGGGCTATTTGTTGTTTTTTTTTAGTTAATAATGGAAAACCCATTATGTATATAAACAAAGAACATTTACTTGTAAAGTGATCTTTTAGCATGTAAGCAGCTTGAGATCAACAAACAAAGTAAACAACATTATTTGTCTCTAAATGTAACTGTTTAGTCTGAAATAGTAATATGTTGATGTAAATAGTGGTTATTCTTTTTCAAATGTCTCTATTTTGTTGAAAGTTATCTTTGCTCAATAAACTATTTAGCATTTAAACAACTTGTTGTGTAATTGTTTAGTAGGAAATATTACTTATTTTGTTCAAACAATGAATGTACACATCTAAACAGCATGTTGTGTAACTGTTTAGAACGAAACAATACTTGTTTTGTTTAAACAATGAATGCCCATATGTAAACAACTTGTTGTGTAACTATTTAGTAGGAAATAGTATTTGTTATTTTTAAACAATGAATGTTCATATGAAAATAACTTGTTTAGTAACTGTTTAGTAGGAAATAGTACTTGTTCTACTTAAACAATGAATGTTCTTATGTAAACAACAATGTTAGAATATCATAGTTGTAAGAATGAAATAACAATATGTGTGAAACTGTTAGCATAGACTTGTTATGATTTCTTTATTTTTGACAAAGAAACGTCAAATGGAATACTATTTTAAGATTGCAATTTGAATTATTGATTATTTCAAAATTTACGCACAAAATTTAACATTAGTAGGCATATATATGTGTATGCACATAGATTTCATCTATGTACATACACATACTTGTGACATACCTTCTTTTGTTTTTAGCACATTTTTAAATACAAATACTTATGATGAAAAGTGTATAAGAGTCATAAGAATGATATGAGTGATTGTAGAATTACTCTATTGATTTATAACTCTGATTTTTGTCTAGAGAGTAAAATAGAATTTGACTCTTCTATTGGAACATGAGTGAAAGAATATTCTAAACGGAACAGTGATACCTTAGTTGACTAGATCACCTCAGGGTAGATGTTGCTAGAGGGTAGATAGCTGTTATGTGATGTTTATTAGAAAGTTACCTTCCAAGACAAATGTTGAAATGGAGATCAGAGAGTATAGGTTTTCTTTCCCAAAACCTATTGTTTGTTTTTGTTGCAACACATTTATTATGCTTGTCCAAGCAATTTAGTTCATTATGTATGTATGAACTCTGTGATTTCACTCTCTGCCATTCCTAGCAAAGATCTTGCATTTTCTTTTCTAACTTGTAGATAGAAATTGCATGTTGATGTATGGGCATGAAATAGATTCCACCTTACAGATTATTCTCTTACTAAACTTTTCGTGCAGGGTTAGGCATTCTTCAAGTCAAAAGAATATCGAGGAAGCGTAAGCTTCATGGTTGGGCGGTAAAGTGCTTCAACCATGTTCTCATCCACCAGTGGAGGTGAGCGTCCAAGAAGAACCTTAGTTGTTCACAAGACTATTATAGTCTAAGATGTAACTTGATGTAATTCATTCATGTACTTGGTGAAAATTTTACAATGTAAAGACTTTGTGGCTTTAGGAGCCAAGTCAAACCTAATATTGTAATTTGACTTTTGAAGTGAATATATGAATCTTTGACTCATTTTAAATGGACATGTGTAGCTATGATTAAATTTAGGCACCAGTCATGTCTTTTTAATTTGGATTATATTCATGTGTCATTTACAATAATATTAATTAAGTAATAATTTTGACTAGGTTATTACAATATATGACTTATCACATATTTGATCATATCTAAAGAGTCATTGTCTAATATTCTTACTATATCTATTTACTCTATATTCAACATTTGGTATTAGAGTTATGTCTTGATTTATAAGGGTACATATTTCTTGTGATTTTGTAAGCTTTTTGTGGTTTTATTGGGAGTGTTTCTATAGTGCTCCTATATATCCTAGTGTGGTTAGAGAATCCATGGTAAGAAAATTCTATGACACTATGAATATCTCTAATGAAGATTTAAGAAAGATGGATAAAATGACAAAGGGAGTCATATGGTTATGTTGTGTGGATTATATTATATTGAATGTCTTAGAGGAGGCTACCATATTTTTTGTGGAAATGAATTGTAGAGGACTATTTAATAAATATTTAAGTAGATAAACTATATTTAAAAATATTTTTTTATTCCTTATAATGAAGGAAGAAAAATCTATACCTAAGCATTTGGATGTTTTGATTATCATTTTGAGTCAACTAAGTAGTATTAATTTTAAGCTAGAAGAGGAGGATAAGTGTTACTTTTTTCTTTACTTGAGTCTTGGGAGAATTTGATTGTTGCATTTAGGATAAGTGCATTTTTTACTTCTATCTTTATTTGAGCCTTAGAAAAATCTAATTGTTGCATTTTACAATTTTAATACAAATCTCAAAATGGATTTTGTTGTTGTTAATTTCCATAGTGAATAAATAAGTAAAAAATCCATGGATAAGGGTTCTAAGGATACACTTTATATATACTTTACACTCAATAAGAAAGTTGATAAGAAAAAATAGGATAAGGAGAGGTCTACATCAAAAGGATGGTCTAAAAATCTTAGTAAGTGTAGAGTTTAAAGTTGGAACTATGGGAAATGAGGCCATATAAAGAACAAACATATAAAATAAGTATTATAAATATCCATCTAATGATAAATCCTTTGAAGATGAAAATGACACTCCACTCATTTTAGATAACATTTTTATTAATGAGTCGTTGTTGAATAATTTAAGTGCCTCATATCACATGAATTTTCATAAGGAATGGTACTCTTCATACAAAGCATGTGATGGTGGTGAGGAGTTCCCTGGTTATAATACTTTGTATATGATTATTAGAAAATGGAAGGTAAAACTTGTGTTCTATGATAGGAGTATAAAATCTCTCATAGATGTGGTGCACATTCTAGCATTAACACAAAATTTACCATTAGTTTCTAAAATAAAAGATGTTGGAGTGCATGTTACATTTGATAGGAATGGTTTTAGGTTGGCTAGATGGTATGTAGTACTAGCTACGAGATCTTGATGTGGGACTTTATTTAAACTTGATGCATCTACTTATTGTCACTCAACCTATACAAATAAAAACTTTGATCCATGTATATTATGCTACTTTAGGTTGTGACACATTAGTGTAAGGGGCTTAAGGCCATAGTTATTAAGAATATGGCGGATGGTTTGTCTATAGCTATTTTATGATTTTTTATTTTCGTGAGCATTGTGTTTGGAAAATAGAGTTGAGTAAAATTTAATGATGGTAGCACTAGAGAAAGTTAATTATTGGATATTATTTATATTAATATTTTTGGTCCTATGTATAAGGATTATCTATGAAGGTAGTTATCCCAATATCAATATGTCTATGAGCTAATCACAATAATTATAAAAGATCAACATGGTAGAATAACAATGATCAATACAAAGGATGCAATACAATGTTGTAAAATTACATAGAGAACCCTTACTTATATAGGAAAGGTTGAGACATAGAAAAACATAGGATTATGAAAAGTGCCACAATCATACATGATGTGAGACATAAATAGTAAATAAACTAATTACAACCTAAGTATACCCAAAGTAAACCTAATTATTTAGGTGTGAGAAGGACCTACAAGATAAATTAGTTAGGAAATAACCATGCTCAAACCAACACCTGCCTTAAGTGTAACTTAGGGAGGAACAAAAAAGACAATGATGGGTCCCAAAAAGTAAGCTTGATGAGGTAGCCATGAATGAATATTCTCTCACAAATAAAGAAAAAGGATTAAACCATAGGAAAAAAATCCTTCCTAAAAAAGAAAAATTATGCAAAGAAAACACATACAAGTGAAGGAATGAATGAGGAGTCAACATCAGCCCCAAACCTGACTACTTCCCATCATCAAGGTATATTATAATGACTTATACAAAGGATACAATAAAAAATTGTAAAAAGTACATAAAGAACCCTTACTTATATAGGTAAGGGTGATACATAGGAAAAACAAGATTATGACAAGTGTCACAATCATATGACATGAGACACAAAAATTAAATAACCTAAATGTGTTCTACGTATTTTGTAAGTAAATTATAGTAAATATGTGTGAAAATCACCCAAAAGGGAAAAAATTTATAGAATAACCCTATTCAAACCTACAATATAGATTGAAAATTATTATTATTATATTTTTCACCAATGACTAATCAAGTTATACTTTGATTTATTTTTTTGAGATAAAATTTTAAGTTTTTTTGTAAGTTTAAATATTTTAAAGTTTTCTTTGAAAATCACATGGATTGAAAAATTATTAATGTTCAATAATGGAAAGGGAATATTTCTTTAGAGAATATTTTTTGTAGATGTTTAGGTATTGTGATATATAAATAACTCTATATATTATATTCCACAACAAAATGACATCATAGAGAGGAAGAAAATGAGATTAATAAACAAAATCAAAAGCATGTTAAGTAGTGATCAATTTGATATATGTTTATGGGTTGAGGTTATAAGTACTACTTCGTATTTGAATGATAGATCTATTGATTATACTCTAGTTGATAAGACATTGAATGAAGTGTTGTGATTATGTAGAAGGCCTTCTATTTGTCACATTATAGTTTTTGGTTGTAAGGTGTTTCTTTATGAACCTAATATTTTCTCCCTAAGTTAGATTAAAATATAACAAATGCATCTAATTATTTATTGAGATAATTTTAAAGGTTATAATATTTGGAATCCTCTAACTTCGAAAATGGTAGATTTTAGAGATGTAATTTTAGGGAACTAAGAATTAATTTTGATTAGTTACAACCAAAATAAAAGGAAAATAAAATTGTGTACTTTGAAACCAAAATAGTGAAGCATAAACATGCATAGGTGAAAGAACAATAGGTTGCATATGTGAATGTGAATGGAGAAGAAGGTTTGAGTTCTAGTGATTTTTCAAAGAAAGAACATGTGGAAGAACAGGAGCCTCTTACTAGACCTTTGAGAAGATCCATGGTATAAAAAAATAGTTGAGGCATATAGCCTAGAAAATTTCTATTGTGTGTTTGATTTATCTTGTATTGATGATGAAACTATATCTATGAACTTGAAAATTATTTCATTGAAGGGGAATGCATTTCAGATGGAGGCCATGAAGGAGGAGATGATGCCCTCAAATAGATGTTAGATGGGATCTATCGGATTTTCCTAAGGGAACAAATCCTATTGGTTGCAAGTGGATATTTAAAAGAAATTCATAGACAATGGTAATCTAGAATGGTGCTATTGATGAGTTTTTTTGCACATCACAACATAGAAAAAACATGAATTATTGTGTCTCTCTTGAAATAAAATCTAACCTTAAAACTTAAGAAAGATAACCCCAAGGCTTCAATGGTTAGGTCTTGACTTTGCAAAAATGACAACGGTTTTATGTCTTGTTGTTTGACAAGGGGCCTTACAATCACTTAGCTAGAACTTTAAATAATAGGGATTTGAAATATCTGAAATGGTTATGAACCCCTAAGTGAGTTCCTAGATCTAAAATCTAAAAATAATAATCAACATCTAATATAGTAATTTGGGTGATGCTTTTCTTCCTAAACTAACTCAATTTTAAATAAAATGAAAAAAGATAAGGTGAGAAGATATTAAGCTAAGAAAACCTAAGAACAATGACAACAATGGTTGATGATGCAAATAGATGGATCCCTCACAAAACCAATGCCTACTTAATTAAAGATTAAATCATAAAACCAATGAAATAGTGCAATCTTCAAAGGAAACTAAAACATTTTCATATTATCGCCAGATTTGGAGTTCCTAAATGGGTTGAAGCAGTTCCAAATAAAAAAGCTACTAGTAAAGTAGTCGTTAATTTCTTGGTGGAAAATATTGTCACTTGATTTGGAGTTCTTGTAAGAATTGTCACAGACAATGGTATGTGTTTCAAATCTGATGAATTCAAGAAATTTTGTGATTCTTATGGAATAATCATGTCGCATGCCTCTCTGTATCATCCCCAATCTAATGGTCAAGCAGACTCCAGTAACAAGATTGTCATGAAGATAATCAAAAGGATTCAAATAATAACAAAAGGGCATGGGACTCAAAGTTGAAGCTAGTAATGTGGGTAGATAGAATCACTATAAAAAAGGCTACTAGAAAATCACCTTTTGAGTTAGTCTATGGAGCTCAAGCAAGAATTCCAATGCATAATATTTTCCTGTTTATAAATTTATATTACAGGAGGATTTGGATGTGCTTGAGCCAATGGAAGAAAGGGTGGAGCAATTGGTAGAGCTGGATGAAATAAGAAATCAGGCATAAAAGCAAAATGAAAAAATGCAAGTACAAATGAAGTATCTTTCTGATAAGAAGGCTAAGGATCATAAATTTCCAGTTGATGTTATGGTTCTTATCTGGAATGCTCAGATTCAAGACAAAGGAAAGAATGGAAAATTTGAGGCTCTTTGGCTAGGACCATTTGTCATTACTGGCAAATATGGTGAAGATTCATACTAATTTCAAAACATGGTGGGTGAGAATCAGGAATTGCCAATGCATGGAAATTTTTTGAAACACTTCTTTTCTTAAAGAAGATAAATTCCATGCACAATAGTTTAGGGTTTTCCCAATTTTGGTTTTCTTTGTTTTGTACAGTTTTGTGTTTTTGGTTTGCAGCCCGAAGAAATGGTTTGGATTCTTGCAATGTATATATAGCCATGCATTTCCAACTAGAGCCACTATTAGGACTAGAAAAATTTCACCTAGCTTACACTCAATGCCTATTGAACCCTAGTTCCAAGAGTCCACTAAAATATTTCTAAGCCTTGTACTATTCATTTTTGAGGTCCAAAATTTATATGTTATATCTTTGTCTAGGACACCTCCCATCATACATGTATGTTTTTTCCCTAACTTGTGTCTTGCTATGATTCCTTTATGCACCCTATTATTTAATGTGTCACATAAATTCACCCTTGTGAATATCCTATTTGTGCTCCCATAGTTATTTTCTTAAGCTCGCATTCATCTTTGGATCCTAATATAAACTATGTCGAAGAGACCAAGACATATCGGTGGGACTTGCTTCAATGCCCCTTCAACATTTTGAATGAAGCATCATCAAAGACATAGGCTCTTCGATGAATCGATGTGCATAAAAAAACATAACATTTATTGGCCCGGGTCTGACAATATGAGAGAAAAGGACTTTATCGACCAAAATCAAAAAATATGATATGACAACGGATTTTTGAAGAGACTCCAGGATATTGGAGTGAGTATTTTTTTATTTCCCTTCGATGTCCCAAAAAAAAAAGCATGTGAGTGGTTTGATTTTATCAGAGGGAGAAACGAATATTGGCAAGAATAAAATATCAATCCCTTCGAAATCCCAAAAATAGAAAGAGCATATGATTGACTTAAGAAATTCATTAGGAGGCTAGACTTGAGCATTCACAAAGATCCAACATATCAAAGGAACATCAGGCCAGCGTCAATAGTCATCAAGTCACCTTGTATATTCCTCTTTTGTCTCTTTCTTGTATATGTGGCAGTCTTATATAGACTTGTTGAGAGCAAAACATTTTAGAACATCATACCAAAGGGTGGGCATATGAACAATTAGTTTCTAGAATGTGAATAGTCTGAAGCTTGTTGCTTCCTTCATTATTATAAGAAGGAAACCAAGATCATGGGGAACTCTTTTTTTTGGGGGGGGGATTGATTTTGGAAAAGGATATTGTAAAGGCCTATTTTCTTAAGCATATCAACTGAATGCTGCTTTCTCTGGTGTTTGAATTTTGGTTGTCAATTACTGGTTGAATATCATTCATGAAATTTTTCTTGGTTGTCTCCATTTTGTTTACTCCTTGCTATTTAAATTAGCATATCAAGCATATGTTTGGTTTGTCAAAACATAATTCATGTTTTTTGTGATTTGTTTAATAAGGTTTCTTCAAGGAAGAATTGAAGTCCATTGAATAGGTCACAATAATCTGGAGGATTCAATTGGATAAATAAGAACCTGATAAAATATAACTTTGCACGTTTATGCAAGTCATAAATAGTATCATGCTAAGTAATTTGAGTTATACCTAGGAGGAAGACACATATCAATTTGAATATTGACTTTGTTACCTAGAAAAAGGAATTGATCAATTCATTTTCCAAAACCATCCCTTGTATCATATTTTAAAATCCAATTTAGGTTTTCTGTTGTAGGAGTGGAGGTATTTGTAGTTGGAAAATCTAATTCAAAATCATATGCCACTTTGAAGTAGATTGAACAGGATGATTTAACTGAAAAAATTGCATAAAATCAACAATCTGCTCAACATTCACCGATCAATCTTAAGGATTTAAAATTCAATGATGAACACAAGGTAATACCCACCTAGGTATAACAGAGCCTAAAGTGTAGGGAATTCCAATCATTTTGATTGATTTTTTTCATTGGCCAATTCACTTGTAAAACCCAATTATAAACATTTGCATACTTTTAGGGTTTTGCAATCTGTTGATTTGGGAAGCAACAAGATCCATGTATGTTGAGTGGCATAATTTGGGTGTGGGAGTGCCAAATTAAATGAAAATTCATATAAAATTTTTGTTTGAATCTTGGGAAAGGTGTATGGGTGGGTGAAATGTATAAAATATGAATGGGAAGGATGTTATCCTAATAGATGGTGAAATTTGGCCACTAAGCATGGAACATGCAAGTAGGTTTTTACCATGATAATTATCCAAGGTGCCATCAAGGTGGTTCTCACCATTAGATAAGTTAGTTATCTTTATTATTTTTTGGATTTTTTAATATATTTTTTACTTTTGAGATATTCCTTAGATTAGGTGTGAAACTTCTTGAGGTGAATGATATTCATGGGGTCTTCCAATGATTGAGAGTTTGGTATAGCAAGTTGATATACCCTTGATCCATACTTAGCAATGATGATGAAAGGACCTAACCAAGTAAGTACCTCTTTCCCTCTCTCCTCTCCCTCTCTCTTTTTCTATTTTTCTCTCTCGAGCTTTGTCTCCCTCTTTCACTCTCTCTCCCTCTCTCTTCTCTATCTCACTACTCTCTCTCTATTTCTCTTTATCTCACCTATCCCTATTTACCCCCTCTCTCTCACCATTTTATCTTTCTCTCCCTCTTACTCTCTCCTCTCCATCTCACCACATACACACACTCTCTCTACTTCTCTCTATCTCACCTATCCCTCTCTACCTCTTTGTCCCTCCCACCTCCCTCTCCCGCTCTCTCTTTCCCATTCTCTCATTCCCTCTCTACTTCTCTCCATCTCACTCTCCCTCCCCCCTCTCTCTATCCTTCCCTCTCAACTTCTCTCTCTCCCTCTCACCTCTCTCTCCATCTCTCTCACACACCTCCATCTCCATACCTACCTCTCCCTCCCTCCCTCCCTCCTTCCCTCTCTAATTATCTTTATCTCTCCTCTCGCTCTCCCTCTATCTATTACTCTCTCTGTATTTTTATCTCTCTATCTCACCTATGTCTCCTTCCCTACCTATTTCCCTCTCTAATATCCCTCCCTCTACCTACCTCTCCCTCTCTCTCCCCCTCCCTCCATCCCCCCCTCTCTCTCTCCTATCTCTATCCATCTCATGTCCTTGCTATCTCACCATTCTCTCTCTCTTGCATGATCATTTAATCCAACACCATTAATCAACACAACTTGATGCTCCATTACTCACACCTAAAATCTATAAAATGGAGACCTTTATCCTCATTTTCATAATCCACTTGCAAGAAATTCATGTTTCCAATTTAGTCTCCAAGATTCATCCTTTTGTTGTTATTATGTTGGTTTGAAAATATCAATACACATTATATTAAAAACAATAATTTAGTATTTTGTGGATAAAATCAAGTGGAGAAGGGTGCACTTCACTTTCACTCAATCAAAGGAGTGAGGTGAATCAAGGTAAAATATTTTGTTTAAATTATTTATATTTGTGTTATTTCCTTCTCTTCAACCTGATAACCCAATATCAAACTTCATCTAATTCTAACACCCTAGTTTTGGAATGCATCTAAGTCTGATACAAGCTCAGTAGTATCATACTTCCCTTAATTTTGATACCCAATACTAACTCATCGTTATCATACTTCCATTAAGTCTAATACCTAATATACTAGTATTAGACTTTCCCTAAGTCTAATATCCCAACACTTAAGAAAACCAAAAAATGTGTTAATAAAAAAGTAATTTGGTCTTAAATTTATCCTATTCGTAACACCCCAAAATATAAGAAAACCTCAAAATTCACTAGGGAATAGAAAACTAGAAAGCTTAATTTTCACACTCAATGAGGCGTAACTTCCTTAATTTATGATTTGTTTCAACATGGCTCAAGGAAAATGATAAAAGGGTCATGGGAACCAACTTGGATACACAAGATCCTCCTTAAGGGCATGGTTCCCAAGGAACAAGACCAAAAGTGTCACTATATCCTTAACACAAGTAGATGTAACTACATAGTGAAAGATGAGAAAACTAATATGGAAAGCCATGCCCATTTGGAACCAGCATCAATATGGGCCAAAATAAATCATGGAGCTTACAACCTTTATAATAATACATCATGAATTCAAGAATACACATTTGGGCATGTGCACCAAGATG
This sequence comes from Sequoiadendron giganteum, assembly GCA_007115665.2. NCBI lineage: Eukaryota > Viridiplantae > Streptophyta > Pinopsida > Cupressales > Cupressaceae > Sequoiadendron > Sequoiadendron giganteum. The sequence goes on along the minus strand of CM021100.1, from coordinate 62,237,333 downwards.
GGGGACCAAAAACTAGGGACTCCACTTTTTGGTCCTATAAAAGAGAAAACATGAGTGTATTATAATAAAACACGCTCACATTATGGGATTACATTCACATAATGCAAGCAAATTATAACACATTTTTATCCCTTTATCTACCTCTCGCTATCTAACTCTCTCCCTTTGTATCTACCTCTCTCTCTCTAGTTCTCTCTCTCTCTTCTTCCCTCTCTACTTGTGTCTATATATCTCCCTACCTACCTATCCCTCCCTCCTTCCTTCTCTCCCCTCTCTCTCTCAATCTCTTTGCTTCCTCCTCTCTCTACTTATCTCTATATCACCTCTGTGTGTGTGTGTGTGTGTGTGTGTGTGTCTCTGTCTCTATCTTTGTCTCTCCCCCTTCCTCCTTCCCTCTCTACTTATCACTATATCACCTCTCTCTCTCTCTCTCTCCCTATCTTCTTATCTCTACCTCTCTCCCTCCCTACCTCTCCCTCCCTTCTTTCCTATCTCTCCCTCTCTCTCAATATCTCCATCTTCTTCCTTCCCTCTCCACTTATCTATATATCACCTATCACTTCTCTCACCTCTCTCTACTTGTATCTATCTCATCTCTCTTTCTTTCTCCCTCCCCCTCTCTATATACTTTTGTATATCTCACCTCTCTCTCTCTCCCTCCTCTCTGTCTCTTTCTTTCCCCTTTCCTCTCTACTTATATTTATCTCACCTATCTCTCCCTCCCTCCTTTCTCTCTATCTCTCTCTATCCCCTACCCTATTTACTTCTCTCTGTCTCTCTCTTATCCTAACTCTCCCTCTCTCTATACCTCTCTTTCTTACCTTCATCCTCCCCTCTCGAATTCTCTCTCTCTCTCTAATTCTCTCTATCTCATATCCATCTCTACCTCTCCCTCCCTCCTAGATCCCTATCTCTCTCTGCATAATTCTCTCCTTCCATCTCTAATTCTATCTATCTCACCACTCTCTCCATCTCACTCTCCCTCCCTCTGATAGAGATATACAGATAAGTAGAGATGGAAGGAGAGAATGATAAAGAGAGAGAGGGAGAGGTAGAGAGGGATAGGTGAGATAGAGAGAAGAAGAGAGAGGTAGGGAAGGGAGGGAGAGGTAAAGAGGGATAGGTGGCATAAATAGAAGTAGAGAGAGAGAGAGAGAGAGAGAGAGAGAAAATTGTGAGATGGAGAGAAGGAGAGAGTGAGAGAGAGAGAGAGAATGGTGAGATAGAGAGGAGAGAGAAAGAGGGGGGACATAAGGATGGAGGAAGAGGTAGGTAGAGGGAGGGAGATGAGAGATAGAGAGTAGAGAGGGAAAGAGGTAGGGAGGGATACATAGGTAAGATAGAGATACAAAGAGAGATAGACATAAAGAGAGAGTGGCGGAGAGAGGGAGAGGGAGAGAGGGGGAGGGAGGGAGAGAGAGGGAGAGAGAATTATAGAGGGAGGGAGAGGTAGGGATAGAGATAGAGGTTTGTGTGTGTGCTGTTCAAAAATTATGTCTCAACCTTGAAATTACATAAAGTATTGTTGATACATAAGGTACTGTGTGTGTTTTATTTATATTTTATTATTGTAAATCTGGACCATTTATCATTAGGTCTCATATCTAATGGCTAATATTTTGTTAGCTTGACTTTCCCTAGAAGACAACCCTATTTTATGAGGGCTTTGTATTATGGTTGTTTATTGTGATGTATTCTGAGATTCTAGTAGCAATTGTGTTGCCTCTGGATCTCTAGTTAGTGATACTCCTGTCAGAAGCTTAATTTTCAAGTATATTACAATCTTCATGATTTTTGAATAATGTATTGGGCGGGTTTTGGAGTGTGGGGTTTTTCTCTCAAAAAAAATTCCCCACATAAATCACTGTGTTGTGGTATGCATGATATTCATGTTTATTTTTGTTTAAGTTTATGTAATTGAAAAGGTTCTTAAAGTTTTGTATTATTCTCCTCTCAAGATTAGTGTAGGAATTTGTTCCACTACCTTAGCTTCCTTACATGTGTGTGTATTTTAGAGAGAGAGAGAGAGAGAGAGAGAGAGAGAGAAGGAGAGAATGAAAAAGAGAGAGGGAGGTGGGGAGGAAGGGAGAGGTAGAGACGGATAGGTGAGATAGAGAGTAGAGAGAGCAAGAGAGGGAATGAGAGAAAGTGGGAGAGAGAGGGGAGTGAGGGAGAGGTAAAGATGGATAGGTGAGATAAAGAGAATTAGAGAGAGAGAGAGATAATGGTGAGATAAAGAGGAGCGAGTGAGAGAGGGAAAGATAGAATGGTGATAGAGAGAGAGAGAGACGTGTGGGATGGAGGGAGAGGTGAGATAGAGAGAAGTAGAGAGAGTGAGAGAGAGGGAAGGAGGGAAAGTGGGAGAGAGTGAGGGGAGGGAGGGAGAGGTAAAGAGGGATAGGTGATATAAGATAATTATAGAGAGAGAGGGGGAGAGAGATAATGGTGAGATAGAGTGAGGGAGGGAAAGAGAGAATGGTGAGAGAGAGAGAAGGAGAGAGAGAGAGAGAAATATGAGAGAGATGGGGGAGATAAAGCTAATTAGAGAGGGAAGGAGAGTTAGAGAGGAGAGGGAGGGAGAGGTAGGGAGGGATATAGAGGTGTGTGTGAGAGTGAGGAGATAAAGCTAAGTAGAGAGGGAAGGAGAGGTAGAGAGAGGAGAGAGATCGAAGTAGAGAGGAGAGAGAGGGAGAGGTAGGGAGGGATATAGAGGTGTGTGTGTGTGTGTATGAGAGAGAGAGTGATGGAGGGAGAGTTAGGTAGAGAGGGAGAGGGGAGATATAGAGAAATAGAGAGGGATGAATAGGGTGGGAGGGAGAGAGAGAGTGGTGAGATAGAGAGAAGCAGATATGGAAGGAGAGAATAAGAAACAGAGATGGGGAGAGAGAGAGAGGGAGGTGGGAGGGAGGGACAAAGAGGTAGAGATGGATAGGTGAGATAGAGAGAAGTAGAGAGAGAGAGATAGAGGGATGGAACGAGGGAGGGTGGGAGAGAGAGAGAGGGGAGGGAGGGAGAGGTAAAGAGGGATAGGTGAGAGAGAGAAGGATGAATAGGTAGTGTCACGACCCTCTTTTCTACATATTAGTAATTAATAATTTTTTGGTGGTAAAATTATAATTATTAATTACTAAGTTCTGATAATTTTTTTATCTTAATAATATTATATATATAGTTTTAAAACTATATAGTGCATGAATAATTATCTAATAAAATTAAATAAATGAATAAATTAACTCTATTTAATTAAAAAAAAATTAATTGCATGAATTTGCATGCAACATATCATTTAAATTTCAACGATTGCATTAATCTTGGAGGGAAATGGAAGTTCATCTAATGGTTCATTAATCAATTTTGGTAAAAATAGAATGGAGAGAAGTTGGAGGTTATGCCTCCACCCTCAATCGTGAAATTAAAGAAATAAATATAATAATTGTTATGTAATGCAAAGCGGGTTGGAGTGCCATAACCATCAAAGAATCTTTAATCAAGTGGAATGCAAATAGGAGTTAGGGGCCGCACCATGCTAACAAAAAAAAAGGTGAGGGAAGTGGATTAAGAGGGAAGTAACATTAAATGGGAAGACATTATGGAATGGTTGATGATGAGGAGATAAAATGGAAGAATAGTGTTCAGTTACCATGCTCCAATGACAAAATATAATATGACAATGTCGTCCACTATCCTTTTGGGAAAACTCTTAACACTGCATAACCCAATATCAGACTTCATCTAAGTCTAACACCCTAGTGTTGAGAGTTTTCCCAACGCTACCAACGTGACATTCTTGTGACCTCCTATTACTTGGATGCAATTTAATGTCGTAAAAAGAGGTCACAAGAATGTCAAATTGGTAGAAGGGAAGGAGATGCATCGTAAGGAATGAATCCAATATTACTACATTAAATTGAAAATTAGTGCAGAAATTTGGGTACTCATCCTAATCTTAATTTGTTAACTATTGTAATTATAGAATTAAATTATGTCTAAGTATATTTATTTGAGATTGTAGTTTCCTATAAATAATATTTAGCTTTCATCGATCAAGATAATTCTAATCTTAATGCATAAAGAAACATATGGGATAGGATTTATATTTACTGATTTATTGTTTTCAAACCTACTCAACTTTATATTTATTGTATAATCTTTCAATTACAAAGGATTGTTTGAAGGATTTATATTTATTGTATAATCTTTTGATTACAAAGGATTGTTTGAAGCATATGGCATGTTAAGACTGCGAATGGAATGGATTAATACTCCTCTTGTTTTAATGTGAGGGGGGGGGGGAATTACTTTGTGAATCATCATGCCCTAGCCATTGGTTTAACATATATTACAATTTTTGTGCTAGATATTATTATTTGTACCCCGGAAATCATAATCAAGTGCCTATGGTGAGTATGCCCATAAAACTAAAACATTATGTTATGAGTCGTGTTTAATCAGGTGTCATTGAATAAGACTCTATTTTAACTGTGAGTAGTGGGACAAATTATATTATGACTCATCCTTTTACCCCTTAGTTTAACATTGATTCCCATTTTGGTGTCCTATTATTACTTGTGCTCTAAAATTGAGAATTGGATGGCTATGATGAATACCCCTTGTAAAACTACCTTCCTTATTCATATCTTCTACATTAGTGTCTAATAATTTTGATATTGTATCTTCTAAATTTTTGTCTATTTAGTGCCCATTTGTAGGTTATTGAGTGCCCATTTACTATTTTATTCATAGGTTCTCTAAATAGAGCTTTATTTTTAAAGATACTTGCTCCATCAACATATATTACTCAAGGCTTTTGCGGTGTTTAGATATTTATTTTTATATGTTACACATGTCTTCAGACAATTGAATATTCTTGAACTAATGAGTAATTTTTGTGCACTTCACTTGGACAAACTTCTATATTTGTATTCCTTTCTTATAAACTTGTATATTTGTGTGTCTCGCTCTTAGGACCCTAAGTCCTAAGCTAGAACTACTTTTAGCTTTGTACTAATCATATTATAGATATTTAATTAATACTACCTAGTGTGGATTTATTAGACATTGGTTGCATTTTGTAAGTTATTTATATTGAGATGTAATAAATCAAGTATAATCTTAAATTCATATTTTGTAATAGAGCTTTTCTCTCAAGGAGTAGGAGCTTACCCCCTTGAGAAGAATTGCAATTCTTGTTATGAATATGATCATATTGTAGCTATTTTTCAAACATTGTTTAGTTATGATTAGACAATATTAATGTGTTTAATAGATATCATTTTAATACTATTATGATGTATTATTATTATATGATCCTAAGATGATAACTTAATAAGTTATCATTTTTAGGATTATCTGGGACCCAGGTTGGAGTTTGATAAGATGGTAGTAATATTGTGAGTGACATCTTAAGTAGTTACTATAATAATTTTATTGGTTGTAGAATATTTTGTAGACGTATAGATTTACCTTGGATATACTCCCTTAGTTTTAGAATTTTTTTAGCATCTTATTTCCTCTTAAGAAAATTAAATAATACCCATTAATTGGCTACATGGAAGTGTTATTATGGAAACCTTGAAAGAAGGCTATGACCAATAGGACCTAATGAAGATTATAACATGAATGTAATAATCATGTTAGGGTGATATTAACCATGCTATGTGTTCCTGTTAGTAGGATAAATATATGTTAAGTTATATTTTTATCTTATTTATCTTGGGCATATTGATGTCATTCTAGAATAAATTCCTCTCATGAAATATTGAAATGTAGATTCTTTCATGTATGAAAGAAGACACAAGAAATCTCTTTAGCAAATTTGAGTAATATATGAATAATATTGTATACTCATAAATAAAAATAAACACATACATAAATATATATACGTATATACATACATACATGAGCTATACCTTTTTAAAATTGTTGAATCTGTATATTTCTAAGATTGTTAAATTTAGTTATATTTGCATATTCTTTTGTGCATTTCAACTGTGTTGGCAATACATTTAGTATGCTTAGTATCTTTAATATGCTAAGACTGTTTCCCATTTATTATAAGAAAATGTTGACCAAATAGCATTCAAGATTAACTATTATGTTGTTTTACATGACTAACATATGCATTATAGAGTGTTCCTTGTTTATGTTTGAAATTCATGAAATCATCAGATGTAGATTTATCATGATTCATTATTCCATTACTCTAGTCAAATTCACATTGCTAGTCTTCCTCGAGCTAGTTTGTGTATTCTTCTTTCAGGAAGAATTCTATAGAAGTGAATCACTTCACTATAGGGTGGAAACACACTCCAACAATTTTCTCACCCTTGATGTGGTCGAAGGAGTTAAAATTTGTAAGAATCCTGTTAGGAAAGTCCTTGTTGTGTTTCATTTGTTTTCGACCATGTGCTCTTTTGTACAAAATATGTCCCTTATTTTTTTCCATGTTATTGGCATATGTACTCTAAACTTTATGAAATAATGTAATTCCTAGTCTCTTTTCTTTGTATATTGGACACATGACATATCTTATGTTTGATTATATGGAATATGTGTAATTTGTTAATTTTAACTTATTAGAGGGTGTTACAAGTAGAGAGGTAGTTCTTGAGCTCAAGGGAGAGAGATTCAAATAAAGGAATGGAGATAGTGAGATAGAGAGGTCTAGAAAGTAAGGGATAAACAATGAGTGAGATAGAGAAAGATGATACAACTTATTGATTACTGAAATTTGACCTCTTGATTACTAAAATTTGACTAAGTTTGAAAAACTATAAGATCTTCCAAAACCTAGAATTTGCATTATAACTCCTATAGATTTGAAACCACTCTCAAACATCCCAAAACTAAATACATGAATTATAACTTAAATTATAAAAAAGTAAATGTTCATATGTAAATGTCAACTTATACAAGTCAAGAAAGAGAAAAAAAAGATAAGCAAATTATTTCAATGTAGGACATAAAACAAGTGCATTATAACACGCTCACATTTTGTGAAAGCATTCCCATAACGCGAGAGCATTATAATGCACTTTCATTTTGTGAAAGAATTCACATAATGTGAGAGTGTTATAATGTGCTCACATTTTGTGAAATAATTCACATAATACGAGCACATTATAACTTTCTCACATTTTGTAAAAGCATTCACATAATATGAGTTTATTATAATGTTCTTGAGTTTTGTGAAATCATTCACATAATATGAATGTGTTATAATGTGCTCGAGTTTTGGCTTGATAATTATTGAGCCTAGGCTCAGTCACTACCAACCCATAATGCAAGTGCATTTTGTTATAATGTGCTGGTGTTTTCTCTATTGCAAGACCAAAAAGTGGAGTGCCACTTTTTGGCCCCCATCTTTGTGCAACCACCCAATGGGAATGTACAAAAGCCACTTTTTAAAAGTCACAATTTTAAGACCATACCATGCATGTGCACACATACCATAATTTGACCTAAATAAAAGTATTTTTATAATTGCTTTTGGGTAAAGATGTGTAACAAATTGAATATTGATGAGGATATTTTTTATAATTTTTTTATGAATACTTTTTAATGAATTTTTTATTTCAGCCCTAATTGTTGTTTTTGAAAACCCTTGTGTACAAACACCATAATTTGACCTAAACTAATCATTTTTTGTTTTTTTCATTGTGTAGATAATTATTTGTAGATTAATGCCATATATTTGTTTTACAAAAAAATAAAAAAATAAAAAGTTATTAAAAAATACAAAAGCCTAACATTTCAAGTTTATGGACTAATTTCCTTATAAATTAATTAAAAAATAGAAAACATGATACAATCATAAAAAAATTACATATTTGAAAACTAGACATTGTGATATATAATGGGTTTTAATTTTATAAACCAAATCTAAAAAAAATTGTCAATTATATTGCCAAAGTTAGTTTTTTCTCTTAACATTGCCTTAGTCTTCTAGTTGCAGGTCCAAGGCTAAGGGTTGGGTTACCAAGCCTTTCCTAAGCCTAAAACTAAATAAAAAAGTGGGTTGAAATTTCAATTTTTTAATAGAATGGGTACTTGTTTAGGAACGGGATCTCAATCTGAGGCTTGAGTCCCCTTTCTTAAATGGGTACCCATTCCTTTTGGCATTTTACTTTGTACAAAAATTCCTCTCTTTGTGGATCTATCTTCTGGCACTTACCCTCATACTCTACAAATCCTTTACTAAAAATCTTACCCTTAATCTCAAGAATGAGGGTGTGAGAGGTTGAAGTGAATGTAAGTGAAATTGGGTTAATGTAGGATGAGGATAGATGTGGTGGAAGCATGACATCATTGGTCATTCAATCGTGGGAGCGATTATGAGTTCCTTCCAATAATTTGTAGTATTGGAAGGGACGAGGATTCACAATAATGGTTATTTCTATGATTTTATGTGGAAATTTTATATGTTGATGGTATGTAGATGGGATAGACTACATGGCATGCATCCATGGATGAACAAGAAGGAAATTTTATGGGAGATCAAGATCTAAGACATCAAACATGGTATCTATAGTAGCTATTCAAACTTGAATAGTCAATTTAATAATTCCTATTGATTCTCTCTTTGTGTCATTATAAGCCTTAATGGTGATGCATTTTTGGGAATTCGTAACTTTATTAGAATATCCCTATTGTATTATTAACCTTACTATACATAAAATTTAAGCCATATCCACTATCTATGAAGAGTTGTTTTATTTTATGTTTTTGCATGATGTCTTTGATATGAAGATATTTAGTATGTGATGAATCAATTGATTTAAATTCTTTTACAATAAATATGAGGTGATGCAACTAAAACATAGAAAAATAGATTCACCCCCAAAATGGTAGTAAAAGGGAATGAACGCACCTATTTCTCTAACTTCATTCAAGGAAATGAGATGCAAACCATGAAATGACTAACAACCCTTAGGTGAGCCAAATCAAGGTATGAATAGTGAATTTACTATCTATGCAAGGATGGGGAGAAAGATTTAACATAGCAAATAATCTCCAAATTACAAGCTATAAAGTGCATTTAGAAGCTAAATCATAATACTGATGGAACCTATAGACTTTAGGGAGAGTTTGGAAGGGTTAAATGTTGTGTACCTTTTGCAAAAGGTGTTTTTTCACACCTCACTGAGGACTCATTCGCCCTATGGCGAATGGGTCCTGGCTAGGGCTTTGGAAAATTTGTTTATGGGTTTTGTTCCTCTCAATCCGCACTCCCAGATTCTAGTCAGTCATTGTTGGAAAGACAAAAATAAATCCTTTAGCTCAATTTTTGTGATTTGACAACTTTCTTAGCAACTTTGACAACTTTTTCAAATTTTCTCTCCAATGGATCCTCAACCTAAAATCTGCAATCACACATCAAAGGAGAGAAAATATTGTTTGTTAGGGAATAGGGGTTTGCCTTGGTCAAAACTCGTTTTGGTAATTAAACCTTGAAATGAAACAATGCATGAAATGAATGATGAATGAACAAAATGAAATATCACAACTCACCAAACCTTATTTGAAACCTTGGAACAAATTTGCAACCTAGCATGAAGTGGCCTCAATGAATGTAGATCTTGATCATAAAATTTTATGTGAAACAATTCCTTTGATATGCTTGAATTAATCTTGAACAATACATCAACATATGAGCTCAAACAACATGCATGATCCAATAAACCTTTGACATGATGAAATGAATCTTGATTACTGCAATATTCTATAAATATTCCCTTGAATGCCTTGAAATTTCTCTTGAATTGCTCTTGATCTCATAAAATTTCTATTAGGACTTGCCCATAAAGTTGCTAGGTGAAACTAAGTGAAATAGCCTTGTATTTATAATTATCTTAACATTAATTCCTGAAATTCAAATATAGCAAGCCGACATCAAATCTTGGATTTGAAATAATTAAAATACCACAAAAAATATATTTCAAGGAGAGGTCCTAGGTCTAAGTGAGTACCCATTCTCCATGTGGTGAATGGGTCCTAGGTCACTCACCTAGGACACACTTTAGACAATGTGAAATGTTATGTGAAAATAGGGTCGTAGGACCAAGTGAGGACCCATTCACCATGTGGTGAATGGGTCTTAGGTCACTTACTAGGACACACACCTAAAATTAAGTGTTGTGTAATGGCATTTATGAATGTTGAGTTTTATCTCTCGAAATTTGCAATTTAATTAGGTTGGGATTTGAATTAAAGGGGCCAATTAAGGAAAATTAAGCTCAATTAATTAATAAAGCCTTAGATTAGTGTGAAAGTGTAAATATACACTTTGCAACACCCTAAATAAGGCACAATTAAGTTCATTTAGTTAAAAAGGGCCCTAAACTTAATGTGAATGTGTAAAACACATTACAGTTCACCAAATCAAGGCAACATTAAGCTCATTCTATTAATTAATTATTTCCAAATTAGGAAAAGGGGATACTTTTTCCATTACTACAACAACAAAGATAAATTGTCATCATGGCTTGGAATTGGCTAGGCTTAATGTTGTTTTGAACTCAAAATTCTTGTAAAGCTCAATCTAAAATTTTCTTATGGACTGGGGAAGTTTTAAGGATCTCAAGGATGGATATTTGGGTGTGGTATACCCAATATGATTGAGAATATTACATTAGGTGGATGATTGGGAGGATGATGAGTCCCCTTGGATAGTTACTCAACCATGAAGCATAGTTTTGGCATAATTAGAACTCTTTATAGTTATGGAAGTATGGATGTTGTTAGTGACATGATGAGTGGTATCTTTGTTGTATGTGTAGGATTTACCTTGATTAAGCTTAGGGATAGGATCCTTATACACATCAAATCATAAATTTGGGGTGTTTCTTAGGTGGCCTTCAATTATGATCGATGAGATCTTGGATGTCTTTTTTTTATTTTCATATATTTGGTTGCGTCATTTCATTCTACTTGATGGTATTCACAATATTCATGTTCTTTATAACATGTAGGTTTTTGTTGGTTTTTTGTCAAAAAATATTTTCATAGGGAATTTGATCATGTTTTCTTGGACCAATTATAAAAAAGTACTTCCATGGTTTCCCCCAATGGAGTGTACTTATGATTAGTACTATTTTTTTATTTAGTTGTCCTTGAGGAATGGTAACATTATTTTAGATAGGTTCGTTATTTGGATTATTTGATGATGATTGTGTTGGTTTTTATATGTTTTGGATGTTTTTTTTGTAACACCATCGTTAATGATTTTTTTTTTTTAATTCTAGAAATGAGGTTTTTATTAGATCGATTATTGTTAGTGTCTTTGATTTCTTTATAAATATTAACCATCCTTTGGCAATAATTATTTTTATTATAGTGACCCATTTTCCTATAATTTCATCAAAATAATTTTCACATTAGACTTGCAAATGTAATCCCATTTATTGATTAATATTTTGGACAAATATGTTAATGATTTTTTTAGGAATGAGCCATGGAAATATTTTGGCGAGGTGACTCCATCATTGTAGGAAGGGCACAAATCTGTCACCATTACATTTTTTTGTGTTACTGTAGTGTAGAAAAATGTATCCCTTTACATTTTCACACTTGTTTGGGCCCTCCCTGCTGAAATTGGGCTTCTTTATGCTTTAGTTGGTCCTATCTTGCATCCACAAGCCTTATTTAATGCATCTTTCTGAGGATAATCCCAGCATATCTTAAGACCAATCATAATTTAATGATTATGGATTGTATGACCCATATTTAGTGATCTAGGACTCATACACCACCTTGGGTGTATGGGTTCCACCTAAGTTTTAGGGCCTAGATCTGAAATTAGCATAGAGCTTAACAATTTTTGAAATTTGCATCCCAAGCCTAGCCTATTGGGACTCATACACCCCAAATGGTATATGAGTATTGCTTAGCTTGGACCTATCTTGAATTCAATTCTTGGTGGGATTTTATTGTCCTAGATTTTATGTTGGCTTGTAGTGTTGTAATTTCAAGAATTTTGGCATAAACAAGTATATATACAAGGCTATTTCACATAATTTATCCTAACAAGACCTAGCAATCAAGAATTAAGCATCCTAATACTTCACAAGAGAATTATAGAGTATTCAATAGCATTCAAGGGTAGATTTGTACAAGATTATTGCAGCAATTCAAGATCCATCATCATGTCAAAGGCATAGTGCATCAAGCATGTTGTTGAGCTAGTGTTGTGATGTAGCATTCATGATCCAAGTTAAGCATTTTTCCACATCTAATTTAGGATCAAGATCTACATTCTTCATGGAAAATTCATGTTAGATTGCATAGTTACATTTCAAGACATCATTCAAGGTGTTTTGGAGCTTGAAGATCCTTTGAAGACTAAGTTGCAAGATTGAAGAAAGTTGTCAAGTTGTCAAGAAGTTGTCATCTTCACAGAAAGTCACCTACATGCCAAAATTCAAGCTTTCAGACTCGAAGATCTAGCAAGAAAGAAGCTACAATAGACCACTAGAGGATACCTGAGTTTTAGCCAAATGCTAATACTAGGAATAATTTTCCACCTTGGGCGTATGAGCCCCAATACAACACTTTTTCCAATTTTAGAAGATCTAGATCAGTCATTGAGAGATTCTAGTTTCTACCCAAAAACCCTAGTCTAGGACTAAATCACCTAGCCTAGCGTATGAGTCCCAGTGAGCATCAAACAGTAGAATTTTAGGGTTTTGGAGCTTGTTTTGACCACATCTTTCTTCCAGGTACCCCTCTGTTCTTTCTCAGTTCATTACTTTGATTTTCAGTTTCATATCTTAGGTTGCATAGTTAGATTTGCATATCATTTACATTTCCTTCTTTCCAAGCCTTTGCTTGGTGATGAGCCCCCCTTTTTGTCTTTAATCACACCCAAGGAAACCATCTTAATAACCTAGTCCATTCCTCCTTCAAGCCAATTGGTTGAGGGATCTTGATTTCCTTTAATGAAACATAAGTGAAATAGGAGCAGGATCCCTAATTCCCCCTTTAGTTCCATCTCCTAAAAGGTGGAACACTATTTCTGAGGTTTCAGTTACATAAATCTGGCATAGTAATTTCATGTTCTATGTTATATAAGTGTGCAACAATTTTTTTGACTCGTTCCTTGAATGATGTGATAGAACCTTGGGGTAAATGGATAAACCATTCTAAGTCTTGGCCTCCTAGGCTTCATGAAAATAGTCACATGAGATATGTCACTATAAGTGAATTCTTGACAAGCCATGTAAAATTATTTGACATGTTCTCTAGGGTGTCCCTTTCCCTTGTATTTGTTAAATTTAACAATCTCAAAATTTTGAGGGAAAGGGACCATGGTAATAGACCTGATGAATGGATAGGGATGTATATCCTCAAAATTCTAAGGTTTCCTTTGATTCAATGCTATTTCTTGTAGTCACTTATTAATGTATTTCATTTATTTCCACTCTTGGAAAAAGGAATTTTATGGTGCTATGATTTGGTTGGTTGCATGTCATGTGATTAAGGGGTGGTAATGTGTATGTGGTGCTATACAGAATAATGTTGATTGGGAATTAGAAACCACCAAAAAATTGGTGAATCTGGTAGGGAGATTAGAGGAGTATCCATTTGGAAAGAGTGAAGAATTTGGCGTATCCGAACATCTGTTCAGATATTTAAATTTTTAGACCTAGAGAAGGTTTTGTTGCAACAATTTTAATTAAGTTATGTGTGACTCTACTATTGGAAGATACCCAGAATGAAATTAAGCTTTAAAAGAGCTTCATATTGTTTGAAATTTAGTCCTCTATGAAGAGAGGTGGTGACTACATGAAAATAACCTAATGAAGATGTGAAGAATTTTTAAGATCTACAAAGATTTCCAATCAGGAAAGAAAATTTATAGTAGGTGCAACATATCCAAGTATTTTTTATGTGTTTTAGTTTTCATGAACAATAAGCTTATGTATGAAAACCATGTTTGAAAAGTCTGAAGAGTTCCCTATTGAGTGATTTCAAGACTAAGAGAAAGGGAAAAGAGAAAACCTAATATTCTGAAAAGTAAACATATATTGAGAAGAAAATAGTTATAGAGGGAATAAGTCTTCATTTCTAAATATGTATAACTTTTCTAGTTTTCCCTCTACAAGCCATAATGTCATGATAAAAAAATAGTCATGTCATCAAAGATAAATGTTTTGTACTGAAAGATATAACCCTTTGGATTTCAATACAATCCAAGGTTATCCACACTCTGTCCCAAGAAAAATAAATGAGTACCTACCTAAGTTTAGAGGGGGTTATGAAGAATCAACATCAAAACATCTATAGGATTTCATTAGCTTAATGCTGGATTGCCAAATAGCAGAGGATGTTGTCATGAAATTTCTTGTAAGAACTTTAGAAAATGATGTTGAATATTGGTTTTCTAGTCTACCAATGCATTGCATATTTTTATGGTGAGAGCTTAGGATACTTTTCATTGATCAATTTGAAGGAATATCAATACACAATGAATGCCTATTTGATAATAGACAACTACATATCCAAGAAGAATTTGAAAAATAATCTGAAAACAAAGTTGAATCCATATCACCTATTGATGAATTGTGTGATATAAAGAGATATGAGGGTGAAACCTTATATATGATTTTCATAGTAGATTTATGAAATCTTTATTTGAAGTCCCAAAAATAGAAAGACCTGATGAATCACTATGCATTGATTTATTTTGTGAGAATATTGAGCTAGGTTTGAATACTATATCAACAGATTTAAAACCTCCAAGTGTTGAATGCATATACACATGGCTTTCAATTTATGAAGAAATAAAAAATGAGTTGTGGAAATAATTTTATTTCTATGATGAGTGATTGTATTGTTTCCTTGTTTCATCAAAGGAATGAACACAATATAGATGAAAATAATGTTGTATCTAACAAAAGGGAAGATACCTTTTCTAATTGACTTGCATAGAAGACGTGTGTATATAAATATTATAGTCATAGTAGCCAAGATGTAAGACATGATAAGATTAATGAAATATGTGAAGTCGTGCCTTCTAAATTGATTTTGAAAGTACAAAAATAGAGAGCCAAATATTGATATCAAATGAAAGTTACAATAATAAAAATGATATTAAAGGCACATTCTCATTCATTGATGAGGAGAAAAGGTGTTATGATATCCTTTGGTTCATTTGCATTGATCTCATCTGAAGATGCAATACAAGATGAAGATCTATTTTTAGGTTGCCTTATTGATTTTGAAGTTTTATGTCTTCATGATGATGAAATTAGTGTTGAAAATGTAAGTATTCAATCAGCTGAGGAGAATTCTTGTCCAAATGATCAAGGAGACTACCATTCTATTTGAACCCCTAGTAAATATGAATACTTTCAATAAGAAGAGGTAGAAGTAATCTCCTTAAGTGAAAAGTGTTTCAATAACAATTATGATAGTATTTTTGAAGGCTCAAAATTGCATGGTGATGTTATGAAAACCTATGATAGTGTTGATATTTCTTTGAATTATCATATTAGTTCAGATTGTGTTAATGATATAAGGCTTTTAGAACCTTGTATGGAAAGGTTAGATGCTGAAAACTAGGGTGATTTGACTATCCTCTCTTCAATAAATGAACATGATGATGTGAAGAACAATGGGACTCCAAGTTTTCTTGGATACAAGCATTATGAAGGATAGGAATTGAACATAATTTTTGAAGAAGAGATTTGTAATCAATATTGCTATAGTAGACTTCGTCATGCTGATTCTACAAGAGTTGAGGGTAGTATTGTTCTAAGCCTTCATGGCGATGAGGCAAAAGAGTTTGTTGATCTATGGAATACTCTTGAGATTGGAAACTTGCATATGGATCATGGCATAGAAGAGGTACTACCTAATTCAAAGCTAATGCATAATAGTGGTATTTCTTGTGAAGGCTTCAATTTTGACATGGAAATAGAGAGCCAACTCTCTATATCAAATGAAAGTGACAGTGTGCACTGACCTTTAGCTGGAGCAATCACCTGCGGGGAGTTGCAATCGAGAAATCATGGATGATGTCCAATTTGAGAATGAGGAGTATGACCCTGTAGTTTTTTGTAGCGGTATGGACAGAGAAGGAGATATGCATGCAAGATATTCATCACATGAATCGGTTTAGGTAGTTGATTGTGTAAAACAATAAATATTGGTGATATAAGTGGTGAACAAGAAACCGATTTCTTGTTTAATATTTTACCCTCTTTTGTATCTTTTGCTGGTTTAGAAATTGTCATTGAATTCTTGCATACGAATAGAATTGATGTAGTTGTACATGAAGATGAAAATGTAGAGATAAATGTTGGTACAGTTGAAACATTTTATGATGAGTTTGCACTTGAAGAGTGTGATTGTGTTAATCACATGAATGCATATGAGAACCTTTTTTCTGAGTGTGCAACTTATAGTCCTCCTCATGAGTAGTATACTTCAAATATTCATGTTGATGCAACATGAGGTGTAGTCTAGGAAAATGTATCCCTTTACATTTTCGCACTTGTTTGGGCCCTCCCTGCAAAAATTAGGCTTTGTTATGCCTTATTTGGTCCTATTTTGCATCCATAAGCCTTAATTAATGCATCCTTTCGAGGATAATCCCGACACATATCAAGTACATACAATCATAATTTAATGATTTTGGTTTGTATGGCCCAGATTTAGTGATTTGGGACTCATATGCCACCTTGGGTGTATGGGTCCTACCTGAGTTTCAGGGCCTAAACCTGAATTTTCCATTAAACATATCATTTCTTGAAATTTGTGTCTCAAGCTTAGCCTACTAGGACTCATACGCCCCAACTGGCATATGATTCCTTCTTAGCTTGGACCTATTTTGAATTCAAATTCTTAGCGGAATTTTATTCTCCTAGATTTGATGGTGTCTTGTAGTGTTGAAATTTTGGGAAATTTTGCATAAACAAGTATAAATACAAGGTTATTTCACATATTTTCTCCTAATCTTTCAAGTATTCAAAAATTATAGAAAATTTGTGATCAAGAGAGTTTACAAGAGCATTCAAAAGTGATTATAAATCATTTTGGAGTATTATTCAAGATTCAAGCATAATGTCAAAGTCATCATGCATCATGTTTGTTTTTGAGCTAACATTTGTGATGTAGGTATCTTATGATTCAAGCAAGCATTCAATTCAAGATCCATAACATACAATCAAGATTCAAGATCCACATTCATGCTAGCCATTAATTTCAAGATTGCAGCCTTTTGTTCAAGGGTTTGGTGAGTTGCAACATAGCTTATTTTTTCATTCATCATTCCTTCATTCTATTTGATTTCATTTCAAGGGTTGATTACCAAAATGGGGTTTGACAAAGTAAAACCCCTATCTACTAAAATTCTTTTTTTTTCCCTCTTTTTGATGTTTGGTTTGAAGATCTAGGTTGAAGATCCATTGAAGAGAAAGATTAGAGAAAGTTATCAAAGTTGCAAAGTTGTCATATACATTGCAATATCACGAAAAGTCACCTACATACCAAAATTTTGTGTTTCAAACTCGGAGATCAGAACGGAGAGAAGCTATAGGAGAACAATAGAGGATATTAGAGTTTCAGATCAACCCTAATACTGGGATTAAATCACCACTTGTGGCGTATGTATCCCAGTATACCAGATTTCAAGCATTTTCTATAGATCGTAGTTCAACAATTTAATATTCCGATTTCAGACTCAAACCCTAAACTGGGACTAAATTGCCCCTACTACTGTATGAGTCCCAGTGTGCTTCAAAAGTCACAATTTCGAAATTTCAGGCCTTATTTCAACCCTCTTCAGTTTTCTAGGTGCACCTTTGTTTACCTCTAGTTTGTTATTTTGATTTGAGTTCATTTTTTAGGACATGTCAGTAGGTTTTGCATGTTACTTTCATTACTTGTATTTCCAAGCTTTTCTTGGTGGCGAACCCCCTTATTGTCTTTAATCACACCCTAGGATACCTTATTGCAGATCTCTTTTCCTAAGTCCATCCCTAGATTGAGATCTCTAAGGTTTCCTTGAATGAAATTTGAGGGAAATAGGTGGAAAGGTCCTAAACCCCTTTCGTGTGTTCCATCTCCAAAAGAGTGGAACCCCCTATTTTTCACCTTTTCAGGAGGTAATGTTGAGTGTGATACTTATTAAAATAGTGAATGTGTTTTGAATAGCCACTCTGAGGGATTTTTTGCAAAGGTAAGTTTTGAATTATTTGAGCCTTCATTTGAAAAATTTCACATAGGATTGTATGATGATATGAAGAATGCACATTTCCTTATCTTTGAAATTGAGATGGAAATCTTTATTTATGCATGGGATGATAAAAAAAAATTTGAAGGTCATGCTTTAAATATAGTCAATGATATTATGGATGTTGATAAATCTTGTTTCCAGATCATTGGATCATATAATAGTGTGATTGAGTTATGTTACTTAGATGGAGATAAATTTGCTTGTGATGCAATTCAGTTAAAGGAGATGCCTATGTGTGAAAATTCTTTATTTATTACA